>CM040406.1:8347480-8529955 GCA_022702515.1 Ilyophis sp. 1 JC-2022 | reverse complement strand
AAAACCAAGCCTGAACCCGCAAAAAGCAAACAATGAGACATGAGAAGGATACAGGTTGGTATGAGTGCTGGCAATACACACTTACCAGTTCAAATAAAATGCAGTCAAGAAGACCTGTAGAGGAGTCGGTAGGGTGGCTGACCCTCAACCCATACACACGCCACCATCTACCCCCGCCCCGCCCCCTCTCTCCAAGTGGCCATGGGTTCGATATCCTGCCATAGCACTTTCTGTAGGGTGATCTTATCTTTATGAATAACTTTCTCGGCTTTACCATTGTGTGAAAAATACAGTGAAAAATACATAATGAGGGCAGACTGTCTGCTCGTTAAAAAATCAATAGTCCACACTATTAATTTGCTACTGAATATTCCATTAAGAAGTTTTTGCAAAAACAGTCATACTTCAGTGAGACAGTGACTAATGCGTGCATAAGTAACTTGCACTTTGTCACTGAAATTGCCAAGCGCCACTGCTAGGGTACTTGCAACTCCAAGACATGCTGTTACCTTATTCCACCAAAAAATGTTGGAGGCATCACATCCATTTTGATAAGTGATTTACCTGGATAATCTGTACCTTATCTAGTCAATATCCCCATATCCAAAACAAAAAATATATATGGATACACACAATCTGACTACCAACATTCTCCTTCCTACTGTACTTCTTTTCATTGTAAAATGTATTTAATTGTAACATTTTGTGAAATACCAATCACAAGGGTGCAGTAGCTGTATGCTTCTACTAAATATTCCAGAAATGTTTCCTCAATTTCACAAAATACATGGTGTGGATATTTTTATTATAAAATTGATAGATCGACCCAAAAACCCTTTTGCAGAGTAGGCGTATGTAAGAATCAGCAGCCTCCCCAAGTCAGCCGCGCCACATGACCAGTCTTCTGCTTGGTGGATTTTAGGAACCCCAGGAACTCCAGCTCAGATACAGCACGAATAAAACGAGCACTGAAAAGTAGGTTAAGGTATAACATCTGGCATTGTGTGCCTTTTTCAGCTGCATACGCATCTTTACAGGACATCATTGGAAACAAAGGGTGCCTGATGGAATAAAAGATGCAAAAAGAGATGCAAAAAGAGCCTACAGGGACAAGTTGGAGTCCAACTACCACAGTTCCGACCCCAGACGCATGTGGCGTGGACTGCGCTCCATCACAGACTACAAAGGGAGAAATAGCAGTGATGCCCAGCCCGCCGCCTCTCTTCCCGATGAGCTCAACACCTTTTACGCACGGTTTGAGGTGAGCAACACCATCCCTTCGGAAAAACTAGCCGAGGACCAGGATGACTGCACTCTGTACCTATCTATGGCTGACGTGAGGAGAGCTTTTAAAAGAGTAAACCCTCGGAAGTCACCAGGGCCAGATGGCATTCCAGGCCGTGTCCTCAGAGCGTGCGCTGACCAGCTAGCGGAGGTATTTACCTCTATATTCAACCTCTCCCTGAAACAGTCTGCAGTCCCCACCTGCTTCAAACAGACAACCATTGTCCCCGTACCAAAGAAACCTTCCATCACCTGCCTGAATGACTACCGCCCTGTAGCACTGACCTCCATCATCATGAAGTGCTTCGAGCGGTTAGTCAGAACCCACATTTGCTCCTCCCTTCCTGACACCTTAGACCCCCTTCAATTTGCATACCGTCCCAACAGATCTACGGACGACGCCATCACCCTGACAGTGCACACCGCCCTCTCCCACCTGGATAAGGGTAACACATACGTGAGGATGCTGTTTATAGACTACAGCTCAGCATTCAACACAATTGTGCCCGCTAAGCTCATTCCCAAGCTCAGGATCCTGGGTCTTAACACCTCCCTTTGCAACTGGATCCTGGACTTCCTGACGGGCAGACCCCAGGTGGTGAGAATGGGTAACCGCTTCTCCTCTGCACTGACCCTGAGCACCGGAGCCCCTCAGGGCTGCGTACTCAGTCCCCTCCTGTACGCCCTGTTCACACACGACTGTGTGGCCACGCGCAGCTCCAACGCCATCCTTAAGTTTGCAGACGACACCACCATCCTGGGTCTCATCTCCAACAACGATGAGACCGCCTACAGAGAGGAGGTCAGCATCTTAGCAACATGGTGCCAGGACAACAACCTCTCTCTCAACGTCTGCAAGACTAAGGAGATGATCGTGGACTTCAGGAAGCGACAGGGGGGGGGTCACGCCCCCATTCACATCGATGGAGCTGAAGTGGAGAGAGTCTCCTGCTTCAAGTTCCTCGGTGTGTTCATCAGCGATGACCTATCCTGGTCCAGGCAATCGGTCGCGGCAGTAAAAACTGCCCAAAAGCGCCTATACTTCCTGAGGAGACTCAAGAAGTTTGGCATGTCTGCCAAAACTCTCACCAACTTTTACAGGTGCACCATTGAGAGCATTCTCACTGGCTGCATTACTACCTGGTATGGCAGCTGCTCCGCTGCTGATCGCAAGGCCCTCCAGAGGGTGGTGAAGACAGCGGAGCGCATCATTGGCTGCCACCTCCCCTCTGTGCAAGGCATCTACCACACGCGATGCCTTAAGAAAGCACAGAAAATCATAAAAGACTACAGCCACCCAGGCTATGGACTGTTCTCCCTCGCTGCTGCCGTCTGGTAGACGTTACCGGAGCATTCGGGCACGGACTACCAGACTCACAAACAGTTTTTTCCCCCAGGCCATCAGGCTTCTCAACCAGCAGCATTAATCGCATTCATCGCACCTCATTGTATGCTCTAGGCACTTCTTATGTACATTCAATGTACATCACCTTAATTTAATCTATTGCACATGTCTATCGGCACCTCCACACTTTATATTTAATACTCCTACTGTCCATATCTGGAACTGCTGCTAGTGTTTTACCGCTATGTATATTTATATTTGTTATTCTTGCCCTTATTTGACTTTTTTATTTTATTTTATTTTATTATTTTATTTTTTTTAACAATTTTATATATGTTTTTGTTTTTGTTTGTTTTTAATGCCTACTACATAGTTGTTGCTTGCCATGTCCTAAGAATTTCATTGTTCAGAATGACCTTGTGTTATACTGTGCACTTGATAAATAAAAACACTTTGACTTTGACTTTGACTATTTTTCAAAAAAGGTAGGAGACTATCACCCCCAATTAGGGACAATTCACAGCACCTGATAGCCTGGTTTGTGTCAAAGGTTTAGCAAGGATGAAGCAAAAAATTGTTGGGCACATACTACTGATACAACCTGAATCAGATTTTTCCCCACATCTTGACACATATTGGATAAAATTTTTCAAAGAGTAGAGAAAAGCATGGTATCCAATTTTTTTTAGATTGGATACAGGCCTATATGTGGTATTCAATTGCGATCGCTAATATCCAACCTGAATTTCTTTCAGCAGTTAGATTGGATTTTGGCCCGCAAAGCAACGTGTTGACATGTTATTGCATCGTACAACACGTTAAATACAGATATGTTGATAGCTGGTTAATAGAAATTAAAGTTTTTTTTTTTTTTGCCCTTTTGCTGTTTTTATTTATTTGCATTGGGTAAAAGATTTTGCTATCCATGTTTTTATTTTAACTTTTCAAATAGCCAAATCAAACCTTCTGGATCCTATATTTTTATAAATATAGATATATCCAGTGCCCTCGACAATTATTGGCACCCCTGGTAAAGATGAGTAAAAAGGGTTATAAAAAATTAACCTTTTGGTGAATTAGCTTAATCTCACACTGAAAAAATGAGAAATCCAACCTTTAATTGAACTAAATTTATTCTGAGAAAAGAAATTCCCTCAAGAAAATATTATTTTTAACAAAACCACATGTTACACCCCTAGAAATTCTTATGAACACAATGTAACTGAAGCATTTTTTCTATTTATATTTTACTTTTTAAAGTTGAGCAGAGTGTTTAGGAACTTTCAAGCAGTAATTCATGACTTCCTGTTTCACTGGGGTATAAATATGAGGTGACAGAGGCCATATTCCCTTATTCATACATCAACATAGGAAAGATAAGAGAACACACAAATCAAATGAGGGAAAAGTGTGTTGAGCCTATAATAGTCAGGGAATGTCTATACAAAAATTGCTGCCATTAGGGCAATACTTAAAAAGTTCAAAGCAACTGGAACTGTTACAAACTTCCCTGGAAGAGGACCCAAGTTTATTTTTCCCCCACACACAGTGAGGAGGATGGTAAGAGAGGCAAAAAATCCCCAAGGATCACTGTTGAATTACAGAGGAAATAAGCATCTTGGGGTCGTCAAGTCTCCAAAACTACCATTACTACCATCATTTCACCACAAACGTAAGCGCCTGGAGCTTGCTAAGTGCTACTGGAACTTTGACTGAAAAATTTAGCTTTTCGGCAACCAACTCTCAAGGTGGGTTTGGCGTAAAAAGAAGGATGGCTATACCAAAAATAACCTGATCCCCACTGTTAAGTATGGTGGAGGTTCCGTGATGTTGTGGGGCTGTTTTTCCTCCAAAGGCCCTGGGAACCTTGTTAGATTACATGGCATTGCGAACATCATGAAATACCAGAAAATTTAAAATCTGAATCTGGCTGCCTCTGCCAGGAAACTAAAACTGGGTCGTCGTTGGATTTTCCAGCAGGACAGTGATCCAAAACATACAATGGGGGAAATAAGTATTGGACACGTCAACAATTTTATTATCAAACATATTTCCAATGTAGCTATTTACATGAGATTTTGACCAGACATTGGTATTAACTCAATAAAACTACACAGCTAAAGAAATTGTAATGTTCCAATTCTTTAAAAAAGTTATGTGCAATAAAGTGAAATGACACAGGAAAAAAGTATTGAACACGCTAAATTAAATGTATTTAATAGGAGAAGAAACCCTTCAAGTTATCCATCCATATCTACTGTATTTCTGGCAGCAGAGTGATGGTTAAAGGCTGTTATAGTATCGCTTGTAAGAGTACCAGCAACTAAGATATCAAGAGCCTTTTGATGTTGTTGGGTCACAGACATCATAAAGTCATGGCATGTAAAGGATACGCAACCAAATATTAAAAATATGGCTTTTCTACCAAGTATTAAATACATTTAATTTAGCGTGTTCAATACTTTTTTCCTGTGTCATTTCACTTTATTGCACATAACTTTTTTAAAGAATTGGAACGTTACAATTTCTTTAGCCGTGTAGTTTGTAGTTGAGTTAATACCAATGTCTGGTCAAAATCTCATGTGAATAGCTACATTGGAAATATGTTTGATAATAAAATTGTTGACGTGGCCAATACTTATTTCCCCCATTGTATGTCCAAATAAACACAAAAATGGTTAACTGAACACAAAATCAAGCTTCTGCCATGGCCATTTCAGTCCCCTGACCTAAACCCCATTGAAACCTGTGGGCTGAGCTGAAGAGGAGAGTGCACAAGAGAGGACCTAGGACTCTGGATGATCTGGAGAGATTCTGTAAAGAGGAATGGTCTCAGATTCCTTGCTCTGTATTCTCCAACCTTATTAGATTTTATGGGGGAAGACTCAGTGCTGTTTTATTGTCAAAGGGAGGTTGTACAAAATATTAAATGCAAGGGTGCCAATAATTGTGGCACACATGGTTTTGTTAAAAAAATATTATTTCTTGATGATTTTTTTTTTCTCTGAATAAATTGACTTCAATTAAAGTTTGGATTTTTCAAAAAATTTCTGTGTTAGATTAAACTAATTCACCAAACGTTGAATTTTTTAAAACCCCTTTTTACTCATCTTTACCATGGGTGCCAATAATTGTGGAGAGAACTGTATACATGTGCATAAATATGATACTGCACACAAAAGTGTGCCATTTTGTTCAAAAACCAATAATACAAATGTTATTTTCAGTTTGAATACTTGTCCTGAATCCAGTTCCCAAAATATAAGGATAAAAGCCTTATCCCAAATATGAAATTTAACCCTTTAAGCCAGAATGGCACTAATCTCATACTGAAATGAGTGAAATATCAATTAAATTGGCCATGGTTAATGTATTGTGTCATCAGGGAATAGTCCCTCTCCTTCACAGCATATAGATGAGATGAATGGTATTGCAGGTGATAAACTCGAAAAAATATTGCTGAAAGTAAATATTAGCAATAAAAAAACTCAAGTTTAATGATGTATGGCATGCAGTAGGCTACATGAGGATCTAGCTACATATGATTTTGGGGTAGCGTTCCCCTACAATGTGCAAGCTTGTCATCTTTGGGTAATGGAAGAGGTGGAGAAACACGCAACAGTAATGTCACAACTATCTTAGAAACTAATGGCAGACCTATATTTATTTTAAAATAGACTAAATATACAGTCAAGCCGGAAAGTCTGCACACCCCTTTCACCTTCTCTACGTTTTATTACGTTAGACATATTCTACAATAGATTGAGTTAATTTTTGTCTCAAAACAGCCCATAATGACAAAGTGAAAACAGGTTTTTAGACATTTGTGCTAATTTATTAAAAATCTAAATGTAAAATATCATATGTACACAAGCGTGCACACCCTTTGATATGACACCCAAAAGTGAGCTGAGGTGCATTTTGTTTCCACTGATACTGCTTGAGATGTTTCTACAACTTAATTGGAGTCCACCTGTGATAAATTCAATTGATTGGACATGATTGGGGATTGCCAACACCTGCGTATATAAGGTCCCACAGTTGACAGTGCATGTCAGAGCAAACTCCAAACCATGGGGTCAAATGAATTATCTGCAGACCTCAGAAACAGGATTGTGTCAAGGCATAGATCTGGAGAAGGGTACGGAAAAATCTCTGCAGCTTTACAGGTCCCAAAGAGCACAGTGGCCACCATCAGTCGTAAATGGAAGAAGTTTGGAACCACCAAGAATCTTCCTAGACCTGGCCGCCCCGCCAAACTGAGCAATCGGGGAAGACGGGCCTTGGCCAGGGAGGTGAGCAGGAACCCGAGGGTCACTCTCAGAGCTCCAGCGTATCCTTGTGGAGATGGGAGAACCTTTCAGAAGATCAACCATCCAGGCAGCACTCCACCAATCAGGCCTTTATGGTAGTGGCCAGACGGAAGCCCCTCCTTAGTAAAAGGCAAATCACAGCCCGCTTGGAGTTTGCCAAAAGGCACCTAGAGGACTCTCAAACCATGAGAATCAAGATTCTCTGGTCTGATGAAACCAAAACGGAACTTTTTGGCCTGAATACCAAGCGTCACGTCTGGAGGAAACCAGGCACTGCTCATCACCTGGCTAATACCATCCCTACAGTGAAGCATGGCGGTGGCAGCATCATGATGTGGGGATGTTTTTCAGCATCGGGAACGGGGCGACTAGTCCTGATAGAGGGAAAGTGTTACGTTCCCTAGGAAGACCCAGACGCAGACCACAGAATAATTCCAAAGGGGTAGTTTATTGTCCGTTCCTTAAATCAAGCCAGGTAGTCAGAGATAGCGAGGTACAAAAACGACAGGCAATAGAATAGTGAGACAATCCAAAAATCAGTAAACCAAAAAAATCAAAAAGCTAAAGTACAAAAGGGCTAGGCAGGAGAATAGTCAAAAACAAAAGCTAGGTCGTAAACGGTAATCAAAACAAGGCAGGCAAGGGCAAGGCAAAAGAATGGTCGGAATGCAAGGTTGTCTCAGGAAAAACTATCAAATCACTGGCTAGGAAAAAGGCGTAGACACAGGATGAGTAGATCAACGTTCTGACAAAGGACTGAAGAGAACACAGGGATTAAATACACAGGTAACTAATGACACAAGAGGAATCAGGTGTGTGAGAGGGAGGGACTCCAAACGAGAAACAATGAGGATACATTGGGCGGATAATCAATCACGTAGACAACTAGGGAAAACGCGGACTGGATTGCAAACATATACACGATAACAGATGACCTGGAGTTTCAGGAAATCGTGCAAAGATTAAGAGAACAGGGAGAGGAGATTAGGTGCAGCTGCGAATGATTAGCAGAGAAAGAACAGCATGAAAAATGTGCGCTCTAATATGTTAGTGAGATTTAGTAACTATACACACACCCCTGCCGTTAGTATGATTAGTAAGTATATACAAATTAGTCTGTTAGTGGAGTTAGTAGATCTAATCTTATCGTTAGTCTGTTAGTGGTAATTAGTAAATCTAATTGCTCAGAGATAGGTAAGAAGCAAGAGGGAAACCGAACACCAATGAAAACACCGGAAAAGTACAGAGACGTAAACTGGGAGTGACAGATCGAATGTAAACAAGCAGACACAAGACAACTAAGAAAAAACCGGAAAGTAAACAAGATGCTGGAAAATAACAAATACATAACAGACAGATCACAGATCCTTACAGAAAGATGAATGCAGCCAAGTACACCGAGGCTAAGGGTGTGTACAGATATGTAACCCCTAAATAACCTATTTTTGTCAGTAAAATAAAATTGCATATTTTCTAAAAACCCGTTTTCACTTCGTCATTATTGGCTATTGTGTGTAGATGTTGAGGCAAAAAATTAACTCAATCTATTGTAGTATAAGTCCGTAACGTAATAAAACGTGGAGAAGGTGAAAGGGGTGTGCAGACTTTCCGGCTTGACTGTACATATATATCCAAACATATTTTCGTATTTCGGCTAGGTATTCATTTGTTGACATCATAACCTTCATATTCTTAAAACATAGTGAGCACCATAATTCATTGGACAGTGACACATTTTTTGTAATTTTCTGTCAGCTTTAATTTGAGGGTATTTTCATCCTTATTGGATGAACCGTTTAGAAATTATGGAACCTTTTGTACATAAGCCCCCCCCCCCATTTTCAGGCATCAAAAAATATTGGACAGTTTAACATAATGTAGAATAAAGTAATAATTTTTCATATTTGGTCGCATGTCCTTTGCATGCCATGACTTCCGTCTTGATATCTTATTTTCTGGTACTCCTACAAGCGATACTCTAACGAGGTCGGACATATCAAACAAGTCGTAAACCATCACTCTGATGCCAGATATTCAGTAGATATGGATGGATAACTTGAAGGGTTTCTTCTCCTGACTTTTTTTTCCAGAAAGTTCAATTGGAAAACTTGTCAGAAAAAACAACCCTTCAAGTGATCCATCCATATCTACTGCATATCTGGCAGTAGAGTGATGGTTTGAGGCTCGTTTGATACCTCAGACCAGTGTTTTTCAACCTTTTTTGAGCCAAGGCACATTTTTTACATTAAAAAAAATCCTGAGTCACACCACCAACCAAAAGTGTTACTAATTAAGTGAAGTTGGATAATTTCCCACGGCACACCTGACGATCTCTCACGGCACACTAGTGTGCCGCGGCACAGTGGTTGAAAATCACTGCCTCAGACCCTTGATGACTTACAGCCATTTCGATAACCATGTATTCCATACTGTTCCTGCATAATTTACAGTTAAATCTAGTACCCACCTCACAATTCCCATAGAGATCCATTCAAATGCAGAGAAGTTATCGCTTGTAAGAGTACCAGAAAATAAGATATCAAGAGTCTTTTGATATTGCTGGGTCACAGACATCAGGAAGTCGACCAAAGGATATGCGACCAAATATCAAAAATGATTACTTGATTCCACATTGTTAAACCAATTGCCGCTCCCTCGAGGCACCGGCCACGCTTGGATCTGGCAGGACCGGGGCACGAACCCCGACTAAACTGACGGCGCTTTTACCACTGTACTACTACGGCAGCCGGGACTATGTATAATTTCATCCGGTTCATCCGATATGGATGACAATACCCTCAAATTAAAGCCAACAATCTGCACTTCAACCTCATTGTCATTGTATCCTTTCAAACTCAAAGTGCTAGAGTACAGAACCAAAATAACAAACAATGTGTCACTGTCCAATGAACTATGGTGCGCACTGAACATAATGGACTTTAACGGTTTTATAATATTCTTCTACAATTAATTGCGTCATGTATTTGTTCAGAATTATAAGATAGAAACATATATATTTTTAAAATGCATGAGTTTTTATGCATGTCAAACAGAAACATAACCCTTAATTCTCTGTTTCAAGCAACGTGTCATTTAAATGAGTGCAGGTAACGCCCATGAAAGCAAGGACACCACATCGGTTGTGAGCCAAATACCTTGTTGCTTACCTCTCATGGCAATTATTTAAACATGCTTTGATAGTTGGGATTGCCACAAGTGCACACTATCAAATAATTTCAAATTGATTGTTGCATCGAGGAACCGATGTCAAAGATGCATACGTAACTAAAAGGACACAAAATATTTTCTAATAATAAAATATAATTGATATGCTTATAAGCGTAAGGAGCAGACAAATTGCACTTCCTATACATACTGGGTTTACCGTTGATACATAATATGCATTTAAACGAATCCAATCTTACTTTAATTGCAGGGCAGCATTGTTAAAGTTAATGATACTATTGGACACCATGTGTTACGTGCACTTTCGGAACTTTGGTGTCTGTTTAACAGACTATTCTCAATCGAGCCGATGTCTGCTTTGTACTATTCTGTAGAGGCATATCTGTGCATTTTTTCTTTTGTTTTTTTGTATATATATACTCCCATAAATCAAATATGCAAATAATGTGACACATATTATCTTATGTATCGTCTTAGTCAGAACTTTATTATCTGATTTTCTTTTGGATGTTCAACACCTATAAACCAAGATTATACATTCATGAATACATCAGTGATGCAAGTCTCTCCAGTATCATATTTATGCTCATATATATTTGGATATATTTTATGTTCAGAAAACAGAAACACAAATATGATATATAAGCCTATATGATCTCACCAGAATTTATGGTCCACCACTGCTTGTAAGATCAGCCAGCCATTGTACTTAAAATAATCACTGTGGTTCTTGTTCGGGGATATGGGATCCATCAACCACTCTCACACACCATCAGTTGCTATCCTGCGAGTCCTGCCTTTGAAGCGCAGAACATTGAACAAATGCAACATTCACTGGGCTCCATGTTGGCATCCATCTTTTGCCATGTAAACCTTACCTGCATTCCTGTGCGCAGGCACATCATACAAGCTGCATGGACACGTCAACACACAGGCCACATACATGTTCTGTAACATAAACACTAGACAAAAGATTGGGTTTCTACAAAAAATATGACTCAGGCATCAAGACGTGCAGTGTAAATGTAGCCTTTGGCCCAGAAGGGGAAATACACTCTGTAGACTGCTACTCACCAATCTGTGGGAAATTCAAAAACCATGTTGTTGCTAATAACCAACATCAAATACAAGCAAGAACAGAAAACATATCTGCCTATACCTTACTTTGCCTGTTTGGTTTGGCTCCAAAAAAAGGATACTGCCGAATTTCATCAACTTTCCCCTTTTCGCTGGGGTCAGGGTCATCCCCTTCAGCGGCTGTGACCACAGTGGAGTAGGCCTTGAAACAAAGATGCAGAATATGTGAAATGTCGTCACATACCAAATCAATTTCTGGATTCTGAAGGCAGGTGGAGGAGTCATTTTCTTCCAGCTTTATCAACCCCCCCCTATATTTTTCCTCCCTACAGGGTTCCCACACTACTTACCCAAGCCACATAAAAGTCCCTTTAAAGGTGCACTATACAGGATTTTTTACCTTATAAAATAACCACGCTGCCTTATCTATGATGCACTGGCAATCTGGGGAAAAAGAAATAGCCAAAACCATGATCCTCTGCCTGTACTTAACCCCTTTGTGCAGATGAATATTTATGGGGTGTCCTATTTAACTCATTCAATGCCTCAGCAGTGCCAAGCCAGTATGGCAGGCGACATTGAACATTTTTAGATTGATCCTATCAATGTGAAAACTTCTAATAAAACACATTATTTTACCTATTCCAACATAATTTTTTGTGAATGAGAATAGATGGCACTAAATAACACACCTTCTGGTTCAGTTCACTATTAGAACAATGTCAAACAATATTGATGGAAATATAATTTTCAGCGCTTCTTAGTTTGGTTAACATGACTCTTACATTAGTGATGTGTAATGACAGTGAAACCGGTTTTAGATATGCACAAATGAGCTGTCCACGTGAGTTACTTTGTACCAACCATTTCAAACAGAAACAGTTATCCTGTGGCAAAAATAACATAGGCTAAAATCTGCAGTGTGAGGGACCAATACAAAACAGAACCAACAAAACGATTGTCACTGGAGGAGATATGGGAAATAACTGGACAGAAGTGGAAATCAGAATTATTAAATATAAGTCGGGGAAAGGGATATTATGGTATGATGGTAGGCAACTGTCCGTGATTCAAACGTTTACCAGACGATCGTAGAACGACAAAGCTAGGAGAGAAATTTTCTCCCGTTACTGAGACAGGAGCATAGCAGTAAGTTATGCACTAGTTTGTCATATTGCCCACTTGATTGTGTTAAATTTCTTTATATTATTGATCACTGGTGCAGAAACGTGATGGTACAAATTGACGGGGATGCGTTATTCCCACGCTCTGATGCTGGTTTAGATAGTTAGACATGAGTTTTTAAACATGGGATAAATAAAAACTTTTAATATTTCCATCTAGAACCTTGTACAAAGGGTAAAAGACGGGAAAAGAACGTAACTGTCATCGTTTCATTTTTCCCCAGACTCAAATTCAGAATTTGTTACCGGTGCAGCAAAGTAAAGATAAAAAATAAAAAAACTGTGGTCGACTTCAGTTGCCCTCTGCACTTTAGACCGTTTGTATGTTCATCGACTAAAGTCGCCCACGGCGCTGAATGAGTTAAGGGCTTTATAACTCCAGGTGTAAGCATCACAGAAACGTAGAAAAAGTCTTAAATTAAGCAAGACAGTAGTACCATTTACAATACAAACTTAAATTATTCAGGTCAAAATAGTGCCACAAATGGAAAGAAATCTTGGCAAAATATTCCTTTAGTTTTCAATGAAATACTGAGAGCTACAAATCTAAAACAAGACATTTTCCTTCATATACCCGTTGTCCACGGAATGTGCAAAATATGAGGGTGATATGCAGAACTACTAAAGATCTATGACGCAAAGTGTAAGCAGTGTCCCCTATTGTCCCCTAGTGTCTCCAAATCTATCAAAAATGGCTAAATTGTGCACTGCTGTGAATCATAAAATAATCATATATTTAACAACAAACTTTTGACTTCTGAAACTCACTTTTGCATCATTTTCAGCATAGGTGGATAGATCTATGGGTCCAAAAACCTATCCAAAACCTGTCATAAAATAAAGTATAATAAAAAATATACACTTGCCCCTTATGATCGATTAACATGAGACCATTGATATCACACTGGTACACATATTGTAAGGGCTGCAACAAAAATTATTTAAAAACACAAAAGGGGATGACTTCTGGTGCACAGGATGACCGCTTAAACTTTTCCTGGTGGCTTCCCCCAAAAATTGTTTAAAAGTATAGAAACGGACACTTAGTGAGAAATGTTGATTTAAATCTTATTTACCTTCTTGTGAGGAATGCATTTGCATTCGGAAAAGGTTGCTGAAACGTCGGAAAAGCAGAGATTTAAGACAAAACTCAAGGGACCCTATCTTACACCCGGCGCTAACCCAAACGCAAGCATCTTTGCTATCTTACACCCGGCGGAGGGTTCATTACAGTGCCTAGCACTCACGTCGTTTAAATACCAAGTATTCTTGCGCCCACTACAAGTGAACTGGGCGTGTTGGTCTTAAGATGTGGTGTGGCCTGGATAATGTTTGGCGTATTGCTATCTTGAGCCAGCAGAAAGCGCTTGCGCTAAAACCACCATAAACCTGGTCTAAAGTAATGTCACAGTTGTTTACATGTTATTTTAGCGGCGCATATAAGTGTGTCTACATAGGCTTGTGCACAACGCGTGTACACTCTTTTATCTGTTACACACAGGGGCGCGCACAAGCATGACTAAAAATATCAAGATTACAATGTGAAATATTATTATTGTGTAGGCTATATAAAAAAATACACAATAATAAAAGGGTCCATAGGTCAAAAACCACATACCTGTCCCTCAGCGAAGGGGAATGCCGCATTAAATAGCTTTCAGCCCACTCCAACATCCAGGCGATGTGCGATGGTACGGGAAAGGTTACATGTACAATGATGAGCTTTATTCCTCCTGTTTACTTTTTCCTGTGTGAACTTGAACTGAAGGCGTGTTTGCTTTGCTTGTTCAACTCAACTCTCTTAGATTGTTCAATGACATTTTTCCCTACGTTTTCCCACTTTTTTCTGACTACCGCTCCGAAGTTGATCACATCCAGACCCAGAAAATCTAACAACACCCAAGGATAAATACAGTAAGTGCACATTATGGCTTCCACTCCAAGTTTTTCCTGCGCTGTGTGTTTCATGTTTAGCCTTAGTTCTGTTGCCAATTTTACCATTAATGGTACATGTGCAAAGTGTGAGCTTAATTAAAAATTGGCACGGAAAATAGCTGAGCTAGAGGCCCGCATCCGGACGTTATATCAGATCCAGAATAGTGAGAGTTTGTTATACTCCCTTTTACCTGAGCCGGATGCCAGTTTAGATACTAGTATCTCTCCCCGTCAGAGTCCTCACTGCGGGACGATTTTGTCACGGTGCAAAAGAAACATAGCTGTCGGCTTAGAGCCGCTGAGCACCACCAGCGCCTGGGCGGAGTACGCTCAAAACACGCT
The DNA here is from genome assembly GCA_022702515.1 of Ilyophis sp. 1 JC-2022. Lineage (NCBI taxonomy): Eukaryota > Metazoa > Chordata > Actinopteri > Anguilliformes > Synaphobranchidae > Ilyophis > Ilyophis sp. 1 JC-2022. Next base: position 8,515,289 of record CM040406.1, on the reverse strand, counting down.
GCGTAACGCCTCCACTGGCCTCTCCCCCTTCGAAGCTCAGCTGGGTTATCAACCACCTCTTTTTCCTGAGCTTGAGAGGGAGGTGGAGGTGCCCTCCGCAGGATCTTTCGTTCGGCAGTGTCGGTCGGTTTGGAGACAAGTGCGTTCGTCTCTTATACGGGCTTCGGCTAAACAAAAAGCCACGGCTGATAGGCATCGTCGAGCTGCACCATCCTATAGAGTTGGACAGCGGGTTCGGCTTACTACTTGTGACCTTCCACTGCGGGTCGAGTCCTGCAAACTCGCCCCTCGTTTTGTGGGTCCTTTCAAAATTATAAGAAAAATCAACCCAGTCACATTTCGACTGCAACTGCCTGCGCATCCACCCCACGTTTCACGTCTCCCGTCTGAAACCGGTACTCGTCAGCCCCCTCGCCCCGGTTGAGAGACTGCCTCCCCGACTCATAGAAGGGGGTCCGGCTTATACCGTTCGCCGCATTGTGGCTGAGAGACGTGTGGGCAGAGGGTGGCAGTTCCTTGTAGACTGGGAGGGCTACGATCCGGAGGAACGTTGCTGGGTTCCATCGAGAAACATCCTGGACCCTCAGTTAATCACTGACTTCCGCAGAGATAAGGCTGTGGAAGCGTCCGGTGCCGTTCCTTAGAGGGGGGGTCCTGTCATGGATCTTGTCTTTCTTCCCTTGTCTCCGCGTATTCTTTTTTGTCGTTTACCGGTAATCTATCGGATTTTCCTGTGTTCCGCTACGGGTTTTGCTTTCGCCTCGTCATTAGTGAGTTCACCTGTCATTTATTTCCGCTCACTATTTATACCCCGCTTCCTGCCTCTCTCGTTGCTTCCATGTTATTTCACGTAACATTCAAGCCGGTTAAAAGGGTATAGGAAGTTGTGCTGCTATCGACCGCTTTGCTTATCAATGCAGGACTTGTTAGCAGTCCAACCTTAGAAAGAAAGCAAGTTCTCTTTTACGCTCTTATTTCAGAGCAGAGGTTTTCATTTCTTTTGTTTTCTACTCAAACCTACGAGTGCCTCACCCAAAGTCTTTGGGGTCTTTTGAGTTCTCTGTTCTTTCTTTTGTTTCGCTCCACAAACAGGAGTTAGATAAGCGTTACTGCTTATTTCTTTGTTTTGCTCGGAGATCGAGTTCCTCGTTTTTATCGCGAGGTTTGTGTTTTTATTTTATTTTCTCCACTACGGATCATTGTCCGTCTCAGTGGTGTTCTTTGGAACACTTTAAGATTTCACAGCTATCGCATCTGGACCTCCAATATTTCCTCCGTGTCTCTGACATAGAGATCCCCCACAGTAGCCTACCTGTAGGTCTACTGGCATCTGACGTCCACCCAACGTAACGTTACCGAAAGCAAAACGGTTCAAGCATTTCTAATCAAAATCACATAGGCTACTGTAGGCTATATTGTACATTTTCCATGTAGGCCTATTCTGTGACTATCAAACTAAAACAGTTAATGAAAGTCTGCCTGTTATTAAACCATTTCAAAACTGTAATAATGATCGTGTTTTCTTTTGTATCGAAATAGCACAATAAATGTAGGCTATTTTAAGTAGGCCTAATATGCTATAACCATGTTTTATATAGGTTACACAAATATAACCAATATGTGGCTATATGTTTGTTTCTTCTTTACACTTGAAATCCAGTCTAGCTAAAGCACTTTTTTATTTGTTGTCAGATAATTTGAGTCTAGATCACGCACTGCGTGAATGATTGCCATTTTAATCTGAACCGCTATTTTAATCTAGTAGCCTACTGCCGAACTGGGTGATTAATACCACTAGGCTACATAAGTGCACCTAGCTCAACCCTTTATATAAGGGCTCCCCCCATAGATGACTGAACATCGACATTCAATTCGGGAGAAAACAAATCCTCTGCTTTAAAAAAAAAAAAGAGGATAAACTATGGCCCTTGTCACCCTTTTGACAACTTTACCATTTGAAAACGCAATGTTTTACAATAGGTTTCTTAGCACAAAATGGTCAGAACTTGAGAACACACAAATTGTCATATATTTCCGTAGCTTCTAATCCATATTTAAAACGCTCACCTGGAGCGGCCATATAGTAGCCTAATCCAGAAAACTAACTACAAGGGAAAATACAAAAAGTTCATATGAGGTTTATAGAAAAAGTTAATATTTTTTACTTGCAGTGCTTTTGACTGGAATCATTTTGCACAATACCTACGAATGATATACTGAACTACGAGCAGCTATAGTGAACTGAACATGCATGCTGTTGGAACGTTTGTGCACTTGCGCAACTGACCCCAGTGAACAAATCACATAGTCAGTGACTAGAATCTTTGTACTGAACTCAACTGTATGCAAGTGATTAATAATTTCCACCACTAGTGTTAGTAGTGTGTCCTTCGCGAACGAGTTGGCTCTTTGAGGTGAACATTTGGAGCCGACTCGCATATCTGAAGAGCCAATTTGTTTTGTAAATGAACACAAGACAAGTATAGTGGTATTATGGTCATAATTTTAGTTGTTTGCTTGTGGAACTTTTATTTGGTTTTTTTTTCTTCAAGTTCCATCTGTAATCAAGGAGAATAATTTTTTAGGCCAAAAATAAATAAAGTCACTCTAAGAAAATAACAGTAATAATAATTTAAAAACCAGTTTAATTTTTGGTCAGTTTAATTGTTCTGATGCTGCAGTTTTGCATATTTCTTTTTTAATGCATTTATTAACTTTTTTTTGTTATGATGCAATATTATGTTCTATTTTATGAGTGTCTATTTTTTTTAGAGAGAGAGAGAGTGAGAGAGAGAGATGCTGAATGGAGCAGTCATGCTGAAAATGAGCTCCTGAATCTTGATGATTTGCTTTTTGTTTAGAATGAGACAAACTAATAGAAAATAGTTCAAAACTAAACAAAGATAGTTATTTATGAAATCACTTAATCAGTGAATTTTTCTTTTCAAAACTTGACAGTTTACTAATAAAAAAAATGGAAAGGAAGCCTATGCTAGGCTAACCGATTAAGGTCATGAAGGTAATACAGACAATAACAGCAGAAAGGAAGGACAAAAGAAAAGACCCAAATAAAAAAAAGAAGACTTCAAGAGGGATACAACACCCCTGGGAAAAAAGAGAAGATAGAAAATATAGAGGACAGAGGATATTAAGGAAAAGAGGATTGCCCAGAAAAAAGACAATCAAAATCAATCAAAAGGAAAGTCTTGGGGTAAGGAACAAATGTCATAGAAAGCAAAATAGTTAAACAATAAAGAAACAATCAATCCAAGTAGACATACAAACAAATTTGAATTTGATCATTTATAATAAAACGCAGGAGGGCATTAGTATTGTTAGCATATGATAAAATAGCATTGTTCTGTGATAGTTTTAATTTGACAGTTGGAAGCTGACAGTTGGGCCCAACTGTAAAGTAACATTGTTGCAAGATGGCTGCCATAGCAACAGTAGCAGCAGTAACAGCTAAGCCCCGACCCTTTCTATACCCTGACGGAGGAAACTCTGAAAATGCTCCAGAACACAGCACAAACAAAAAGTACAGAGGGAAAACCCAGAGACACTGTTTGCTGACTGTAACCAGAGCAAGGGAAAAAGCATTACCACCAACCTGCTGCTTTACACTGAGCAAACCCCAGCATGGCACACTGCTGTATGTGCACATTATCAGTACATAACTAAAAGAGGAATATGCAAGGGCCGACAAGTACTGACGTTTAACGATGAATGTATAAACTATAAATGTATACCAAAATGACACCATAATGGTACAGGGGAGTGAAGCTGCACTCAGCTCCTTTGAAAGGGACTTTAACACCCTGAAAAAACTGGCAGAGACTGAGATCAGGGAGGAAAGAAAAAGAGCTGCAGGTCAGAGACAAGGCCATAGAGAGCCTGAGGGAGCAGCTGCACGCCCTCACCACTACCGCCCCTGGCACTGCTGAGACACCTGATACACAGCAGCTCACAACCTCACAAACTGAGCTTGGTCACTCAAACGCACAGGAGAATAACACACATGTCACAGAGAGTACCCCCCATACACAGGGTAGAACTATATCCACACCCAAAACAGCCACCACAAAACCCAAACAACACAAAGCACAAACTGCCACAGGCAAACAAATCACACATAAAGACACAGAGGTAGCCATTTTAATAGACTCCAATGGCAAATTTATAAATGGGGAGCAGCTTTTTCCAGGCCGAAATGTGTCAAAAACTTGGTGTCCCAGAACCAAGGATGCCCTTCAAGTTCTGTCTCAACCTGATTTTGGCTCCCCCAGACATATAATCATCCATACAGGCACAAATGATCTGAGGGCAGAGCAGGAGAGGGTGGGGAGTCTGGTCAGGAGAGTGGCAGAACAGGCCACAGAGACCTTCCCCAACGCAAAAATAACAATCTCATTGTAAACGTAAAGATTTCCACCCTCTCACTATACAGCGCGTCAACGCAGAAATCTCCAGAGGATGTGCCCTTCTTCCGAACGTGCACCTGGCTCATCATCCTACCATTGGACCCTGGGACCTGTATAATAATAATAATAATAATAATACCTTGTATTTATATAGCGCCTTTCTCGACACTCAAAGCGCTTTACAGTGATGAGGGGGAAACTCGTCTCTACCACCACCAATGTGTAGCACCCACCTGGGTGATGCAACGGCAGCCATTTTTGCGCCAGAATGCTCACCACACATCAGCTGAGGTGGAGAGGGAGAGAATGATTTTAGCCAATTAAACTGGGGGATGATTAGGTGGCAGATTGAAAGAGCCAGGTTGGGAATTTAGCCAGGACACCGGGTGTATGACCATGTGCACCTTAACAAAGCAGCAGTCGGGGAGTTCGCGAAGACTCTGAAAGACGTGGCACTCGGCAGATACTCTGGTCACTCACCAAGCAGCAAAAGAACAGTCACCAGCAATTCCCAACATAGCCCTGCTGCTGTACCCAGTATCCCACCCCACCACAGACGCCCCGGACCCATCGCTCCCAACAAAGCACCGGGATATCACCCTCATCCGGCCCACCAGCCCCAACCCACCTGGATTCATCCCCCAACTAAGCGCCTCACCGCCTCCAAGCAAGCCAGCCCAGACCCATCCCGAATCACCCACCCCAGGACCCCGCCCCACAGCAGAACCCGCACAGCTATGCTGAAGCCCTTAGATGCCCAAGGGACACTGAACATATGGGTGAGATCAAGCAGTTACTCATGTACATCTGTAAAAAAAACTGACAGGATAAACCAGTATGATTTTGTTTCTCTTTATATGACCTATACTGTTACTCTATAAATATGTTTATTGTTTTCTTTTTTTAAAGTTAAAAGGTTAATTCTCACATATCTCCAGTCATTTAACACATTGTTTCTATTTGCTCTGTTGTTTGTCTCATTCTAAACAAATTAAATCACCATAGTATGAAATCTGTTTCGATTAGCGTGTGGAATATCCAAGGCCTGAACTCTCCAGTTTTTGGTTCAAAGAGCCTGGCCCTGGAATTCAAAAAGAATATCAAAGATATTGATATTGTTGTTCTACAAGAGACATGGTGTAGGGAAGATGTAGTCACTCACTGTCCCCCAGACTACAAAGAAATAATTGTGCCCTCATTAAAATTAAGTACCATCTCTCAAGGCAGGGACTCAGGGGGACTAATAATTTGGTATAAATCAGAATTACAAAATCTAATAGAGCCCATCAAAAAAGGAAAATACTATTTATGGTTGAAAATCAAAAAAGAACTTGTCTCCACACCGAAAGATATCTTTCTCTGTGCAGTGTACATTCCTCCCTCAGAATCCCCTTATTTCAGTGAAGAAGTTTTTCCTAACCTCCAGAAAGAAACAAGCCATTTCCAGGCCCAGAGAAATGTGCTAATCTGTGGGGATCTGAATTCTAGAACCGGAACACTGCCGGATTTCACCAGCACAGAGGGAGACAACTACATCACCGGGAAAAACCCCTTCAATTAATTTAATTTCTCCAAAAGAAACAACCATGACAGGGTTACCAACAAAAACGGTAAGGAACTCTGTACATTGTCAATGGTAGGATACGAGGGGACTCTTTGGGAAGATACACCTATTGCTCACCTCTTGGCTGTAGTACAGTTGACTACATGGTCACAGATATGGACCCTTTCTCTTTCAGAGCATTCACTGTCAAGCCACTAACCCCTCTGTCTGATCACAGCCAAATTACTGTGTATCTCAAAAGGACAAGAAACTAACACCACCACACACACACAGCCCAGTAAGTATCAGTATCCCCAAATCATACAGATGGGCCGAAAACAGTACTGAGGAATACCAGAAAGTAATCAGTAGCAAAGTTATTCAAAGATTATTAGATACCTTTCTGGATACCGCATATACTCACAGTAAGGAAGGAGTCAACCAGGCAGTGGATAAAATGTATTATATATTTAGAAAAACAGCTCAAATATCTAATTTGAAAATATCAAAAAACAAACAAATAAAACCGAAAGAAGACATCTAGTTTGATACAGAATGTCTAAATATAAGGAAAGAACTGCGGAAATTATCAAATCAAAAACATAGAGATCCATCAAACCCTGATTTGCGCCTTTGCTACTGTGAGATACTAAAACACTACAAATGCATGCTCAGAACCAAAAAGGCACTATACATCCGCAAGCAGCTGACATTAATTGAGGAGTCCATAAATTCTAACAATTTCTGGAAAAATTGGAATACACTGAATAAAACAAAACCTGAACAATTGGCCATTCAAAATGGAGATATATGGACAAAACATTTCAAAACACTCTATGAAACAATACATCTGGGCATAGTATCAGAACAAAACCACATCCAAGAAAAATTACAAACATTAGAACTGGCAATAAAAGATTACCAGAACCCATTGGATTCCCCCATGGACAGGAGCTGCTGGAGAAACTGCAGGTCCTCAAACCTAAAAAAGCTTCTGGACCTGATGGCATCTTAAATGAGATGCTCAAATACACCAGTGTCAAATTTCAACAGGCCATTTTAAAATTATTTAACTTGGTTCTGAGGGTGGGTTACTTCCCTGACATCTGGAATCAAGGGCTAATAACACCAATTTTTAAAAGTGGAGATAAATTGGATCCAAACAATTACCAAGGCATTTGTGTGAACAGTAATCTGGGGAAGGTACTTTGTAGCATCTTTAATACAAGATTTATAGACTTCCTTAATGAACACAATGTCTTGAGTAAAAGTCAAATTTTACCAAATCACCGCACAGCTGATCATATTTATACCCTGCACACCCTAATAGAAAAATATGTTACCCAAAATAAAACTATAATTTTTGCTTGCTTCATAGATTTCCAAAAAGCATTTGATTCAATTTGGCATATTGGCTTATTCTACAAACTTATTGAAAGTGGTGTAGGGGGTAAAACATATGATATTATTAAATCAATGTACACAGGCAATAAGTGCGGCATAAAAATTGGCAACAAAAGAACAGATCTCTTCATTCAGGGGCGTGGCGTGAGACAGGGCTGCAACCTGAGCCCAACACTATTCAACATTTATATCAATGAATTGGCTACTTTGTTGGAGCAATCCTCAGTCCCTGGTCTCATGCTACATGATAAAGAAGTCAAACTTCTATTATACGCAGATGACTTGGTTCTGCTGTCACCCACAGCACACAGGTCCAGGTTACAGCAAGGTCTGAAACTGCTTCAGAAATACCGTCAGACCTGGGCCCTGACGGTAAATATGAAAAAGTCAAAGATAATGATTTTCCAAAAAAGATCCAGATCTCAGGGAAATGCACATAATTTCAGAATAGGGACAGACAACATAGAACAGTGCACACATTATCACTATTTAGGCCTGAAAATAAGTTCTACTGGATTCAACCTGGCAATAAATGAACTGAAAGAGAAAGCACGCAGGGCATTCTATGCCATAAAGAAAAAGATCAGCATTGAAATCCCAATTTGAATTTGGCTAATATTATTTGAATCTGTAATTGAACCAATTGCCCTATATGGCAGCGAAGTGTGGGGTCCGCTTACAAAGCAAGATTTTGCTCAATGGGACAAACACCCAACTGAAACATCTTACAAGTACAACGGAACATCTTACAAGTACAACGGAAAACTACAAACAATGCATGCAGGGCAGAATTAGGCAAATACCCCCTATTAATCAAAATTCAAAAAAGGGCATTACAATTTTGGAAACATCTAAAAAACAGCGACCCCCACTCATACCATTACAAAGCCCTGCAATGCCATGAGCTAAGCCCAGAAAAGAGTCCCTTCACTCAGCTGGTCCTGAGGCTCAGTTCACTAACCCCCACTAACACCGACCAGCCTCAGGACAGCTACATACCAACAATACCAATCAGAATCAACCAAATTATAAAGCAACAAAAACAAAATTACATAACTTATTGGGAAACTCAAACAAAAAATCAAAACAAATTAGAATGCTATCTGGCCCTAAAACGAGAATACGCTGTGCCCGGAGAAGAGAGGCTGTGCTCCCACTGCAGTCAAAAACTAATTGAAACAGAGCTGCACTTCCTCACCCAATGTGAAAAATACAAAAAAATTACAGAATATCTCTTTCCAAAATTTAAATCAATACAACAAAACTTCCCAATCCTACCTGAGACCCAATTATTACAAATTCTCCTGGGAGAGGTACGGTGCTGTGCAAAATTGGGAGCACAATATGTGGCTACCTGCCACAGGAAGAGGGACAGCAGTGACCCCTAACCCCTAACCCCCCCACCAATGAATATATATTTGTTTTAAATTATATAACATATTTGTATTATATACTATTACATTATTTGTAGTAATAGTATTTCTATTACTACTAGTAATAGGATATATTTTGTGTCTGTTAAATTAGAATTTTTTATATATATTGTTGATGTTATTACTATTATTGTTGTTGACTGTTGTTGTTTTAATTGACTATTGCGCTTTGGCAATATCGAAATATGTCATGCCAATAAAGCATTTTGAATTGAAGAAAAGAAAGCAGGAGGAAACAAAAAGCAGGAGTGAGTACATTAGGAACCAACAGAAAAACTATATGACTGTTGCATTTTTATATATACATTTTTGAGATTTTTAAATTACAAGCTATTGCTAAGTGCTAAACTAATGGGCTAGCTAAGTGACAGTTGGGCTAAAGAAAAAAAAAAAACTTTTGAAAGTGCCAGTTGAACTCCAGCTCAACTCTGATTAAATGTAACCATTTAAATTAGCTGCATAAATGAGCCAATCAGCAGAGCAGCAGCCCCACCCCCACTGCCCAGCAGAGCGCATGTATCCACTCAGTGATACACTCTACCCACACTGCAGCCAAATTCACTATCCCCCAGAAATCACAAATGAGAGCAAAACAGTTTAAACAACAGCTTCTGAGGGAGAAGCCAGAGACTGTGTTTGTTGACTGTTATAAAAATGGGGAAGTTAGCAACCTCATTCTGTACTCTGACCAGCCCAAAGCCTGGCACACAGCTCTTCTGATCCATTTGCAATGGGTGGAAAGTAAAAATAAAAGAACCGGATGAACTTGACTATTATGATGACTGTCAATTTATATAAAAATGGAACAATAAGGGTGCAGGGCAACCTCAGAGAATTCCAAACGGCTTTCCCAACTCTGAGACAAATAGCTACAAGGGAAAAGGCCTGTGCTAGTTTAACCCCCACTGATCCAGAGGCTGCAGGTACAGTCTGCAACCACGCAGAGGAGCAGAGCCAGGAGAAGAGTGAGCTCCCCAACTCAGACCAGGCCCAGTCCCTCCTAGCCAACAGAGCTCTGACACAAATAAAGGACCATTTCACACAGCTGGAAATAGAGCTAGTGCAGCTGAGGGAGATGGTCCGTAAACAACAGCCAGACAGAGACTCAGACCAGCAGGATGGTGCCCTATCAGCTCACATTAAAGAGCTGCAGCAGGACAGAGAGAACTACAGGACAGAGCTGGCTGCACTGAGAGAGCAGGTCAGAGAGCCGCAGCAGGACAGAGACAGCTACAAGGAGCAGCTAGCAGCACTGGCAGAGCAGGTCAGAGAGCTGCAGCAGGACAGGAAGAGCTACAGGACAGAGCTGGCAGCACTGAGCGAGGAACTGCAGGACAGAGGGAATACAGCAGAGAGCATGAGGGAACAGATCCACTCCACTGACCCAAACCTCCACACGACAGTGAGCTCCACCCAGACGTCCAAACTCTGCCGACACCCTCAACTCCCATCAACGCAGATGCACCCCCCAACTAAGAGTCATCACCAGAGCCCAGCGCCCAAAGCACCCACTCAAATGAGAAAGCCGACATTGTGCTACTAATCGACTCAAACGGGAAGTTTATTGAAGAGAAAAAGCTCTTTCCCAGACACAAAGTGACTAAACTCTGGTGTCCGACCACCCAAACGGCTTTGGAACTGCTCTCGGAGTCCCAGCTTCCCAATCTAGATTATTTAACAGCATAGTTATGTTAATGTTCTGACCCAACATGATGGTTAGTTGGAGAGTAAATACAGAACATGATAAATTATGATTTACCTTGAATGTCATTTCCAAGGGGGATGAATGAAGATCATAATTTATCATGTTCTGTATTTACTCTCCAACTAACCATCATGTTGGGTCAGAACATTAACATAACTATGCTGTTAAATAATCTAGATTTGTAACTATTCTATATTCTGCTAAAGTATAGTCTGTACCTTGATGTATTTGTATGTATATGTGCAAATCTCTACAGAATTCAATTGTGTTTTTCTGTTTTAACTAAGACCATTATGTAATTGACAATTAACCAATGAAGAGTCTATACATTGTCTATTTATATTAGTCGGATTATCTGCAATTAACTAATTTCTTATTTTATTTTGTAAATATCACTACCATTTGTGTGCCCATTGCCTATTTCTATGTCTACATTAAAGGTCATTTCTTTCCAGCCTGATCATGACACATCCCCCTAGTCCGTATTTTCCAGGGGGATGAAGACCATAATCTATCATGTTTTTTTGACTTTACTCTCCAACTAACTATCATGTTGGGTCAAAACATCAATATAACTATGCTGTTAAATAATTTAGATTTGTAACTATTCTATATTCTGCTAAATTATACTCTGCACCTTGATATGTATACATTTCTACTGGATTCAATTGTGTTTTTCTGTTTTAACTAAGACCATTCTGTAATTGATAATTAACCAATGAAGAGTCTGTAGACTGCCTATTTCTAATAGTCGGATTACTTGCCATCATTACCAATTTTGTGCTCAAATTTCAATGTATTCTTTAAAGGTAATTGCTTTCTAGCCTGATCAAGACACAATTAAGTTACCTCTGCTATTTAAGTGCTTGTGAATGTTGCACCTGTTAACACTGATGAAGGTCTGAGTGACCGAAACGTTTGTTTTTTGTTTGTGCACTTAGGCACTTTTTTCTTTCCTTTTTCTTTCCTTTTTCCCCGTGCACCTTTATATTGATATTATGTGAGCTACAATAAACCTGGACCTTTTAACCTTTTACGGGTTAGACCAATGCCTTTTTTGCAGTGTGCGGTGAGGATTTCCTCTTCCTAATATTATAACTACAAATAGTTGCAATGGTATTTTTATTTTCATTTTTATAAAAAATAAAAAAAACTCATTTAGAATGGCAAACAAAAACAAAAAGACCTTAGAAATAGTTTATAAGAATGAAATCTCTTCATGGAATATTCAGGGTTTGAGCTCTTCTGTGTTTGGTTTAAAGAGCAAAAACCAAGAATTAATAAAAGAGATGAGAGATGTTGATGTCCTCATTTTACAGGAGACATGGTGCAGAGGAGACACGCCCACTGGTTTTCCCCCAAACTACAGGGAATTAGTGGTTCCTTCCATAAAACTAAAAGGCATTACCCAGGGGACAGAGTCCGGGGGGATGTTAATCTGGTTTAAATCAGAACTTTAAAACGATATACAACTTGTGAAAAAAGGAGAGAATCACATATGGTTGAAAATAAATAAAGAAATTATATGAAGTGCCCAAAATGTTTATATGCGTGCAATCTACATCCCCCCAACAGAATCCCATTATTTTAAAGAAAATATCTTCCCATATATTGAATCCGACATCAGCCATTTCCTGGCCCAAGGAAATGTTCTGATCTGCGGGGACCTAAATGCCAGGACTGGTGGAGAGCCAGACTTCACCAGCACACAGGAAGACAAATATATAACTGGCAAAAATATTAACTTTCCCATTTATTCCCTTAGGAACAACTATGACAAAACTACAAACGCCAATGGAAAGCAAATTCTGCAGCTCTGCCGTGCCATGGGTCTGTACATTGTCAATGGTAGGTTAAGAGGGGACTCCTTTGGACGGTACACCTACAGCTCAACTCTTGGCAGCAGCACAGTAGATTATGCAATTACAGAGTTAGATCCAGTCTCTTTGAGAGCATTCACGGTCAAGCCACTAACCCCTCTGTCAGATCACTGTCAAATTACTGTGTATCTAAAAAATACAGGAAAAAATAACAAACGTGCCCAGCCCAATAAGCTGTACAATAGTAAGCAACCATACAGATGCGCCCAAAACAGTATAGAGGATTTCCAGAAAGCAAATGGCAATTCGGAATTCCAATCTCTCTTGGACTCCTTTCTGGTCTACACATATCCTCACAATAAAGAAGGAGTAAACCTTGCTGTAAACCATATAAACAACATATTTGACAGTTTAGCATGTATATCAAATTTGACAAAGAATTAGTTGAAAAATCATTTTAAAAAGAACAAAAATTAAAAATGGTTTGATTCGGATTGCAAAAACATGAGGAAAATTCTCAGAAAATGATCTAACCAAAAACACAGACAACCAGAACATCAGGAACTACGCCTTATTTATTGTGAAACACTAAAACACTATAAAACACACTCAGAACCAAAAAAGAACAGTACATCCAAAACCAACTAAATGAAATTCAAGAATCAATTAAGTCAAATAAATTCTGGGACAATTGGAAATCTTTAAACAAACCATGACGAATTGGCCATCCAAAATGGAGAACTATGGAAGAATAATTTTGAACAATTATATAGTCAAACGATAAAGAACCCAGAACAAAACCAAATATGTGAAAAACTGAATAATCTTGAAAAAATCATTAAAGACAATCAGAACCCTCTAGATTATAAAATTACAGAATCAGAACATGCAGAAAAATTGAATGCCTTGCAATCAAAAAAAGCCTGCGGGGCAGATGGCATCATAAATGAGATGCTGAAACACACAGATCACAAATTTAGATTAGCCATTCTAAAACTGTTCAATTTTGTACTGAGTGTGGGTCTTTTCCCTGAAATCTGGAACCAAGGACTCATAACCCCTATTTTCAAGAGTGGAGATAAATTTGACCCTAATAACTACAGAGGCATCTGTGTTAACAGTAATCTGGGGAAGGTATTTTGCAGTATTTTAAATTCAAGAATCATAGACTTTCTTATAAAGCACAATGTCTTAAGTAAAGGTCAAATTGGATTCCTACCAAAACACATCTGATCACATTTTCACCCTGCACACCCTAGTGGATAAATATGTGAACCAAAACAAAACCAAAATATTTCCTTGCTTTGTTGACTTCCAGAAAGCATTTGATTCAATTTGGCATGAATGCTTATTTTTTAAACTTATTGAAAGTGGTGTAGGGGGGAAATGTTATGATGTCATCAAATCAATGTACACAAACAACAAATGTGCGGTCAAAATTAGAAATAAACAAATTGATTTCTTCACTCAGGGGCGTGGAGTGAGACAGGGTTGCAGTTTCAGTCCAACCCTATTCAACATTTATATAAACGAATTGACAAGATTACTAGAGCAATCTGCAGCACCTGGCCTCACTCTACATGACACAGAAATCAAATGCCTTCTGTACGCAGATGACCTGGTTCTGCTGTCGCCCACAAAAGAGGGATTACAGCAGAACCTGGGCCCTGACAGTTAACCAAAAGAAAACTAGAATATTAATTTTCCAGAAAAGGTCCAGATCTCAGGGAACCACTCAAAACTTTACCCTAGGAAAAAATTATATAGAAACAACAACTAATTTCAGCTTGGCCATGAATGAACTGAAAGAGAAAGCAAGAAGGGCTTTCTATGCTATCAAAAAATCTATCAAAATCAAAATTCCAATTAGGATCTGGCTCAAAATATTAGAATCGGTGATCAAACCAATTGCACTTTATGGCAGTGAGGTGTGGGGTCCACTTACACAATTTGATTTTGTTAAATGGGACAAACATCCAATTGAGATCCTGCATGCTGAACTCTGTAAAAGCATCCTCCAGATACAGAGGAAAACCCCAAACAATGCATGCAGGGCAGAATTAGGCCAATATCCTCTAATAATAAACATCCAAAAAAGAGCCAGCAAATTCTGGAAACATATAAAAATGAGCGACCCCAAATCATATCATTATAAAGTCCTGCTCTGCCAAGAGCTGAACAAAGAAAGGAGTACCCTCAGCCTGCTGGTCCTGAGGCCACTGAGTTCACCCACAGATACTAACACTACTAACACCAATCAACCTCAGGACAGCGATGTATTATTTCACACAATTAGACCAAACCAAATTATGATGAAAGAAAAAGAAAACTATATCACTTATTGGAACAAAACCACAAAAAAATCAACACAAGCTTGAATGCTATTTGGCCCTAAAAAGACAGTACACCTTGGCAGAATATTTGACCATGGTGACTGATAACAAATTGAGAAAAGCATTGACAAAGTACAGACTCAGTGAGCACAGCCTGGCCATAGAAACCGGCCGTCACAGGCAGACCTGGCTGCCCAGAGAGGACAGGTTGTGCTCCCACTGTGATCAGGGGGCAGTGGAGACAGAGCTGTATTTCCTAATGGAATGCACAAAATACCAGGAAATTAGAACACATTTTTTTTTAAAATTGGAACAATGTTCCCCAAATTCCCATTTTATAATAATCTTGAAAAGCTCCCCTACATACTCGGGGAGAAAGCCGAATGTGTGGCATTGGCTGCAACTTATGTGGCCTCCTGTCACAAAATGAGGGACAAACAGTGAGGCACCATCTTCTTTATCTAAAGTGTTAATGGCCATTTTATTGTTACTGTCCTTATTAGTGTTTGTCGTTCAACAATTCATGTAGATTGTCTGTAGATTTGGTTATTTATTATTTATGTATTTATTATTCCAGTGTATTAGTACTATGTTATGTGTCATTGTTAATTGCAGTTAATCAAAGGTTCCTCTAGATGGCGCTTACACCCTAAATGGTTACAGGATTCTGATTTCATAAAATTTGTGGGGGAGCATATAGAAGTTTACTTTGCAATAAATACGCATCAGACATCTGCGGCCACCAAGTAGGAGGCTTTTAAAGCATATATTAGAGGGCAAGTGATTAGTTTCACAAGTTTCAAATTTTATAAATTCAAACAGAAAATGAACGAGTTGAACTCAGAAATCCGTTGGAGAGAGTGGCTAGCCTTCATAATTCAGTACAAACAAAAAGAACTAAAGCTCCTCATATTCAGCTTTAAGGGTAATTAAAGCTGAATATGAGGAGCTTTCCACACTAAAAGCTGAAAACAGTCTAATAATCAAACTTTCCATGACCAGGGTGAAAAACCCGGTAAATTGCTAGCCTGGCAAATTAAGAAACTTAATTCAGAAAGAGCCATAAATGCAATTAGGAACGAACAGGGGGGAAACAACTACAGATTAATTGGAAATTAGCCATGCGTTCGCTTTGTTCTATAAGGCCCTCTATCAGTCGGACTATCCAATGAATTCAGTAAACCAGAACATTTTTCTAGATAGACTAGACATTCCCTTTATTCCTGAAGATAAAAAACTTGAACTGGATAAGGAACTGTATTTAGAGGATGTTTCCAACGCCATTGTTAACATGAAAGGCGGTAAAGCGTCAGGACCCGATGGGCTCCCAATAGACATTTATAAATTATTTTGAGAAAAATTAATAGCCCCATTGTTAGATATGTATGCAGAATCCTTCGAACAGGGTTACCTTCCCCCTTCGCTATCAAGTGCCCTGATCACTCTTATTCTAAAGCCAGATAAACCGCAAACAGAATGTGGCTCCCACAGACCCATTTCTGATCATTGCTAAAGCCTTGGCTATGAGACTTGAGAAGGTCCTGCCACCCATGATACATGCAGATCAAAACAGCTTTGTTAAAAATTGTCAGGGGTTCCACAATGTGAGAAGGGTACTCAATATAATCCATGTATGTGAAGGGTCCCCTGACACTGCCATCTTGTCACTTGATGCGGAGAAGTCGTTTGACAGAGTCAAATGGCCCTATCTACTGGAGGTGCTTAAGTATTTTGGGTTTGGTGACTACTTTCATAGATGGGTTGAAATTCTGTTCATCTGCAGAAGTATCTACAAATAGATTTCACAACCGTTTAAGCTCTTTCGCAGCTCAAGACAAGGTTCACCAATTTCACCTTTACTTTTTGTAATAGCCATGGAACCGTTGGCAATAGCAATAAGATCACACCCTTCGATTTGTGGTATTAAGACAGGGGACCTAGAGCATCATATCGCATTGTATGCAGATGATACCATCGTGTTTCTATAAGATCTTGGAAAATCAATACCATCCCTCTTACAGTTGATCAGTCAATTTGGTAGCTTCTCTGGTTTTAAGGTGAACAAAGATAAATCATCTATTATGTTTCTAAATGAACAAGAGAGAAGAAAACCAACGATACCCCACCCATTTGTAAGAGAAGGTTTTAACTATCTGGGTATTAAAATAACACCAGAGATAAGCAACCTTAGTTCAACTAACTATGAGCCCATGTTAGCTAAAGTGTCTGAAGATGTTACAAGATGGACAACATTGTCGCTGTCTATAATGGGAAGAATAAATATAATTAAGATGAATATATTACAAAAATGTTTATGTTTTCCATTGGCATTTTTCCAAAAAGTCAGAAAGCTGCTTTCAAATTGTATTTGGATTAACAGGAAGCCAAGACTTAGACTCTCTCTTTTGTATTTGCCTTATGATTGGGGAAGGTTACAACTACCAAATTTACAGTGGTACCAGTTGAGGGCTGCAATGTTTTGGTTTTCTAGAGAGAGGTTGCTCTGCCCTGGTTACAAATTGAATTGTTGTCCTCAAGAGGTTTGGCGCTGGATAGCTTTTTTACTCTGCTCCCTTTAATAAATTAAGTAAAAACACAGTTAATCCTTTTGTGAAAAACACAAATATCTGGGCGTCTCCCCAGTGTTGTCATGTTTTTCACCAATTTGGGGCAATGAACACTTCAGCCCGGCTAAAAATGGGATTTAAAACATGGTTCAGTAAGGGCATAGTTAAACTACTGGATCTCTATGGGGGCAACATGGGGGCAACAATCTAATGACATGCTACAGAAACACTTCTTCAAGTATTTACAACTTAGAAGTTTTATTTGGGCACAGTTAAAGGATTCAGTGCAACAACCTCCAATGTCCACACTGAAGATATTTTCCACAAAAAATTGTTTCAGTAAAATTTCAGTTATTCAATTACATAATATAATGGTGGAAAACCATAAAGACAATGCTGAAAGTAAGAGACAGGAGTGGATACAATACTTACAAGCAGGGGCGGACTGGGACACAAATTCAGCCCGGGACGTTCAGACGTTCAGAGGCCCACACACCGGCCCACACACCAGCCCACGCGTGCGGACCACCCTTGTAGCCTACAGATAATTGTACCGCTATATGCACGTACTGATGCTCACACATGCCCGCTCTGATATTCAATGCCATGTGTTATAACCCAAAATATTATACTATGCATTAATATAATACAATCAGCAATAGGGATGTCACGATACTCTGAAGACTATCATTACAGATTTGTGAAATAATTATTTAGCTCAGCACACAGCATTTTCTGTCCAACTCAAGCACATAGCAGCCGAAAAATCATTCTAAAACTGCGTCTGTGAGAATCTGTCTCCGTGTGTGCGTGTCTACGCGCTCTGAGAGAGCGAGCGAGAGAGGCAGGCAGGTCAGGCATCTATACATTTGGATGGAAACATATGATTGTGGAATCAAACTATTGTGCAAAATAATCAGGATCAGCTCAAATAATTGCCAGATTGCGATTATTTGAGCTGAGCTGACCATGATTATTTTCAAATAATTGCCATCAGGCGATTATGTAATAATTATGACAGGCCTATATAGAGTCATTATGGAGTTTATAAGAGCACTTGTCCTGTATTTCTATAACTTCTGGTCAAATCAAAATCCATACTTTCAATATTATTGTATGTAATCAGAAACTTTTTAAATATGGTATCTTGATACTTTGATAGTATCGTTACTAGGGTTGCAAAGGGGCGGAACAATTCTGACCATATGAAGTTAAGCTCGGGAATCTTGGAAATGTTGAACAATTTTTATTGCAAAAGTTAGCCTATAACAGGGAACTTAAATTTAGTTGAAAAAACAAACAAACATAAAATGCAATTCTACATGGAAGGGACTTGTGGATCTGAGGCTCTTGCCCCTGTAGTCTCCATCATCCTCCAAATCTCACCAACATCAGCTGCCTCTGAGAAACTGGTCACTGTTTGGGAACACGCACACAAAGGTTCAAAATAAATTAAGTCAAAAATGTCATTTTTAAAATTTGTATTAGAAATGTTTACATGCATTCTCAGAAACCCAAAACAAATAGACTGTCCTACCTTACATCACCAGCAGGGGTCGCAGCAGGTCACTTGTCTCTGCGACCCTGTCAATCACTCCATCAGTGTCCAGAGCCATCAGAATCTCCTTCTCTGTGCACATGAGCATGAATGCCTCCAGATGCTTCTGGGTCAGGGTGGTCCTCAGTCGATTCTTCACAAATTTCAGTGTGGAGAAGGTCCTCTCACAGGCAACTTGACTGAATGACAATGTTAGGAGGAACTTGTAGCCCAATCCAATGACATGATAGGCATCAGTCAGCAAGTTGTACCGTGACAAGATATGATACACACAAATAGCAGTTTTTGCAGGAGTTGCAACTCTTGTTCTCTAGCTCCAGGTCTTCTTCTTCTCTTCCATCCTCCCCTCTGGTTGTCCTGACATTGTATGCATCCAAATGGGACATCTTAAGTCTTTCCCAATGGTTGGCTAGGCTTAACAGCTCAGCCTGCAGCCTTCCAGCAGTGGCTCTTTCATCATACTTCCGCAAGCATTCGCTCAGCTCTTGCAATGCTTCTGTTGGAAGGCCCATTTCCTTTATTTTAGGGAAATTCCGAGGATCAAGGCATGCACAGTCTTCACAGAGTGGTCCATTTGCTGCATAGCGACTCTGAATGCTCTCTGTGACTGTGTCCAGAATGACGTTGTGGACCTTGATCCTGTAGTTTGCCTCAGCGTCTGATATAGTCTCATCTTCTGCCAACTCACCTGGCATGGCCTTCTTTCTCCTGACCCGTTTCTCTGGGAGCACAGCCTGGACCTCAACTTCACAATCCTCCTTCTCCTGCAGCTTGGCATTCGCCCACTCCACAAATGCATCTGCTGCTCTTCTCACCCCATCAAAATCCCTGACACACTTGTTGAGGCTCTCTTGGGTCCCCATTACTAACCGACGGGCAGTCAGTAAGTCCATGCCGCTGGTTTGGAGATACTTGGAGAGGGGTGACGTGATCTCAAATATTCTAAGAAATATCTGAGCAGTCAGTATTGTCTCGAACTTCAGGAGAGACTCTGTGTATCCCCTGGCTTTTGCTCTGATGGGTGGCTTCATGGAGTCATCTTCTTCAACCCTTATTAATATTGACACCAAGTCAATAAACAAGGCATGGTCAGGATGGCCAAAACACCCAAATATCTTGGTTAGAGCCTGATCCTTGGCCCACCACCTAGTCTCCCCGATTGCAGACAGCCGTCTGTGTCGCGTGTCCTCACTCACTTCCTTCCACATATTCATACGCTTGTATGACTCTCTGATGAATACAGCAACATCATTCAGAAGTGAGAAGAGCGATGCACTGGCTACCACAACGCCTGTGGTGTCTCCTAGCACAAGGTTCAGGACATGTGCGTAGCACCAGATGTGCACTTAGTTGGGAGACTCTGCGGAGAGCAAGGTAGAGAACCCCTTGTATTTGCCCTGCATGTTTGCAGCTCCATCGGTTGAGTTTCCCACACAATTCCGAACATCAATGTCCACCTTTGCCAGAGTATTCTTCAGGAGATCTACAAAATATTGTCCAGTTGATGACTCACAGTCAACCACAGCTATGAGCCTCTCGTGGACCACATCTGTCACATACCTGAGGATAACAGCACACTGGTCTGTAGTCGTAACATCCTGTGTGGTGTCGATCTGCACAGAAAACATGACTGCCTCCCTTACTTCCCTAGAAATGCTTTCTTGGATTATGTGTCTGATAACATCAATTACTTTGTTGACTGTAGTTTTGGAGAGCAGAGTGACAAAGGACCCTCTGCCTTTAGCCCCAGTCTCATGCAGCTTCTTGCTTTTTTCAACACATTCAGAAACATGTTCCTGCAGGCAGACATCGTATTTGCTGAGCATGATTATTAATTCCAAGAAGTTGCCATGGTCAACAGCAAAGTTCTCCCATGTGTATGCAGCTTCAAACTGTTTACCTCTAAAGCTTAGACCACGCTTTCCAATGACCTTGATTACTTGTATTACACGCTCCATGACTTGCCGTTTCTTTCTGATCTGGTCTCGGTGTAGAGAGATTTGTTTGCCACTGAGTAGGCTTGCTATGTCTGTTTTACTAGCCTTCATAAAATATGCCTCTGCACTTTCTCTGTGGACTTGGTTTCTTTCGTGCTCTTCTATTCTTTGATGTACATGCTTCCAAGCTGTCATTCCTCCTTTGACAAATGAGCTGTCATTTGCAGATGGCTTTGCATACGCCAAACATACTGTACAGTAGAGTGTGTTGGATTTCTCACAATATGTAAGCCACTTTCTATTGATTCCATCTTTGTCGTAGATATTTTTGATAGTTTTTTTTTGGGGTTGTTGAGGGTGGTATGCGAAAAATCGATCTATATCTTTAGCCTGAGGCCGTGCAAAGTAATCAAAGCTCACTTCATCCGTCTGCATTTCCACGTCTTTTGGTTCCCCTGTGCTGGACCCTTTATCTGTCTCTCTTTCCTCAGGATCAACTGCTTATTATTTTTTTAGATAGATTTAGATTAAACTTTATTGTCATTATCCATGTACAAGAACAACGAAATGCAATTTAGTATCTAACCAGAGTGCAAAGAGGCAGTAAAGTGCATTGTGCATAAATAAACATTATGTACAGAAGTATAAATGTGGATATATGGATAATCTGAATAAATATAAACATGAATAAACAGTAGTAAGGGTATATATGAAATATGAAATATCTACAGAAAAAACTATGAGTATGTATGTCTATACAGTATAATGAAATATCTACAGAAAAACTATGAGTATGTATGTCTATACAGTATGATACAGTATGCTACAGGATGATTATTGTGTACATTGTGTACAGCAGTATATTTAGCAGTAAAGTCTCTGGGGGAGTGACTGGGGGGTGCAGGGGTAGGGAGGGGGGTTGGTATCTGGGGGGCAGAGTTCAGCAGGGTGACAGCTGAATTATTATTTAACTTGGAATATGAGCATATGACTATCCTAATGCATCTAACTTTATGCACTGCACAATATAATTGTCTGCCCAGCCCTGCACCAGTGTTACATATAGTCAAACTCAACCTAGAAGCCAATCAGAAATTCAGCTTGTTGCCCCTAGCTTGCAAGTTGATGACGTTAGATTCATTCATGTTTCTAAGACTCAACACAATGTTCTATGATTTTGAATTGCGTAACGTTGCTAAACTTTTAGTCAGAGGAAAACTTTTCATGAGGGTTTCCTCAGTCAACTAAATATTAACAGAAACTAACACACTGCCCTGCACTGCACCTGTCATTATAGTTCTGGTCCCTGCTTCATCCTCCTTCTCCTCCACCTCCACCTCCTCACTACGACTGGGGTCAGTATGTCCCTCACCCTCAGCCTCACCCACATTGTCCTTGGGACTCGGAGCTCCACCTAATTGCATCACAGGAAAAAAGTAGGGCTGTCAATCGATTACAATATTTAATCGCGAGTAATCGCATTATTGTCCATAGTTAATCGAGATTAATTGCATTTTTTATGTTTTAAATGTACATTTAAAAGGAATATTTTTCAAGTTTTTAATACTCTTATCAACATATGAGTGGACAAATATGCTTGCTTTATGCAAATGTTTGTTTATTATCGTTGGAACAATAAAAAATATTCTCCAGAATATTTTCAATACAACAACCTGGAACCTCTGTACTGCATTTAGTATTTTAAAAAAATGCTCAACAAATATGCAAGCACATACCGTAATTTCCGGACTATTGAGCGCACCTGAATATAAGCCGCACCAACTAAATTTAGAAAGAAAAAAAAATGTGTACATATATAGGCCGCACTTGTCTATAAGCCGCAGGTGTCCACGTTGTAACATGAGATTACATTTAACCCTTTCGCGCATACCATCACAGATATGTGATCATTCCAGACATGGCCCAAACGCGTACCATCACAAATATGTGATTAGAACGTATCACTGGAACGCTCCGTTGAGAATGCGGTCACAATGGTTTACTGCCGGCTAAACACGGTTTAGGCACGTCACAGAGGTGTGTATATTATGGAAAATAAACCATCAACTTGCGATTTCAGAAGCTGAAATTAACGATAAATGACACATTGCTGTGCATCGAATATCTTCGTTACATCAACACTGAGCTATCTTAGCAGTTTGGTGGTTTTTAACCTCACAAGCTAACAATTGCATCCTATGATCCTAATGTAAAAGTGCAAACATGATTCCAGTGCGGTACCTAGTCGTTTATTGTTGTAGTGAAATGCAAATGTTACTATGTCAACGTTAGTTGTTATCCGAATAGTCATCTAGTTTAATTTGCAGTGTATGCATATGGATTACTACGTAGCTAGCTGTATTATACCGACGATCTCACTTACATGCGCATTCACAAATCGTCTATTTACGAATGACGCAACAATAAACCTGTGGGCTAACCCTAGGACTAAACACACTGTTCCACAAAAACATTGTACCAAATAAACATCTTTACAACATTTACATTTATTTGTTTATGCAGACGTTCACACTTTCACAGAAGTAATGTAAGCAGCAAATACCCCCTAGCCTATAACGTTGATTTAGCTACAGTTTGCTAACGTCAGTGCTAACCAAGCTGTCAAAATGAGCTAACTACGGGCTGACAGAAAATATAATATACACAATCTTATAGCGATTACACTTTACAACGTTTTACATCACGGGTAAACTCATCCGTGATCAAAATAATTGATGAAATACTCGAAAAACGCATTTTCAAAAATAATCCGGCAGTAGGCTAATATTGGTTTGTAGCGCTGCCATCTTGTTCTTCCGCATTCAACCAAAGATGATACATGATGAAGAGATGCTCCACTTGCTCCCAACTGTAACCATATCAATTCTCAAACAAGTTAACCTGGAAGTGTTGTGTCTTTTTTCTCTTAGAAGATTTCTCTCAGAGACAGGAGCTTGCCATTTCCATACAAACTTTATTAGTGATTAACAAAGCCGGGTGAGTTCATGAAGTCACACCCTTTCAGTCTTATTCCACAGGTTTTATACAGTTAAAACATGTATAGGCCCTCCTATCTTAGAATGTCCAATGGCCAATCGCCTGCTGCATACATTGAGACCTCCTTAATATATGCATTACTTCATAGGTTTTCTAGCTTATTCAGCAATCATATAAACATCTATAACATATTGATGTGCACATGTGGTTATCCTTATCTGGGTATCTTCTCAGTTCTTCCCTTAACTGTTTACTTAATTAATTCCCTGACCTCGTCACACAGATCATCACATGATTGTTTTTCTCAATTTTATCACCAACTTCCTACCAAGATACTCCCTTGACCTTTAATCCCACAGGTCAGTTCATCCGGTGCTTAGCTGCACGTTCTCTCCTTCAGACACACATTCATATAAACCTGCTTATGCACCAATTCCCTATATATATATTATATATACTCCTTACAGAGTCCCACACTATTCTAACAGAAATTTTCCTATATAATCCCCCCATTGGGACTTACTTAGTCCCAACAGAATAATTTAGATCTGAAAATGAACAATGAGGAAAAGCAACCTTCCCAAATCTTATAGGGTTAATTAACCCCTTTTTCTTTACCAACTGCTGCTTCTCGTCGTCATCCATTCCAGGGAGTTTTAGAGCCAAAACTCTCCCCCCACTCTTGACTAGGGAGGAGTAAAAGACTCACCACTCCAGCCAAATTTTTATTCAGTATGTATGTAAGCGTGTGCATGTATCATAGGCAGCCTTGCATTATGTAGTTACTATTAAAATAATAAAATAAAATAAACAATATTGTGGTTATACAATAAACAATAGAAAAACATAAAATGATACACAAGAATACAATTTTCGATTATACTATGTGTAGTGTAATTATATAATAAGAAATCATTCTTCTGGCTTTCTTGAGGAGCTCCCTCGTAGTGGGTGGACCAACTAGCCGTCTCGGATGCTAGTCGGGCTAACCTGCTGTCCTCTTCTGCTCCTTATACAGTCTATTGTATTTCTTTTATGCCACCTCTTTCTCACTGTCTGTGCTGTTCTCAGATGAGGTATCTGGGTGTGGCTCTTGTGGGATCCAGTCTGATACTGGATTCAGATCAGGCCAGCCTTCATCATCACCCAGTTCATGCCTCCTGTTGACAGCCTGGAGGACCACTCCTTGACCATTCACGTGGTACCTCATAACTGGATTCATCTGCTTAACAGTTGCCTGCACCAGGAAAGATCTCAGCAGAGGTATCACACAACAGAACATTAATCCCACTATAACAACTACTACTGTTATTATAATTCCTGCTCTAGTGAACATGGCCCCCCAACTTCCCAACTTTAAATCAAACCAGTCCCCATCTCTTTACCCCTGGGTGTATTAAATTGGAGGACTGTTTGGTTCTGTAGTAGTGGGTGTTACACTGTTCCCGATCCTGGTCCCTCCTGGGACCCATTCGGGCCTGCACCTGGCTCATCTTCTATGCTTTTAGGTGGTAAACTAGTAATTATCTTTGGAACCCGAGTACAATGATTCAAATGGTACCATGTGGTGCTTCCTTCCACCTGTACAGCTGTGGGCGTAGCCCTTACCACCTTGTACGGGCCTTCTCGCCTTGGCTCGTTCCGCTTCCTTCGGAAGACCTTAAGGTACACTTGGTCCCCTGGAACTACAGGATCAGGGACCTCTGGCTCCGTCTCAGGCTCTCGGCTCTTTTCCTGTAAATAAATAACTTTATGTATCGCAGTTAGTTGTCTCATATATGCTTTGAGTTCCATCTGAAGCTGTTCCAGAGAGGGGCCTTTGTAGGGTCCCCTCCACGCAGGGACAGGCATGGGTCGACCCGTAAGCATTTCATGAGGTGTTAAATGGGTGATTCTGTTAGTTTGCATGCGATAACTCATCAAAGCAAGCGGTAATGCATCAATCCAGTTAAGTTTCGTGCTGACACAAATTTTGTTAATTTTGGCCTTGAGGGTACCGTTTATCCTCTCTACCATACCTTGTGACTGTGGGTGATAAACACATCCCAGTCTTTGTTTCATTCTTAATTGCTGTACTATTTGTTTCACAGTTTTTTGAATGAATGCTGATCCATTGTCTGAACTAATTTCAGTAGGTATGCCAAATCTAGGGATTATTTCTCTTGTCAGAAACTTAATCACTGTTGCTGCACCTTGTTCTGCCGATGGTACTGCCTCTACTCATCTACTGAACCGATCTATTACCACAAGCATGTATCTTTTGCCATTTACTTTTTTTATCATGTCCACATAATCCATGACAAGATGTCTAAACGGTCCTTCTGGGACCGGTATGTGCCCTATTGGTGTTGCTACGCCTTTGCGTACATTATGTTTCGCACACACTTCGCATTTTGCCAACGCATCGTCTACCATATTTTGTAAATAAGGAGACCAGTAACCTTGTTGTTTTATTTTTCTAATAACTTCCCCCCTTGCGCAATGGTCAAACCCATGCGCATCTGTTATTAGTATGTTTAGCAACACTGTGGGCGCTACAATGTCTCCTTTGTGGGATCTCCACAAACCTGTTGCATCTTTAGTGGCCCCTCTTGCCTGCCACATTGACCACTCGTATGGTCCTGCTCGCTCCTGTATCCTGATTATGTCATCAGGCTGAGGTAATGGTTCTATCAAAACCATTGGTGCTAATACCGCGGTTGTGCAGTTTGAGGCCTTGTTTGCTGCCTCATCTGCGGCATTGTTGCCTTTTATCACAAAATCATTGCCTTTTTTATGCGCTTGACACTTTATTATGGCTAATTTTGTTGGCTGCATCATAGCCGTGATAAGTTTTAAAATTTGTTCAAAATGTTGAATGGGCGTGCCATCACTCTTTTTAAAACCTCTTTGTTTCCACACTGCCCCAAACAAATGACATACTCCATGTGCATATGCCGAATCAGTGTATATATTTACAGCTTTCCCCTTTCCCATTTCACATGCCGCAGTCAACGCTTTGAGTTCTGCCAACTGAGCAGAACAGGGCTGAGGACATTGCTCTAATTTTACCTCCCTGAACTCGTCCCCCTGTTGCTGTACCACAGCAAATCCCGCATGATTTCCCACATGATCCCTGTAGCATGAGCCATCCACAAAGAATGACTCCTCAGCATTCACCAGAGGTACTGACTCCAAATCTGGTCTGAGTCTGGTAAATGCTAACGAGTCAGCCACGCACTCATGCGGCTTTCCTTCAAAGTCTAACGGCACCACGTCTGCCGGATTCACAGTAGTACAGCGCTGAATGCTTACATCAGGGTAATTCAACAGTGATGAAAATACCAGAGTTCTAGCTTGAGTAAGAACAAATCTGCCCTGCTCTATCAGTTCCACAATTTTGTGATGTGTGTATATTGTTACTGGGTAACCCATTGTAATGGTGGCTGCTTTTTCATACGCATAGTGTAGAGCAGCCACTCCCTGATAACATGGGGGATACCCCTGTGCCACATTATCCAATTTAGTGCTGTAGTATGCTAAAGCTTGTTTGCGCCGTCCACTACACGTTTCTTGCATAAGTACAGCCGAGGCATAGCCATTACTACGATTTGCTACATACAAGAGAAATGGTTTTGTGTAATCTGGGGCTGCTAATGCAGGTGCTGACTGCATTTCCTGTTTCATCATTTCAAACGCCTCTAATGCATCCACAGTCCACACTAACTGCGCCTTTAAGCTCTGTTGTCCTGCTGTTTTCATAATTTCTCTTAATGGAGCTGTTTTTAACGCATAATCAGGTATCCAGTCCGAGCTGAATCCTGTCATTCCTAGAAATGTCATCATTTGTCCTACTGTTTGAGGCATTGGGGCCTTACTAATGCCTTCCAACTGTTCTGGTGCTATTGATTTAGTCCCTTGTGCAATTATCCTCCCTAGGTATTCTACCTGAGGTTGGCAATACTGCAGCTTTGTTTTTGACACTTTGTGCCCCCCCTTCTCCAACTTTTGGAGAACTTTAATTGAATCCTCATGGCACTGTTCCAACGTGGATGAACATATTAATATATCATCAACGTATTGGATTAATGCACTATCAATTCTTAAGTCTTCCAAATCCATTTTTAACACCTGATTAAACACGTGCGGTGAGTGTTTAAACCCTTGTGGCATGCGAGTGTACGTATACTGTTTGCCTCGGTATGTGAATGCAAACAAATATCTACTCTCTTCAGCCAGAGGTACACTAAAGAAGGCTGAGCACAAATCAATGACCGTAAAATATTTGGCTTCAGTAGGAACATTTGTCAACAGTGTGTGAGGATTTGGAACCACAGCAGGCCAATCCTGCACTATTTCATTTACAGCTCTTAAGTCATGCACTAATCGCCATTTTGATTGATCAGCTTTGAGAACGGGTAACAGAGGTGTGTTACAGCAGCTTTTAGTTTCTACTATTACTCCTGCCTTTATTAATCCTTCAATTGTTTTACTAATGCCTTCCTCAGCTGCAGGTTTCAGAGGGTATTGTGCTTTCTCGGTAATTTTACTCCATTTTTTGTATTTATGTATATGGGACTTGCTGATTGCATTAATCCCACATCTGTGTCATATTTCGACCATATCTTATCAGGCACTTTGCCCTCCATTTCCTGTTTTAACTGATTTTCCTCAGTTTGTATTTCACTTCCCTGCATCTGCCAGCGCGTCATGATCTCTACCTCCTGAGGAACTCCTGTTGTTACTGTTGTACATAGAATTTTAGTGAAAGATTTGTCTTGTGAGAAATAGATCAATGGGTTATCTGTTTTAATCCATTCTATTTCATTTGCTTGTTTTACCATTAGTCCAAGGTCTTTTGCTTCTACACCCCTATTTACTAACAGTGCTATATGTGGAGCTGAATTCGGCACATTGTGCCATTGTGTCACAAACTCTGTTTTTTCTACCTTCAGGGCTGCCCCTTGTTCTCCTATTATTATGCACTGAGATGTTATTGGAACACTTACTCCCCCAGTTTGTTCCTGCCATTTTTTCTCTAATTCCGGGTCACATGTTGGGTCATATATCATAGTACAATGATATTCCAATTCAGGTTCTCGTGCCTCAGGTATCTGAGCTCTAATGTACTTTTCCCATTTAGCTACAGACTCTCCCACTTCACCTCCCAACTTTCCTACCCAGTAAACATTTGCACATTCTCCTGATACTGCCATTTGCATGTTTATTCCTGTTTGATCCATGTATATTCCTTGAGGAGAACACCAAATTTTAATTCCTAATTTACACAATGCATCTCTTCCTAATAAATTAACTGGGGTGTGTTCTGAAACTAATATGGGCAATTTGATAGAATTTCCTTTAACGGTTAAACAAACTGGAGCAGTCAGTGCGCTCAGCTGCATGTGTCCCGAGAATCCTACTGTCTTCGCGTATTTACCTGACAGGGGGAGGTGAGAGGCATAATCTGAGCTGACACAGGTGTATGTAGCTCCAGTATCTATCATCATTGGTATGTCTCTGTTTTCTATTTGAACCTGCAGCATAGGTTCTTGATCAGCTTCTACAGTTAACATTGGAAGCTGACCCTCCCCTTTAGGATTCTCTGGGCACCCCTAGTAACCTTGATTAGGCCAACCCCACGGATTCACAGGGCCTTGCTGTCCCTGGGATCCCTGGGATTGTTGCCAATTTCTTCTATTGTCATTTCCCGGCTGCTGTTTCAGCGGCCAAGGATTTGTGGGACAATCACGCTTATTATGGCCTGGCTGATTACATCCCCAGCATATTCCGGGTGGCCCTTGGGGTCTCTGCGGACCCCCAGGCCCTCTCTGTATTTGATTTTGATTTAATCTATTATTTGGTGTTTTATTTTTCCACTGTTGGGGCTGTGCATACACATTTATTATTGGTACAGTGGGTTGCTCTTGGCCCTGAGGCATAGGCAGCCGTGATGGACCTCCAGAAGAGACTACGGCTTCTGGGCCGGGCTCTGGCACTTCGGCTTGTACCACTGCCTGGACCTTTTTCTTTTTTGTCAGTTCTCCCAGCTGGAGCTGTGCCAACTTCCGCTGTGTCTCTTTCTCTTGGTCTTTAAGCTTCTGTTCATCTTTACGATATTTTTCGACTGCATGTATCACATGATCACAAAACTCTTTGTGCGTTTTAGAGTTTAGCCCAACTACATCCTCCAGCCTGCTTCTCACCGGCGGGGGCATCGCTTCCACTATGGAAGTCCGAAAGAGGGTTGTCATCAGTTCATCTCCCTCAGGATTCCGCCCTGTTTCCAATTTCCAGCGTTTTAACTGTCTATGCAGATAGTTGGCTGGATTTACAGTGTCTCCCACCTCTTCCCCTTTAAGTGATTTAGGGTCAATCTTGGTAGGGTAATCCTCTCTCAAAGTTCGCCACATCGCGGGACGGAATTGATCAAAGCTGGTACGGGGTGTTTACCGCTGCCTGTAGCCCACTTTTCATCAGCACTTCCTCTATCCGAGCCATCCCTAGCAACCTCGCCAACAGAGCCTTGAGATCCCCCACTGCCAGTAATTTCCCCATTGTCTCCTCCTCTAGAGCCCTTATCCACTTTCCTGCCCCCTCATGTAAGTCTGGGAGGCGCTCTACTAAGCCCAGCATATCTTGTGATCCCCACGGCACGTAATGCCCTGTCGTTCCTTTTATCAGGATGGGGCACTGGCTATATTTAGCTGGTTTCTTTATTTTCCGTCTATCTCTCAACTCCTTTTCACTTATTGTCCTGTTTGCCCTACCTTCCTCAATCTCTTCCTCACTCCAATCATCTAAATCAGGTATTTCTTCCTGTTCAACAAAGGACAGGGGAAGATCACACTTCTGTCCCTCCAGAGAGCGTGCACGCTCTCTGGGGGTACTGCATGCATCATTTCCTTGTAACTCTTCCATTGCTTTCTGCAAATCCCTGTAACAATTTAACTTACTTAATCCTTTCTGTCTGCTCTGAGAGGAATCCCCCAGAGACTCCCTGGGGTCTGCTCTCCTGCCTTTTTCTCCTATGCTGGCCCCAGGAGTTCTCCAGAGTTTCCCCCCCCCTCTCCTATATCAAACTCTCCCTCTAACTGCACGATGCCTGAGACTACTGGATATTGCCCGTATGGCGGAGGTGTTCCAATTACATTTGTACTTTGCTTTGCCGAGATTTTTCTCGCTCTCCTCAGATTATTTAAGTATTCCTCTCCTTCTTTTTTTAAAGTTTTATTATTTCTTTCTCTCTCTCTCTTTTTTCCTGTCTCTTTTTTCCCTTTTGCTTAACTTGATTAAATGAACTTAAATGATTTTTTATTAATATTTCCATTTCTTCGCACAGATTTATATCGAAAGTCCCTTCCTTTGGCCAATGTGTATTCATGTTTTTAGTTCGCTTCTCCCATTTCTGAGAGATTTTCTCTATTTCCTTTTTATTTAATGGATTTTTGGCACTCAACACTTCTACTGCCGTTTTATTCATTGCTGCAGTTTATACACAACCTCCCGTTCTAGTCACCCGTTTATTTATTTTTATGGTTTGTGGAGTTTTAATTTTTTAATAGAAAACAGCAATTAAATATTGGTTATCGCAATGCCAAATACCGTTTTATACTTTAATAACTGACTCTTTTTTGGGTCAATCCGTTTATTTACCTATTATTACTAAAGTTTTATTTTCTACAATTCTAGATCTCCTGTTTCCTCCGACTTTGTGGGTATTTGGTCGAACCGTCTTTCTACTCCCTATTTTGCCTATTTATACACGTTCCACACTTATTCGCACAATATTACAAGTATTTTCTGCAATGTCAACTAAATTCCAACCACAATATACCAAGTCATATACTTTGCATATGTTTTATCACAACTGATCAATTACCACAACCCTATATTTTCCAACAAACGTCTCGAAACAGAACAATGATCGCGTTATGGGACTAATAAAAGGATTGGTACAACAATAATCAGTGAGATAATGCACAACACAGCCAAGCCAACTTCAAAACTAACCCCCAATCTCCCAAGGGGATTATATCTCTTAGCGTACCTTCCCTATTGTTTCATAGAAAAAAGCTGAATCTTTCACATATATTTATACATTTATTATCACACAGCATTAAAAGGTACCTTTAAAAAGCTTATTAAATATTTTTCTATTTTGTGAGTATGCTTAATTACACTTTATTATTGACTACTATTCCACAATTATTCCGTCTAGGTATACGGTTTATAACCCTATTCCACCAATCTGTCCTTCTGGCAGATTTCTCTCACACACTCACTTACTCTATATACTTCAAGCTCCCATACACACAAGAACACACTCAACGCAGGCAAACCAGAATCAAACAGCCACACACACACAGCTTCTCATACTAGAGAGCCCAATCAGCGGCTCGATGGTTGAATGTCTCTCAAACAACGCCCAATCAAATTACACCGTGCAGGACTCTCCCAAACACACTCTTGTTCACACTTTTTTTTAAAATGGAGACTTTACAGGAGCGCTTCACACCCCCTCTCCACCTGTGACAGAGACTTTCACTCTGTCACTCAATCTTACTTCATTCGTTCCAACACTCACTTCTGAGTGACCTGTTAATTCGGTCCTTTCTCTGCTAGCCTTTCAACATATAGAAAACCTATAATTATACACGACTATTGTCTGTTAATTAGGCTCTTTTTCTACTGTCTATTCAACATACATAGAAATCCGTTATTATACAGGATTTTATTTGCCTGACTTCCCGGCTCTCTGTGGGCACCTTTCCGCTCCACTGAGGCTTTTACTGCAGGACTTATTCACGTGACTCCACTAAAGAGATTTTTGTCATATTTACAAGTTCCCTCGAGGCCCAATCACACACATTACACATGCATTCTTTTCAGAAATCACAAGCTCAGTCTCAGTTATTTACTTTTTGGTTCTTAATTTGGAGAGACTTACTCGGCAGTCCACTGCCGGGGCGGCACCCGGAACAAGTCACACAACCCGTTAAACTAGTACGAAGAACATTCGCTTTTACCTTATTGGTGGCCACCGTGGCTTGTGTGACTCATCCGGCTCCCGGCCCACAGCAGCAGACGGTTCCGAACTTCCAGCCTCTGTTTTTCCAGTCCCTGTTCGGGCGCCAAATCTATGTTGTGTCTTTTTTCTCTTAGAAGATTTCTCTCAGAGACAGGAGCTTGCCATTTCCATACAAACTTTATTAGTGATTAACAAAGCCGGGTGAGTTCATGAAGTCACACCCTTTCAGTCTTATTCCACAGGTTTTATACAGTTAAAACATGTATAGGCCCTCCTATCTTAGAATGTCCAATGGCCAATCGCCTGCTGCATACATTGAGACCTCCTTAATATATGCATTACTTCATAGGTTTTCTAGCTTATTCAGCAATCATATAAACATCTATAACATATTGATGTGCACATGTGGTTATCCTTATCTGGGTATCTTCTCAGTTCTTCCCTTAACTGTTTACTTAATTAATTCCCTGACCTCGTCACACAGATCATCACATGATTGTTTTTCTCAATTTTATCACCAACTTCCTACCAAGATACTCCCTTGACCTTTAATCCCACAGGTCAGTTCATCCGGTGCTTAGCTGCACGTTCTCTCCTTCAGACACACATTCATATAAACCTGCTTATGCACCAATTCCCTATATATATATTATATATACTCCTTACAGAGTCCCACACTATTCTAACAGAAATTTTCCTATAGAAGTGAGTTATCTTGTCACGTTATCATCTTTAGTTGGACCAGAGATGACGTTGTATGGCTGCGCCCGTGTTATTAACTAGCTAGATAAATAGCATCTCATAGCATATGGTGAGCTGTAACGTACAACCTTCAAAAATGTACTTTACCAACATCATGGGTGTCCATTGCAATGGTTGCTAGAATCGGAATACACCACTTGTAACAACTATTTGAAAACATGCGAAAAATATTTAAAATAAAAACATTTTCACCACACAAACAATTAGCTGACAGATATTTTTACACTGCACCTGTAATGACGCTCGTTATTTCGCCTCCTGCATCTTCATTAGCAGCAGCAGCCTTACTAACGCCGACGTCAGCCCTTCTATCAACACCAAACAGGTCTGTTATTTTGGAGTATTTTGCAGCATCCCCCTGTAGCGATTTTAGCTTTCTTATTCTAGCTTTTTCAGCTCCACCCTTTTTTTAATTACTTTTCTCCGTTTTCTGTTTCTTCAATTACTCGAACGCTCACTGATCAAACGGAGCTCAACTTGATGCAAATGACGCCATTAACTTGAGGACGAGGAGGATTCGTCCAATTGGAAGGCTCTTATCTCCCCCTTCAGTAATAAGATTGACGTTAAAGCTAACCTATCGTAATAGTTCACTCTGAACACCTGAACAGCAAACAACACGAGTCACGACTGAATGTGTAATGTATGCAGAGAGCGTCAAGTGAGGAGGGCCGGCCCATGCCCGAACGTGGACCACATCGCAGTACTGACAGCTAGTGTAACATTTACTATACATTAAAAAAATAAAATAATAATAAAAAATTTTTTTGAGATTCGAAGTGGACCGGCCCTTCGGGATTGGTCCCGAACGTCCCGATGGCCAGTCCGCCCGTGCTTACAAGAGGACATCTTAGTGGATGAATGGGGTTTAATATGTTCAAAGGCACAAACAAAAATCATCAATACTCGAGATTAATACAATATAATTGGATAATGAGAACATACATCACCCTAGTGAAGTTAAATACATTTGATCCTAATATTCTTGACCAATGTTATAGGTGCAATATTCATCAAGGTACTTTATATCACTGCTTGTGGGAAGGTGAAGAGATTCAAATATTTTGAAGTTCGGTGATACGCTATCTCTCAAATGACCTCTTCCCAGTCCATAGTCAACAAAATCGACGAGCTGAGACTGAGGATTTCTTCCAACAGAATGAACAGCTGCGCTTCATTTTTCACCGAAACCTGGCTGAATGCGAACATCCCCGATGCAGCTATCGAGCTAGCGGGCCGGACTGTGTATCGCTCGGACCGGACGGTTGAATCCGGTAAAAACAAAGGCGGCGGGGTAAGCATATATGTAACCAATGACTGGTGCACTTCTACTGCCATTACTGAACAATTTTGCTCCCCGGACTTAGAATTCATTACGCTCAAGTGCAGACCCTTCCATCTGGCAAGGGAATTCACAGTAGTGTTTCTCACCGCAGTTTATATACCTCCGCAAGCTAACGCTAAGTTAGCTCTGGCTAAACTGCACGATTCCACAAACGAACTGCAAAACTCTTACCCGGATGGCGTGTTTATTTTAGCGGGGGACTTCAACCACGCCAAACTTAAGACTGTGCTACCCAAATTTTATCAGTTTGTTGACTTTCCAACCAGAGGAAATAATAAGCTAGACCAGGTTTATTGCAACGTAGCGAACGCATACAAAGCGTTGCCCTCTCCACATCTTGGCCGATCCGATCGCGTGACTTTGTTCCTGACCCCGACATACAAACCCCTCATTGCCAAGACAAAGCCCACGGTACAGACTGTTAGAGTTTGGCCTGAGGGAGCCATGTCCAGGCTACAGGATTGTTTTGAGAACACAGAATGGGATATGTTCAAACAGGAAGCCACTCAGAACAACCACACAGACCTAAACACCTATGCCTCCTCAGTCTTAGACTACATTAACTTCTGTGTGGACAGTGTTACAACTGTTAGGAGCATACACACATACCCCAACCGTAAACCCTGGATGAACAGAGATGTTCAGAACCTGTTGAAGGTACGTGATGATGCTTTTCGCACAGGAGATCTAGCAGCCTATAAAACAGCTAGGTCCAACCTGAGGAAAGGCATCAGGGAAGCAAAGCGCCGCCACAAAACACGAATAGAGGAGCACTTCAACAGCTCAGACTCCCGGCGTGTGTGGCAGGGAGTCAAATCCATCACAGACTACAAGCGCAGTAACACCAGCTCATCACACTCAGCAAACTCATCTCTCCCTGACGATTTGAATCACTTCTTCGCGCGGTTCGACAGGGACAACAACCAGCCCACCACTAAGCTGACAGTGCAGGAAGCTCTACCATGTTCACTGATACTGAGCTCCTGTGAGGTGAGACGCACCCTAAGCCACATCAACCCCAACAAAGCCACTGGCCCTGATGGAGTTCCTGGACGGGTCCTGAAACACTGCGCACACCAGCTGACAGCAGTGTTCACCAGCCTGTTTAACATCTCGCTGGCACAGGCTACTGTCCCATCCTGCCTCAAGACGGCGACAATCATCCCTGTGCCAAAACAGGCTGTGATCAGGTCCATGAATGACTATCGCCCAGTGGCACTGACTCCTATAATTATGAAGTGTTTTGAACGACTTGTTCTGAAACACTTAAAAAGCAACATCCCATCTTCACTGGATCAGTACCAGTTTGCTTACAGGGCAAACAGATCGACCGAAGATGCTATATCACTGGTCCTTCACACTGCCCTGTCACATCTGGAACAGCGAGACAGCTATGTCCGGATGCTATTCGTTGACTACAGCTCCGCTTTCAACACTATCCCCCCTAACAACCTGGTAACCAAACTACACAATCTGGGCCTCAACACTCACCTGTGCAATTGGGTTTTGGACTTCCTCACCAGCAGACCACAAACAGTGTGCATGGGTAAGCACTTCTCCTCATCCATAACATTAAACACTGGAGCACCTCAGGGCTGTGTGCTGAGTCCCCTCCTATTCTCCCTCTTCACGCACGACTGCAAACCCGTCCATGATTCCAACATCATAATCAAGTTTGCGGACGACACAGTCGTGATAGGCAGGATCTCTGACAACAACGAGACGGCCTACAGAGAAGAGGTTGAGAAATTGGAGAGTTGGAGCCGAGACAACGCTCTAGTTCTAAACCCTAACAAAACAAAAGAACTGATCTTGGACTTCAGGAAACGGCATGTCCACCATCCCATCAGCATCAGCGGTGAGAGAGTGGAGGAAGTCCAGCACCTCAAATACCTGGGAGTTCACATCAGCCATGACCTGACTTGGTCCGCTAACACAACAGCGATGGCCAAGAAAGGTCTTCAGAGGCTCTACTTCCTGAGGTGTCTGAAGAGAGCACAACTACCACAACAGTTGCTGGTAAACTTCTACAGGTGCGCTGTGGAGTCGATCATAACATACTGTATCACAGCATGGTACTCTGGCTGCACCTCTGAGAACAGGAAGGTCCTCCAGCGCATTATAATATCAGCCCAGAGGATCACCGGCTCTCCACTCCCAACACTGGAAGCGATTCACAGGACCCGCTGCTACCGCAAAGCCATAAAGATTTGCAGAGACCCGACTCACCCGGGACACAGCACTTTCACCCTTCTGCCATCTGGAAAGCGATACAGATCCCTGTACGCTCGCACAACCAGAATGAAGAACAGTTTTTACCCGAACGCTGTCACACTGCTGAACTCAAGGCGTCCCCTCCCCCTCACAAATTGAACTGATAACCTAACTGTTCTTGGTAACTGTGCAATATTTAAATGCTGTGCAATATTTAAATTCTGTGCAATATTCAACTCTCTCTGTGCAATATTTTAATTTAATTATATTTACATCACTTGTTTTTGTACTTTACCCCACTAGGCTAGGGTATACCCTCAATTGCTGCACTTCCCCCATTGTAGGACACTTTATTCTTTTATATATTTATATTGTTATCTTGTGTATGTGTGCATCTATGCTGCGGGCTCGAAACGAAATTTCCCTGTACATGTACAGTGACAATAAAGTATTCAATTCAATTCAATTCAATTCTCCATTACCTTTAAGTCCTACATTGTGTAGACTAAACATTTATCCAGACAGTTGTTCTATATCTAATAGAGAAAAAAAAAATGGTTGACGTATGTCTACTACAAGCCAGGCGCTCGATTGCCCTGTGTTGGAAGAATGTTATTTGCCCCTCTCTTGGCCACTGGTTGAAAAATCAAGTTTGGCTCTTGAGAAACTCACTTATATAGTTAGGAAGAAAGCTTCTGAGAGTTTTAGAACATCTGGGAGATGTTTCTGGAATTTGTTAAAAATGGTCACATTGAAGAGGCATTAGAAGTGTGAAGTTACAGTGAAAGCTGTACGCTGTTCTATGTTTGTGATTGTATTTTTATTTTTTTTATTTTTAATTCATTTTTTTATTTATTTAATTTAGCTTTTCATTGTAAATTTTTGTTCTTTTTAAACTTGATTATTAGCTATTTAATTATTTTCAAGTGATATTTTTATTATTTTATCTACTGCCATATGTTCAATTGGGGAAGGTTCAGTTATGTATGTACCAAAAAATAAGTTTTCAACGTAAAAAAATGCCAAGTTACTCACGCATTGCCTACAAAGCACTGTCTGTAAGTCCTTAATTCCAACTTGCAAAAACTAGACCTGCCTTTAAAAGTATTGATATCAAAATGTGGCCAAGTTACAACTAACAATATTGCCTATTGTAGCTCACACTAATTAAACTAGCTCTATTCCAAAGTAATGCTATCCAGACTTTCCTAAATTTTTAAATGCAACTTGGCCCTGTGTTTTTTTCATCTTACCATCTCAAGAGAATGTGGTCAATGAAAGCCTATGTGCCACATCATACTGAAAGGACAATAATTTATAGTGGAAATAATCAGAGATTCACTTGTGTTGCAATTACTACACTACAGGTTATGTTTGAACAATTGTCTGCATCCAGTGCTTTGGGTCTATGAAAAGCACAGCATGAATAAAATGTATTATTATTATTATGTATTATGTATTACCCTTCTCACATGTATTTATTTACGTTAAAAACATATTGTTTGGTGAGATATCACTTATTTTTGTGTACTAATGTAATGTGTTTGGTAGCTAACTAATGATGATAATGCATGACGTTAATGACATCAAGAGAGACATGCATACAGAATACATGGAGACACACGCATGCATTGTAGCTCAGAGAAAGACAGTTGTGAGTTCTGTGCTTTAGCCTACCATGAACTACAACTAAATTAACTGCATGACGGTACATAGCCTATTTGAACTGTATAAACTTTGCCCCCTACTGGTTGAGACGTATCCGTCTCAATTACAGTATTCAAGAAAATCCCGTAAAGTTTGACTTACGACTTATCATCTCGCCACAGCCACAGACTGTAAAATGCACCGTTTATACACGCTAATAAAATCATGTTCATGTATAGGAACAATAATATTAGTAATGCACGTTGTAGTACAAATAACCATTCGCTGTTTTCTCTTGCTGACTGTAGCTACTGCCCAGTGGGCACAGGTCAGTTGAAAAGATGTCATATGGACGTCTTTTTGCGACGTTGAATTGTGGTTGATTATTTATTGAAAATGAACGTTTTTTTAGACGTCTTTTTGCGGCGTCATATCAACGTTGTAAGTCAGACCTTTATACAGCCAGGTCAGTTGAAAATACATTGTTACAATGTATCTAACGTACACAAATAATTACTCTGAAATAGAAATGTAATGTAAATTGTTACCCATGCATGCATTACAATTCCATTTTCAACCAGAATGCAATGTCATTACTGGCGTCGCAGTCAGATCTCTATACACCCAGGTCAGTTGAAAAGACTTCATTGTTACACTATCTACATAAATAATTACTCTGGAATAAGATAACTGTAGCCTAATTAATGAAAAGTCTTACCGATGCATGCATTATGATTCCATATTCAACCAGAATGAGAGGGATATGCGAAAAAAAACTAATTCTAATTACCTTGTGTAACATGGCTAATAAATACCTATCTATCTATCTATTTGGCGAGGCAATTCAACCTCTATAACCAACCAAATGCATTGAGTACAAAAAATGAGACCTGTGTTTATAATTATTCTTTAATAAATAAATGCAATTAGCATTAAAAAACAATGCAACAGAGGTAAACAGAATTAATCAATTATAAAAACTATTATTTTCGTCCTCCTCCCCCTCGTCTGTCCGGGGCATACTTGAGAACCTTGCCCAGGACCGCCATCACTTCAGCCTCTATGGTCCGTTGGCTCTTCTGAACGCTCTCTATTGAGTAAGAAAATATATGAGAACATATATTTTGCAGAAAGGGGAAACGTTACTGTCAAATAAGTATCCTAAATATGCTCGTACTTGTTTAAAATGAAACAGTAAGCATAGAAAACAACAAAACAGAAAATACGGCGAAAGCATGGTTGTGTTTCATAGAGAACCGGCGTAGGATTGCCCACCCAGTATGACTTAAGGTAAGAATAATATTGTGTGAGAACTACCTAACTACATATAGCTACAATCTGTTATCTCTGAATGAATAAATAGGTTACCAATAATTCAGTAGATAAGATCATAAAGTGTGCACTTTGGTATAGAAGCATGAAAATGGGCATAAATGCATAATTCTTCCCGCTGATCTGATATAGGGCCATTTTACCTGGGCCTCAACCCCTGCTATTGAACAATAGGGAGGTTCTAGAATGTTTACACGTACCCATTGTTCTGTACCCATTAAGCAAGTTCCATTACAATAGGTTAATAGGTTAATATGGTAGAATTTACATTTAGAACTCATCTTATAGAACTTGACGTGTTCTCAGTGTTGGGGAGTAGTTAACTATACATGTAATTAAACTAGTAGTTTAAGTACATTTTGCAGTAGCTTGCTGGTAGTTCAACTACATTCATATTTGCATAGTGATTCAAGTAGTAGCCGATAAGGAATACAGCGCCCCCCTGGGAGTAATCGAACCTGGGTATAGGTCGATGGCGCAATCATACGGCCTATGAGGGGGAAGAGAAGTGGCACGCTGCTTACTAAAGACCTCTTCAAGATCTGTGTACTGCTGGGGAACATTAGCTGGCAATGGAAAATGAAATGCCCCGCCCACCTGGGCACTCTCCAAATCTGACTCAGAATCGAGTGGAATGTCCCAATCGATCTCAGAAGGAGATCTCTCCTCCTCCCACACACTGAGCCCGTCAGCGAACGAGTCCCAAGAAAGACTCTCCATGGTGTCGCGAGACGACGCTACTGCCTCGTGAGCACCAAGGAGAACGCTCTCCTCCTTCTGCTCGCTGTCAGAACTGAGATCGGGAAGAGAACGGAGTGAACCTCCAGATTTAACCCTTTCGCACGTAAGTTCTAAAATATTTCCAACGGCCCCAAAGAGTGAGTTTTTTCTGCATGCGCACCAGCTGTTCTAGAATTCGACTGTTACATCACACTAGCCTTCCTAAGGTTGAAGTTGCTTAGTTTGAGTGCTGATATCTGATCACCTAACCAGAATTGTAACCTTACCCATTACATTAGTGTGTAAATTTCCAAACTGATCCCACATCAGCGGATACCTGCCACCTTCGCGTCTCCCTAGTCACCACGTGACCACTTGCCTCTGCGCTTTTCTTTTTTTTTTTAAGCAGCTGCTGTTATTTTATTAATCTTCCATTTTGCCACGTATGGACATCGGATAATGTATCTCAAGACAGCTGTCATCATCAGTAGGTGAGTAACGTTTTCTAGATGTTTGCATTTGCAATTGGGACGAGTTAACTTCTAACTTCGACACGGTCCACGCACAACGAAAAAACCAAGGGGATTAGCAAACTAGCTACACGTGGTATGTCTTTTCGCCGATACATATCTGAGCAGTGGCGTTCAAACTCGGTCCTGCGGGATCCCTGTTTATGCTAGTTTTCGTTCCAACAATTGCAATCCCTTTAACAAGCTTGTTTATTTTTCTTAAATGGGGTTATTTTCATGTTTAAAGGGGTTATTTACCCTTTTATGCGACATTACATAGGAAATAGCTATGCGTGCTCTGAATAATTAAAGTATCATGTTCACATTGTGCTATACTGCAAACGATTACATGGAGAGGTAGAAATTTTTTTTAATTGATCAGAATACAGACTGAGGTGAATCAATAGGCTCCTAATTGGTAAACGTGTGTACACCTGGCCACTAAAACTAACAATTTGGTAGATATGAAGAATTCAAAGACAAATCAAATGATAAACCAAACCTGCATTTACTATGAAAGATGAACACGTGTGGTCAGCAACCTAATTAGGAGCCTGTTGATTCCCCAGTTTTTATTTTTGTTTTAAAAAATGTACCTGCTATTATATATAATATAGCATAACATGGTACTTTTATTCTTCATGGCATGCATAGCCATTTCTGACAATGTGGTTTAAGAGGACATGAAAAGCAAGAATTAGTAAGGGCTTCTTAAAATTCTAGGATTGCAATTGCGGTTGGAACAAAAACCAGCATGCACAGGGGTCCCCCAAGACTGAATTTGAATAGCATTGATATAGCTATGCATGCCACGAACCTTCTCTCAAATAGCCTAAAGATTACTGCTACACACTAGAAAGTTCAATACACATATAAGACTATAATAATATCACAACACATTGGAAATTAACCGATTGAATAATGACAAATAACAGATAGGTCTTAATCATTTTTATTAAAAGTTAAAATATTTAGAATATATAATATAAACACTAACTGAAGACTAATAATATTTAATATCATAACTAACACCTTGGAAATAAAACTGATTTAATAATTACAAAATAACAACCGATATAATATTATAGTAATATGCTATACATTAACAACTTTTTTTTAAAATAACTTTTTACATCACCGCTAACTAATAATTTATTTCCAGCAGGAAGCGAAGGTGCCTAATAGTGCTTCAATGTGTGATACTCCTCAAAGCAAGGCACAGCGCACAGGGGTGTGTTGCAGGGTGCACACATGAACTTTGTGGCCCGCTTCTGTTTCCTCTTCCTGGATGAGGACAGGCAGACCTTACAGTGCCTCCGCGTGCGGCTGCCTTGGGCCTCCGTCTGAGGGACCGCAGACAGGAAATACCTAGCAGTGACGCGCAGGGGGTTATCGGCTGCAGGGCGGCCTCCAGTTGGTGGACTTCGAGGGGTGTGGTGCTCCTCCACCAGCTGCCGCATCACGTTGGCCCGGTACACCTGATAGGTGAGATTCTGACCTATGGGTGAGGGCAGGGGGGTATTGTCAATATAATTGTATTTAATTTTATATATATATATATAGTTTAATATATAGTTTGAAATGTATAAATGTGATCATCTCACCTGTCAGCTGGCGGTGGACAAGATAGCCATTATAAAGTGCCGTGTCAACCAGGTGGAAAAATATCTTTTTGTACCACTTTGTGGTCTTTCGCACACAGGCCACAAAGCTGTTGATCATGTCGGCCTTGTCCACTGCCCCCATCTTCAGGTTGTACTCAGCAATACATTCTGGCTTTATTTTTTTTTCTCCTGTTAGGTGGTTTGTTTTACCAGCGGGCACCACTGATGCTGTGTGGACTGTAGAGAGGACGTGGACATCCCTCTTATCATGCCACTTCACTGCCAGCTGGCTTCCATTCTCCATGAATTCCACGTCCCCTCTCTGCATCTTCCTACCGGAGAAGGTGGGCATCCACTTCCGATTTTGCCGGACTGTTCCACAAGCCCCAGTGTTGTTGGTCAGCAGGTGGTGGAAAAGTGTGGGGCTGCTGTACCAGTTGTCCACAAAGAGGGTGTGGCCCTTCCCCAGATGAGGAGCCAGCATGGTCATCACCACCGACCCGGACAGCCCCAGCCCGTCATAATGCGTGATGTCAGTGGTGGCTCCTGTGTATATGACAATGTCCTGGACAAACCCGGTATTGACATCACAGAGGATAAAAAACTTCACCCCAAAACGGTTCCTCTTTGAGGGGATGTATTGGCGGAATGCCAGTCTACCCTTCCAGAGCATCAGGGACTCATCAATACATAGGTCCTTGTAAGGGACATGGATCCGGTGAAATGCAGACCTGAGGCTTGTTAGGACATTTCTGATTTTGTATAGTGGGTCTTGGAGGTTGGCAGTAGCATTGTTGGCAAAGTGAAGACATCGGAGCAGGAGGAGAAAGTGGTCTTGGGAGAAGAGGGTGGAGAAGAAGGGGGTAACCAGCATGGGATCTGTGCTCCAGTAATCCCGTAGTGAGGGCTTCTTCACAACCCCCATCATTAGGACTGCCACCAGGAAGTTGGAAGGTGTAGAGCTCACTCAGGGTGGTTGCTACCCACTTAGCCAGCTTCCCCCTCGCTCCTGGCTCAATCTTCTCCTGCAGCTCACTGGCATAAAGATTTGTCTCTTCAACAATGTCTCCCACCAGCTTCTCTGTGAAAAACATTTTAAAACACTCTGCCTCAGAAAGAGATGGTTGATGGTGTTGTACACCTGACTGTGACTCATCAAACACCACACCAGGCCCAGGGGGGGTGAAATGGCTGGCAGCCTTCCAGGTGGTCCTGCTGACCTCCTCACCTAAAATCTGTCTGCCTCCATCTTCAACAGCATCAACTGAAGGACCTGGTACTTCAGGCAAGGGCCTCTCGGGCTCAAGGATGGCCGCTAGGTTAGGGGGCAGCTGTTCGCTCTCACTGTCAGACTCTTCCTCGCTTGTATACTCTGACTCGTTATCAGAATTCAAAAAGATCTCCATAATTTCCTCATTGCTGAGTTGTCTCCTCCTTTTGCCAAACATACTGTATTTTATCTGATATATATTATATCTTTATATATTTATGTATAATGTATATGTATATATATAATGTATAATATATAATATAATATAGATATATGTATGTATGTATATAAATATAGGCTACAACGAAACGAATACAACAACACTAGATGGTGCTCTGTGTGTGCCAGGCGCGAGGGGATCGTCTGACTCGCTACGTGCACTGTCAGTATGAGACGCTAAAACAGTCTCTGAGTCTGTACCAATAAAAAGCTAATGGTTCGTGTGGTAAAATTTTCTTTATTTGTAATAGTATTTGCATGTTTTCAAATACTTGT
This sequence comes from Ilyophis sp. 1 JC-2022, assembly GCA_022702515.1. Taxonomy (NCBI): domain Eukaryota; kingdom Metazoa; phylum Chordata; class Actinopteri; order Anguilliformes; family Synaphobranchidae; genus Ilyophis; species Ilyophis sp. 1 JC-2022. The sequence goes on along the minus strand of CM040406.1, from coordinate 8,470,663 downwards.
TATAAATGATGTATTCCGATTCTACCAAAAATTGTAACGGCCACCCATGATGTTTGTGAAGTACTTTTTTGAAGCTTGTACTGATCACGATGCTGAAATAGAGCTAATAACACTGACGCAGCCATATAACGTCATCTCTGGTCTAAACAAAGATCATAACGTGACATGATACCTTACTTATGTAGGCCTACTTGTTTTGTACTTTCCGGAAACATTGTTAGGAAATTGATATGGGTGAGTAAGTGGAGCATCTTGATAGTGGTAATTATCTTTGGTTGATTGCGGAAAAACAAGATGGCAGCGCCGTAAGACTAACGTTATATTACTAACGTTTGTCGTGTTTAGTCAATTATTTTGATCACTAGTGAGTTTACCTGTGATGGGATGCATCGTATATAATCGCAAATTGGTTGTTTATATTGTGTTTTATGTCCGCTTTAGTTAATTCATTTTGTCAGCTCAGTTAGCAGTCTCACGTTGGCTAACTCAGTAGCCTAGCATATTTTTTCTGCATAAATTGTTGCTACTTCTGAGACGGTGTGCACATCTGCATAAAAAAATAAATGCTCACATTGACGACATGACGACTGGGGTTGTAAAGACTTTACTTGGTGCAATTGTTTTGTGGAACATAAGTGCGTTTAGTCCGAGAAAGAATGAGGTTCAACCACTGTTGCGTCATACGTAAATAGACGTTCTAATCCTGTGTTCTAATCACACCGGTGTGACCGTACGCTTCAGGGACCACTTTAGCGCTGTAACACCAGTGTGACCGTACGCGTCAAAGGGTTAAGCGGTTTAATTTTAGAGCATTGGTGTCTGCACTGGAATCCCCAGCGGAGAATAACCGAACCCTCAGTTTTCCAGCCGTTAGTGAACGATGTGCTTAGGGTGATGCTTGAGAAATCGTTTTTTGTTTATATTGATGACATTTCAATCTTTTCTCCCGATCTTCCCACTCACATTCGCCATGTCAGGCAGGTTCTTAACGCTCTGCTCAAGGCTCAGCTTTTTGTAAAGGCAGAGAAGTGTGTTTTTCACACTAAATCAGGTTCTTTCCTGGGATTCATTGTGGCAGATGGCAAGGTTCGAATGGATCCCGAGAAAGTCTCGGCCGTTAAGAACTGGCCCACGCCATCTTCTCGTAAGCAGGTTCAATGTTTTTTAGGCTTCGTGAATTTTTATAGGAGGTTTATTCGTAATTTCAGCTATGACTGCGCTCACTAAAAAGACCTCCTCCTCCCAGTTCCTATGGAACTCGAGAGCCGAAGCAGCGTTTTCTGAGCCCAAAAAACGTTTCACGTCCGAACCTATTCTTGTCACGCCGACCCAGGGCCTGGGGGGGGCACCTGTTTGTTCGTTCCGCTGAGGCTTAGGTCCTGAGTATTACGATGGGGTCATACTTCACAATTAGTTGCTCATCCGGGCGTTCACCGCACAAAGGAGTTTCTTTCTTGGCGGTTTTGGTGGCTCAGTCTGGAGAGGGATGTTCGGAGTTTTGTTGTGGCTTGTCCGGTGTGTGCCTGCAGTAAGGGTTCACGCCTCCCACCCTCTGGGCTTTTGCGCCCTCTTCCCATTCCCAGCCATCCTTGGGGTCACATCACCCTCGACTTCGTCACCGGTTTGCCTATGTCACTAGGCAAATCGGTGATCTTAGTCATGGTGGATCGCTTCTCCAAGGCGGCTCATTTTATCGCTTTGTCGAAGCTTCCTTCAGCCTCTGAAACTGCGCAACTAATGGTAGACCATATTTTTCCGGCTACACGGGTTGCCGTTGGATGTGGTTTCGGATCGCGGGCCTCAGTTCGCGGCCAAGTTCTGGCGCACATTCTGTTCTCTGCTTGGTGCCTCGGTCAGTTTGTCGTCTGGCATCCTGAGACGAATGGACAGACTAAGCGCACTAACCAGACGCTGGAGAACACTCCGCGTTGCCTGGCTGCCTCTAATCCCACTTCCTGGAGTGAACACCTGGCCTGGGCTGAGTATGCCCATAATACATTGCGCAATGCGTCCACAGGGCTCTCGCCCTTCAAGGCTCAACTGGGGTATCAGCCCCCACTATTCCCTGAACTTGAGAGGAACATAGAGGTTCCCTCCGTGGCATCTTTTATTCGGAGGTGCCGCTCTGTTTGGAAGTGGGTGCATACTGCGCTTCAGCGCACTGCAGCTAGACACAAGGTGGCAGCTGACAGACGACGCCATCCTGCCCCCTCATTCAGGGTGGGGCAACGCGTGTGGCTCGCTACGCGTGATCTGTCGTTAAGGGTGGAGTCTCGCAGACTCGCGCCCCGGTTTATTGGGCTGTTTAAAATTATACGGCGCATTAATCCTGTTACGGTGAAATTACAGCTCCCCCATGCTATGCGTATCCATCCCACCTTTCATGTCTCTCGGCTTAAGCCAGTGCTTATTAGCCCTCTGGCCTCTGCGGAGAAGCCACCGCCGCCTCCTCGGATGATGGAGGGAGGTCCAGTGTACACTGTCCGGCGTATTTTAGCCGAGAGACGGGTTCCAATGGGAAAGGGTTCCAATTTTTAGTAGATTGGGAGGGTTATGGCCCGGAGGAGCGTTGTTGGGTTCCCTCCAAAAACATCCTGGACCCTCAACTTATCAGGGATTTCCGGGGTCGCAGGCTTGAGGGATCGTCTGGGGCCGTCCCTTAGAGGGGGTGTTCTGTTTTGGTTTCTCAGCCTGCTCTTCTCTTGTTAGCCACTTCCATGGGGAGTGCTCGTGTTGCGCCTCTTTTCTTTGTTTTCTTTGCCTGTTTTGTGTGTTTGGGTTTTGTTCTACTCAGTGTGTTCACCTGTTCCGTATTTCCTGTCATTATTTAAACCTCGCTTCGTCTTGCTTCTCTTGCTTGGTAGCCACATTAATTATTTTACAAATGAAGGCTATGAAACTTGTCTGATCCACTACCAACGAGTCTTCTTTAACCTTACATTTATCGGATCACTTCTGTCTTCTTGCTGTATTCTTAGTCTGCTTGTTCTCTGAGGTAAAGACCTAGGCGTACCACTACCTTCTTCACCTCTCCCCACCTCTTCATATGTTACAGTTCTTTGTATTTCATCATTTACTGTCTTTAAAGTTTCTGCATAGGATATATTACTCATCACTTTATATTTCTGTACCTCTTTTGCTTTAATCTGAACTGCACAGCCCCCAAACGCAGCACTATGATCACCTCCACAGTTGCAACATCGCAGTTTAGCGCCCTTCTCACATTTACCGTAATCGTGTTCTCCCCCACATTTTGCACATCTTTGTTTACCGCGGCACTGTTGGGCTATGTGTCCAATTCTTTGGCATTTGTAGCATCTTATTGGGTTTGGGATATATTCTCTCACCCTATAATTGATCCATCCCATTTTGATCTCTTTAGGAAGCATGCTCTCAAATTGCACCAACATTGACAGACTATCCTTCTTTACTCCATCTTTGTTTGTCTACAATCTCTTAACTTCTATTATTTTCCCCCAACTGATCTTTTACTTTCTTGACTTCCTCCTCAGTCATTTCTATTGGAAAATTTGAGATTACACCTCTCGGTTTAGCTATTATTCCAGGAATATGAGCTGTGATCTTTTTACCATCAAGTATATCTAGCTTGAGGATTTTGTCTTGTTGCTGTTTATTTGTAGCAGAGATAAGGATTTTTTGGTTGTGAAGTAATTTGGCAAATCTAATCTTTCCAATTTATTTTTCAATTGCTTTAGTCATTCGCACTGGGTAAAACTGACCTGTCTCCCTCCCAAACACAATTACAACTTTCCATTCCTTTTCCGTCTCTTGCATCTTTCCTAACTGTCCTGTATTGCCCCGATTATCTTTGACTTTTTTAGCAGCACCCCCTTCTCCTTGACTACCATGATCTTACCAATCTTCTCTTACACCTTTCATCTCCTTTTATTCAACATAGTATACCACTCCATATTTAGCTTGCTGCAAAACGAACTAACGTTGACGTTAGCCTCATTTGTTTATTTGTTTAATGAAACCGTAGCGCGATTTTGGCAAGCCAAACTAGTTGACTATGATAATGAATTCTAGCCAGCACATTGATTACACTAAAAGATGATAAGAGCATGTCGATATGATCTGTCTGTCAGCTACATTACATTAGCAGTACTGTCTTCAGTGCAAATGTTTGTTTAATACTAATTGTTTTACCATTTTAATGAAGTTTAAATAATCTTAATAATTAGCTAAACTGTGCTGACTGCCTGTTTACCCCCACAGTATGTGTTATCAGCCAGTCTCTTCATTTGGACATTGTTTTGTAATGTTGGGTATTTTTAATAGTCAGTTATTATGTATTCTGCTACACTATCTATAGGCTTACACTACTTACACGTGTTAGATTCTGTCATGTGCTGTATATATGAAGTGATTTCACAGACACAGATTAAGCTCAATCCAGGACAAAATATTCAAAATGTGTTTTGGTCCAGTACTAGGCTGAATTTGTGTCAGTGAAATTAACTAAGTGTTCAAATTGACCAATTAGGCTTTCTCTTTTTCAAGATTCATATAACAATACAAAAAGAACGATCCTTGCCACTTACGAGATGCACCACATGCTGCAAGACGTTTCACTGTCAAGGCATCTTTGTTCCAACCAACAAAATGGAGCAAGGCCAAAACCCATTTGGAAGTCAAATGTCAATAACATGTTATTTCTATTTTGTTTTCTATTGTTCTCTCTCTCTCTCAATATCAATTTCAATTAAATGTTATGTGCTTTATTGGCATGAAATACATAGCGTAAATATTGCCAAAGCATTACACATACATACATACATACATATTAAAATAACAATAACAACAATTATAATAATTTTTTTCCATTATATATTGGGGACTTAGTTGTAAGGGACTTAGTTGTTAACTGCTGGGTGGTTACTCACTGTCCCTCAGGTTGTGACAGGCTGAAACATATTGTGTCACGAGTGGGGCTGTTAACCCTTCTCCAAAAAGAATCTGCAGCTTTTCTACATTTGTTAGGGAAGGGAATATGGTTATAAATGTAAAAAAATTGCTGACATATGTATTTCTAATTTCAGAATAATTGTTACAGTTTAGGAGGAAGTGCATCTCTGTCTCCACCTCTCCTGTCTTACAGTGATCACATAGACGTTCCTCTTTGGGCAACCATGACTTTTTATGTCTACCTTTTTCAATTTCTAAGGTGTGGTCACTGAGCCTGTACTTGGTCAGGATCTGTCTCTGCTTTGTGTCTCTGACAGAGAAGAGATATTCTGCCAGTGTGTATTCTCTGTTTAGGGCCCGATAACAATTCAGTTTACTTTGGGATTTGGTACTGCTGTTCCAATGTTCCATATATAAGGTTTTGATTTGTTTCATAGTTTGGTTGACTCTAATTGGCAGTTTTGAAGCAGTGCTAACCTGAAGCTGGTTTGTGTTCGTATTGATGAGTTCAGAACCAGCTGACTGAGGGGATACTTTCCTGGGCTGACCTCTTGGGTTTTTAGAGCTTATACTGTAATGGGTTTTCTGGGCTAGTTTTAGAATTTTGTGCCCTTTTCTGGATTTGAATAATAATTGGATATCTGCCTAATTCAGCCCTGCATGCATTGTTTGGAGTATTCCTGTATCCTGTAGGATATTTTTACAAATTTCTGCATGCAAAATTTCAGCTGGATGTTTTTCCCCATCTAGTGTAGTCTTGCTGAATGAGTGGACCCCATATTTCACTTCCATATAGCACAATTGGCATTATGAAAACTATCAAATATTTTTGTCCAAATTCTAATGGGGATATTTATCTTATGGAATTTTCTTTTGATTGCATAAAAAGCTCTACGAACTATTTCTTTTAAAGCATTGATTGCCAGACCAAAGCTCCCCGATGCACTGATTTTTATTCCTAGGTAATCATAACTTTGTGTATGTTCTAGGGCGGTGTCTCCTAGACTAAAGCAGTGTCTGTTTTCCTGAGACCTGGGCTTTTTTTGGAAGACCATAATATTAGTTTTTTTCAAATTTACTGTCAAGGCCCAGTTTTGACAGTATTTCTCCAGCAGATTGAGATGCTGCTGCAGCCCCTGTGCTGTGGGTGACAATAGCACCAGGTAATCTGCATAGAGAAGAAATCTAACATCTGTGTTATTTAGAGTGAGGCCAGGAGCTGCAGATTGTTCCAGTAACACCGCTAACTCATCTATATAAATATTGAACAAGGTTGGACTCAAACTGCAGCCCTGCCTCACCCCACGCCCTTGAGTGAAGTATTCTGTTCTTTTTTTTTTTATTGCACACTTATTTTGCATATATATTGATTTAATTATATCATAAGCTTTACCCCCTACACCACTTTGCAGAATTTAGTAATAGAGGCCCTCATGCCAAATTGAATCAAATGCTTTTTTGAAGTCTATAAAGCAGGCAAAAACTTTTTCTTAGTTTTTTTGGTGCACACGTTTATTAATTAGGGTATGTAGGGTGTAAATATGATCACTGGTGTGATGTTTTGGAAGAAAGCCAATCTGACTCTTACTCAAGACATTGTGCTCGGTAAGGAAGGCCTGTATTCGGGCGTTTAGAATACTGCAGAAAACCTTCCCCAGGTTACTGTTCACACAGATGCCTCGGTAGTTGTCGGGGTCAAATTTGTCTCCACTTTTGTAAATTGGGGATATAAGCCCTTGATTCCAGATGTCAGGAAAGCATCCTGTCTGTAGAACCAGGTTGGGGGGCGTGTCGGGGGACTGGGGGATTTGGGCTGGGCGGGGCGCTGATGGGCAGCAGGTGCCCACATGCTGCGGTGTTGGTGGGATGGGGTTGGGAGAAGGGGGGCCTCCTGCTGTACTGGGCTCTGCTGGGGGGCAGGTGGGGAGTGCTGGTAGGGCTGTGGCCCAGGGCTATGTCCTTTAGGGACTTAGCAAAGATGATCACCCCAGGTCTGTTCAGGTGCACAGCGTCATGTAGGTGCCAGGGACTCAGGGCTGGATGGTGTACCAGGTGTACGCTGGGTAGGGTGGCACATCCTCTGGTGATCTCTGCGTTGATGGATGCAATGATGTGTGGGGGCGTGTCTGCTCGGGGCAGCAGTGTGGAGATCACCACTCTGGAGTCAGGGAACTTCTGTGTGGCCCTCACTGCCACCTTCCTCACGGCATGGGCGGTGTGCTGCTGGTCGGGGCTCGCAGGTCGTTGGTGCCGGTGTGGATGACGATGCAGGCGGGGGTCCCCAGTGTGTTTCTCTTCAGTAGCTGCAGGGCCTGTTCTGTGTTCGCGCAGCGCACTGAGCTGACTCGCCGGCCTGGGAACATCCTCCGTGTGTCCAGGTGCTTCCTGTTGGAGTCCATGAGCAGGACCACCTCGGCACTGGGGCTCTTTTTTTTGTGTTAGTAGGAGGTTGTGTGTTAAGGGGTGTGGGCGTCTCAGTATGTGTGTGTGTCAGTGAGGGGCTGTGTGTCGGTGAGGGTTTGTAATGTAAGGTTTGTGGGTGTGTTAGGGTGTGTGAGTGTGTCAGTAGGGGATTGTATTTTGGGAGTAGATTGTGTGTTAGGGGGTGTGTGTGCGTCAGGTAGGGCTGTGCTGTGTGTGTACCTGTGGAGCTACTCTTTTAGCTTGTGCAGCTCTGTGTTGTACACATTGTCCCTGTGCTTCATGTTCTCTTTAAAGCTGGCCAGCTGGGCTCTAAGCGCTGCATTGTCCTCCTGCAGCTCTTTCACTTTGGCCATTGCTTCAGTGAGTGCCATCCTGCACTCTCTCTTCACCTGGCAAACCACATCCCGTAGCTGCTGGGAGAGGCTGTGCTCACACAGTCTGGTCATGGTGAACTCCCTGAATTCTGTGAAGCCCTGTTCCAGCAGGGCCAGGGTCTCCCGCATTTGCTCCATGTACTTGGAGGGGTACAGGGGTGGCGTTGGTAGGCGCAGGTGTGGTATTGGGATGTTCGCTTGTACTGACTGTGCTGTCAGTGGTTGGGGATTCAGCATTGATGTCAGGTTCAGGGCTGGTGGTTTCAGGCATGCCTTTAAGTTTGTCTGCCTCATCTTTTAAAAGTTAAAATATCTCCTCAAAGGAGTACAAGCTGACCTCACTGCCCTGAATTAATAGTGTACCATTGTGGTATATATTAACAGTTAAAACTGTGGGGCTGTCGTCTGATTGTTCTCCAATTACAATCGGTTTTTCATGACAGACGCCTCTTTTCTTGACGTTGTGAAAATGCTTACACACAGCTGTGTGCCAGGCTGTTGGGTGCTCAGTGTGGAAGATGAGGTTGTTTTTGATCTTCCTGTCCTCTATATGAGCATAATCACAGTACAGGGACTCAGGACTGCTTTTCAGAAGTGACAGTTTGTACAGTTTCCTGGACTGGGCATTGGTGGCTTCTACAGGGTACTGTAGCTTTGTGCTGCCTGCAGGCTGCTCCGTTGCCATGATAACCAAAAATTGTTGCACTGAGGCTCTGTCCAACTGTCACTTTCTTCAACTGTTGGTACTTGGCTAATGTTTAGCTTGCTAACTTTTTGTTGAGCCTTCAGTTTTATTTTTAAAAAACATTTTATTTAATTAATACTATAATTGAGGCTTACCTTCAGTGCTCTTCTGTTTTGTTCTTTCTTATTCTCCATTCTTTGTTTTTCAGGTGTCCAGTCCAGTCCAGTTCGCTTTACTTGCTAAATCAGCTTGCTAATTAGCGTACCGGACCCTATTATCGGGTGGAAAACAGATATTTCTGTGTTCAGCATACGATACTGATATTATACGGGCACATACCATTGGACATATTATATTTATTAAGTTCACAAAACGATAAGCCAACTTTTAAGCCAAAAAACATGTAGATGTGACCGGTATTTTTTTTTGTTTTAACGTCTTTTAGATGAGAAAGTGCTGCAAAAAAAAAGGGGCGCCCATTATCGGGCGGCTGTAGTAATCCATAAAGAGGCTCACGATTCTTGTTGTTTTAAAAATCAATGAATAGTTTATAATCATCAAAAAAGATACCGTTTGAATAACCAATATGTTGGCAAATAGCAAAATAGCAAATAGCTGGTTAACTGGATTGTTTACCTGGCAGTTCGGAAATTGTCAATCTCATTGGATTTATTTTTTTCACAAAATGATAAACTAACTTTTAAGCCAATAAACATGTAGAAGTGACCGGTAGTTTTTTGTTTTAACGTATTTTAGATGAGACAGTACTGTCAAAAAAGGGGCTCCCATTATCGTTTATTGGCTTAAAAGAGATTGGCTCAATCTTATTGGACTTTTTTCTTCACAAAAGCGATAAATTAACTTTTAAACCAATAAACATGTAACATTACACATGACCGGTAGTTTTTTAGTTTTAACGTCTTTAAGATGAGATGAGACGAGACTGCCAAAGAACGGGCGTCCATTATCAGGCGGCTGATGTAACCCATAAAGAAGCTCATGATTTTTGTTGTTTTAATAATCAATTAATAGTTTGTTTAATCAAGAAAGATAGCTACCATTTGAATAACCAATATGTTGGCAAAATAGCTGGCTAACTGGATTGTTTACCTGGCAGTCCGGAAGTGGATATATATAAAAATGGCACTTATTGATGTTGGCGCTTGCTAGTTCAGGCTAGTTGAGTTGATTACACACATTTTGCTAACATTGTAAATGTGCTATACACATCAGTCATATCAATATATATTTTTACTTTATTATGAATATACCTGTATTGTAAACAAGAATCTTATAATCAAACATACTGTATACATGAAAGCACAAACACAGAGCACTTGAATTCTATTAAAAAATAAATATTTTTATTGTTTTTTGAAAAATTTAAGCTGCAGTAGCTGCAGAAATAGTCCTCGTCTTCCCTCAGGTTGTCTAACACCCACTGCACACAGACAGTGTGGAACCACTGCCCACAGTGGCTGTGTCAGGCCAAATAGTGTCCGGTTGCCAAAATGTGTCCGGGCACGTCATCGGAATGCTTGGAATTTAGTTGCTATACCAACATGATGCGCTAGCATTGTGACAAGCTTGCACTTGCGAGAGGAAGCGTGGGAGACCTGGTCGCAATCGCAACGTCATCGCAATGCCTTCGCGCAATTCAGTCTGATATTCAGGCTAAAAACAAACAATTTTAGGAGAAAGTCAACATAGCAGCTAGCTAGACCAGCTGGCTAAAACCTTGTTAGCAACAGCTAACGTTATGGGCTGTTATCTGTGAAATAAACTCCTTGTACCCACAGGAGTCATAAACACTGTCGGTGCCGTTAGCTAGCATACCAACGTTAGATTATGTTAGATTTATTTTGAATTAGCTAGATTAGTCTTTTACTGAAACTAACTAGCTAGCAAACGCACGAAGGCTACTCAGGAATACTAGCTTGTCATGTTGGTCTAAATCTAACATAATCTAACGTTGGTATGCTAGCTAACCTTGTTGGCTTGCTAGCTAACAATGGGTAACCCTGTTGGCATGCTAGCTTACGCTGTTAGCATGCTAACGTAAACGTTAGCTAACATTGGCATGCTAGCTAACGGCACCGACAGTGTTTATGACTCCTGTGGGTACAAGGAGTTTATTTCACAGATAACAGTCCATAATGTTAGCTGTTGCTAACAAGGTTTTAGCCAGCTGGTCTAGCTAGCTGCTATGTTGACTTTCTCCTAAAATTGTTTGTTTTTAGCCTGAATATCAGACTGAATTGCGCGAAGGCATTGCGATGACGTTGCGATTGCGACCAGGTCTCCCACGCTTCCTCTCGCAAGTGCGAGCTTGTCACAATGCTAGCGCGTCATGTTGGTATAGCAACTACATTCCAAGCATTCCAATGACGTGCCCGGACACATTTTGGCAGCCGGACACTATTTAGCCTGACAGCTGCACTGCACCCAGGACACCACCTCCCCCGATGTTTCTGGGTTTCTTAGGCCGCAGATGCCACACATCACATTTTCCTCCTCCTCCATTGCCTGCCATTTTCTTTTCCTTTTAATTTTTTTAATGGCAGCATTGGTGGAGGTTGAGGTGATGACTGTGGTGGCAGCAGTCTGGGTTCCTGTAGAAAAAAACAAGGTAGAAAACATGAGGCATGCATTATGCACATTATGTGTGTCAACAGTATTCAGGGCAAACTAAATTGTTATTTTGCATAACCCGTTTCATTCTGCATGTCACTGTCATATAACCTACCTGAAGGTGGTGTCCTGGAGGTGGAGACAGAGCCTGAGGTGAAGACAAGAACAGAGGTGGAGGTTGATGTGGAGGTAGAAGAGGAAGCAGCAGGGGTAGAGGACACCATGGAGTATGGCCGCTTACCGGCCTTCATTGTACTAAAAATATATATATATATATAAAATGGTGATACAAATAATATAAATAATAGGTGTCGGAAGAGACAGGAGCCGATGTTGTGGCCGTTATGTTGATTTGCCCGGGGGGGATGGTGGTGGAGGCATTAGAGGAGGCCGGTCCTATGGTGTTATCTGACAGGGCAGGTGGTGTTGGCTGAGTACGGCAGGCTGGAGGCTGGAACCACTGCCGACGGGCTGGAGGAGCTGCTTGCAAGAGGTTGAAGGATTGCTGATGGAATGGGCAGGGGGAGGGGCAGGTGGCCTGCTGCTGGGGCCCCCGGGCTGTCACACAGGGAGGGGCTGATGGTGTTGCCACTGTCAGAGGTGGTGGTCCCAACACCAGCGATGACTGCCTCGATGGTCTCTTCGACGGCAGCCCTCTCCATCTATCTCTGTCTTTTGAGGGCTGCTCGTCTCTGCCGCTCAGCGTTTCGGGCCCTCTCCTTCTCCACTCTCTCCAGGTATTGGTGTTCATACTCACTCGCTGTGATCACCCTTGCAGCCACAGGGAGCCTCCGCACTGGCCTACGCTGGATGGGTGGTAGCAGTGCAGCCAGGTCCCTGGGGATCAGACCCTCTGCCAAGGGATGCTCCTCAGGGGTAGGCTGCCGGTGTAGGCTGCAGGTGCACGTGGTTGTGCTGGTGGTCGAGCTGGTGGATGGCTGTGCAGCTGCAAAGGGAATAGATGTTGTTCTGGAGGAGCCTGGAGAGGTGGTGATGGTGCCAGGACCCGGTTGCACGTCAGATGGCATCAAACGTGACTCATCCATTATGGATTGGTCAAAAGGGAACATGCCTGTGTCCCTAAAGCCTGCCACCACACTCTTCCTCTCCTTGCAGCTCTTGTATGGGATGTTGAATATTTTGGGAAACTCCGCTTTTGTCACGATATATGAATTTTGATTTTGGGAACAAAGCCCGGCCTGAATTGAAAAAGCACTCTTGAGTGGCCCAAAATATCCGACAACCAGAGGCTAAAGGAGGTGGGAAGTGTGCGGTGGCAGGCAAAGGAGCGTGACACCTTCCCTTACAGCCATCCGACGCACTTCCTGGTCGAGATGGCTCTTATGCCCATCAAAAATGAGAAGGAGAGGGCGCTCAGGAACGGCGTGGCGGATAAAATGCTGGAACCACCTTCTGAACAGCTCCCCGTCAATGTGCCCTGCCTTAGATCTTGAGTACAGGGCATTCCTGGGAACTCCCTGTGTGAATGATGGATCTGCTGGGAAGCCCGACTTGAATATGATGTTTGGGGGGATGTCTCCCCCAGCAGCATTGAAACAGGCCAGCACTGACACGTGTTCCCTGGTGCCACGGGACTGGCGGTAGACATGTTTAGTGCCTCTACATGCCAGCACTTTCTCCCTACCCCTCTCCATTGCAAACCCAGTCTCATCGCAGTTATAGATTTGACTGGGTTTGTCCTTCAACCTCAGGGCCTCCAGGGTCCCGTCCAGCAGGGTGTAAAATTGGTCCACCACCTCCCACGTAGCACAAGCAGCCCGTGCCCTGTCAAGGTTGTCCGGCCTCTTCATGCTCAGGACATCTGTGTACCTGGCTCTGAAATTCTTCCATCACGTCTCCCCAGTTTTGGGATATTCCCCCCCGGGTGCCTCTTCCGACGCAGCACTGTTGCAAACGCTGCCAGGATGCGGTGGGTCAAGGGGAAGCCACGGGGCGCGCAGTAGAGGCAATACTGCACCAGAAAATTCTCATCCTCTGGTGACAGCATTGTGGGTCCCCCACTACGGCTCCCGTGGACAACCCGGCCTCGGCACCTGATGGATCTGAATATTACAGGAAATAAAACAACATTTTCATTAACGTTTATACTTGTTATTTGCTTAACATTTTACAAAGGTGTTTGTAGAATATTGACTCTGGTTGTCATTGTTTCTGCTGTTGGTGATGGTTTACTGACGTGTATTCATTCACAAACTAACCCCAGCAGCCTTACGGACAGGCATCCCCCTCTCACAGTCCTCTATGGCCGCCGTCATGTCCTCTACCTTCCACTGCTTCCTCTTCTCAGGCTATAACATATAACTGATTTAGATACTGCATTGTCTTTATTGATAAAGATTATTGATATATAGTGGGGGCACTCACGTTCATAGTGGGCATGATGTGATTGTCTTAGAAAATATCTTGTCTCTATTAGAAAAAAGGAATGTATCATTATTGTGCATGCAAGCTCAGTCATACTTGTAAGGTGTGTTTCCACTATACAGCAATTACCATTTGTAGCTTAAGGTTTAACAGAGTTAATGGGGGAATTAACAGACATATCGCTCAACGCAGCAGGTGCTTGTAAACATTCGAGATGGGTGAAAAATCCGATTGGAAACATGAACAACATCGGTTCATATTCGTTGTACAGATTGTCTATACTAATCTTCGTATCTTCATATCGGGGTAATATGACTTTTTCGGAACTCTTGGAAACATCGCTAGCTATGTAGCTAAAGTTTTGGCGACATTTTATTTAATTAAATCCTCCGAAGTAAACATGACTGCGAAGTAATACACCAGCGCGGAAGTTTTTTCACATAGGGGGCGTGATGAAAATGCTCATAAAATACAGAGATACATATACATACCTTATTTGGTTTGAAGTTGTTGGAAAATCCTGTTGAAATATGGTCTAACGCGTGCCCGATAATGGGCGCCCTGTAGCTAAGCATTTAACTATACTTAGGATGAAAAATGTTACTTGTTTAGCAGGAGCACATAATTGCAGCTGCCATCTCTCTCTCTCTCTCTCTCTCTCTGTAGATGCTTAAAAGGGCACATTTGCTCCATTTTGCTGTTTTTATTCTAATTTTCTCAAAATTTATAATAACATTCAGATTTTTTGTGTATTATGGATGAAACTGTTTGTTTATGTAGCAAATATGCCCTACATATTGAATGGGCATAAACACGTGGGTAATTGTGATATTATTGCACTGTACGATGGCTAGCAGTGACTATAGAACCCCTCAAATGTCTCTTTTCATCCAACAACGTAAATTTTTTCCCCACAATATTCGCCAAAAAAATGAAGTCGACCTTATATTTTTTTGTGCGCCTTTATTTTTCTAACCAGTTTCTGTAGTCTTTGTTCATTTTTGAATGAACGGTGTCTTGCAGACGCCCACTTTTAACCATAACATTGGCTAATGCATCCTAATAGGTGTATGTGAAATATCATAACATAATTTTTAATATTTACAGAAATATATTATTTTTTATTTTAAACACCATGTAGCAAATATGCCCTATGTGGAAGAATTCACATTTCATCAAAGTAAGCACGACAGTATGATATAATTATATTGGTTTTTACTTTGTATTACGAAATCCTGAGTGCAGATCACTGATAAATCGTTTCAAGCTATTTCATACCCACATTCTCGATTTCTCGAACCATAATAAAAATTAAGCACTTTTATTTAACAGGTTTGCGTATTGTCTTTATCGGCATGGTACACAGTATATGTACACCTTATGGAATGTAATATTTTAGGAAATGGGAATGGCTTATCCCCTTATGCATTGAAGTAGTTCGTAAAAGTTCTAAGATTCGTACTTAATTGTATTTTAACAAAATATTAAAAATATAGGGCATATTTGCTACATTGACTAGGGTTAGGGTTGAGAAAATAGATGTGTACGAAGTTATAACGCTTGCAATTTCTTAACTCGTTGATTGATAGGATGTGTGCACTTGGATTTTTTACGTTTTTTTTAAGCCTATTCTACGAGTACGAATTAACCTACCAACGAGGTAAATTATGAGTCAGTAAAATGTACAGCTAAAGTTTCACGGGGCACATACAAACCTAAATTCAACAGAGTGAGTGGCACCATATGGTTGCATCATCCGGATAAAGTAAAATAATTAATTATTTTGCCATATTTGTAATAAATCCGTGAGTTGCGCTCAAAAAGGAGAATATGCTGTAATAAGAAACTCCTACTACGGCAACATCGACCGCTTCGTCGGGCGCAGCATTCAGCATGAATGTAAGTCTACTGTTGTTGATGCACTTTACCACACAGGCCCGCAGAATACGTAGGCTAAGGTAGTCCTACTTAATTTACTATTTAATTGCATATAATGTAGGCTAATAACAGACATCCAGCGGTCACGTCTTAAAATAGCAATTTTTTAAGATTTTCACCTGTCGTCTTGTATAAAATAGGGCTTTAATATTCCAAAACCATATTTTTTGTTCAAATAACTGCTTTACCTCACAACACTTGTGCCCTAGAGTGTGTCTGTCCTAAATATACTATGTTTAGACAAGGATATTTGCAGTGAGAGGTGGGTGTATGAGTAATATGCCTTACAATTCAGATTTTCTATGATTTTCACCTATCGTCTTGTATGAAATAGGGCTTTAATATTCCAAAACCATATTTTTTAATCAAATAACTACTGTACCTCACAACACTGGTGCCCTAGAGTGTGTGTCCTAAATATACTATGTTTAGACAAGGATATTTGCAGTGAGAGGTGGGTGTATGAGTAGCATGTCTTAAAATAGCTATTTTCACCTATCGTCTTGTATGAAATAGGGCTTTAATATTCCAAAACCATATTTTTTTATCAAATAACTACTCTGCGTCACAGCACTGGTGCCCTGGAGTGTGTCTGTCTTAAATAACCTATGTTTAGACAAGGATATTTTCAGTGAGAGGTGGGTGTGTCTGAGTAACATGTCTTAAAATAGCTATTTTCACCTATCGTCTTGTATGAAATAGGGCCTTAATATTCAAAAACCATATTTGTTGTTCAAATAACTACTGTACCTCACAACACTGGTGCTCTAGAGTGTGTCTGTCCTAAATAACCTATGTTTAGACAAGGATATTTGCAGTGAGAGGTGGGTGTGTCTCAATAACATGCCTTAAAATTGTGATTCTTAGATTTTCACCTATCGTCTTGTATGAAATAGGGCCTTAATATTCAAAAACCATATTTGTTGTTCAAATAACTACTGTACCTCACAACACTGGTGCCCTAGAGTGTGTCTGTCCTAAATATACTATGTTTAGACAAGAATATTTGCAGTGAGAGGTGGGTGTGTCTGAGTAACACGCCTTAAAATTGAGATTTTCTTTGATTATCACCTGTCGTCTTGTATGAAATATGGCTTTAATATTCCAAAACCATATTTTTTGTTCAAATAACTGCTTTACCTCACAACACTGGTGCCCTAGAGTGTGTCTGTCCTAAATATACTATGTTTAGAGAAGGATATTTGCAGTGAGAGGTGGATGTGTCTGAGTCACATGTCTTAAAATAGCTATTTTTTTAGATTATCACCTGTCGTCTTGTATGAAATAGGGTTTTAATATTCCAAAGCCATATTTGTTGTTCAAATAACTACTGTACCTCACAACACTGGTGCCCTAGAGTGTGTCTGTCCTAAATATTCTATGTTTAGACAAGGATATTTGCAGTGAGAGGTGGGTGTGTCTGAGTAACATGTCTTAAAATAGCAATTTTCACCTATCGTCTTGTCTGAAATAGGGCCTTAATAGTCCAAAACCATATTTTTTTGATCAAATAACTACTGTAACTCAAAACACTGGTTCCCTAGAGTGTGTCTGTCCTAAATATACTATGTTTAGACAAGGATATTTGCAGTGAGAGGTGGGTGTGTCTGAGTAACATGCCTTAAAATTGATATTTTCTTCGATCTTTACCTGTCGTCTTGTATGAAATAGGGCTTTAATATTCCAAAACCATTTTTTGATCAAATAACTACTGTAACTCACAACACTGGTGCCCTATGGTGTGTCTGTCCTAAATAACCTATGTTTAGACAAGGAAATTTGCAGTGAGAGGTGGGTGTGTCTGAGTCACATGTCTTAAAATAGCTATTTTCACCTATCGTCTTGTATGAAATAGGGCCTTAATATTCAAAAACCATATTTTTTGTTCAAATAACTGCTTTACCTCACAACACTGGTCAATATATGTTACCACAGTAAATTACTACAGTGAGTTTGGTGTGTGTCAAATCTGTACATAGGTGGGGGAGTGAGGTTTTGGCAGCAATATTTAGACCTTGCCAAAAATTCACTTCCATAGCTAATTTTACTCTCTCTTTCCAATTTAATAAAATTATTTTCTTTTGGTGATCAAATGTTTTTATTTTTTATAGTAAACAAACAACAATTAATTGTTAAGTCTGTACACACAAGGCTCAGGCAGGTTCAGAGGGTAAACAATTAATTATTATTAATACATTCATAAAATTTAACTCTAAGAAATAAAATGAAAAAAAGAACAGAGAAATTAACTGGAATAGGAACATGAGAAACAGCCAAAACCGATTGTTACCAATGCAAGGTTCAAAAGCCAGCGTCTGTCATGGTATGGGGTGTGTTAGTGCCCGTGGCATGGTTAATTTACAATTAGTGTATATATTTTTTTTAAACAATGAACTTGATTAGATGAAACATTAAATCCCTTTATTTAC
Organism: Ilyophis sp. 1 JC-2022; assembly: GCA_022702515.1. NCBI lineage: Eukaryota > Metazoa > Chordata > Actinopteri > Anguilliformes > Synaphobranchidae > Ilyophis > Ilyophis sp. 1 JC-2022. The sequence goes on along the minus strand of CM040406.1, from coordinate 8,452,868 downwards.
ATTTTATACACTGTCCTTTTTTTGGAATTGAGGTTTGTAGAATCAATGCCAGAATACAAGCTATATGCAAGTGGTGTCTCTTGTCCTCTGATTCCTGCCTAGAAATTGAGAAAATAAGATGTGTTAGCATAAAACCTAGCCAGATTATACTACAGTCCATAGGCAGTAAATACCTAAAAGTGTTCCATGGATTTCTAAGTATTCAGCCAAAATGAAAAAGCCAGTCAACAGGATTTCATGTTAATTTCCCACTGGGAGATTTAAATCTGGGCCTTAGATTAAAGTATACCTGTGATTATTGTAGTGGGATTTAGGAGGCAAGCACAGTGCACTTTCACCTTAACATAAGAACAACAGTGATGGAAATCATGTAATCTATCAGGATTTTATCTAGCCTCCAGCAACCTGTGTAGGTATAGCAGGGTTGATTGTGATTCACTAGATATAACACATGAGATGGTCATCTTGTCATTTAGATTTGGAAACACAGCAATACTTACCCTTTCGGCGCTCATACTTGATTCTGTTCATGACCCTTTCAGGGCCATGACTCTCCAGAATCACCCTTCCTGCTTTGCTTTCCTCTGCCTCCTCTCTAATCCTGGTATTTGAGATGATGCCAGAGGAAATTACGCTTCTCCAGACAGTCACGATCATCTGTCAGTGAAACAGGGCATGATACAAGTTAATCTATTACATGTTATAACACATTTGTGTAGATGATCAGTGATATTTATCGATATTTAACTGAATAATAGTACAAACAGACTGGTTTTAAAATAATTGTGAATAATTTGAATTAAGAATTGAAATTTACAGAAGTATCACAATAAATGTAGCCTACTGTGCCCTGCATACGTCCTAGTACAGTGAAGTCAACATTTCTGGATTTGTGATCAAAAGAAGAATATAAAGTGAAAATGCATAATGTTAATTCTATTTATGGGTATTTGTACGCATATTTGTTTTAGAATTTTTAAATAACAGCACTTTTTGTGTTCACCTAAGTTTATTTATGGTCTATTAAAGTCAGTATTTCATTGCATATTTCTTATAAGCCTTAATTGTGTCAAGCCTGTGAGTGAAAATCTTGATTTAACTGTCCTAGTACTCATGTAGGAAACTGCATTTCTGTGTCACACTCTGGAACTGATACAATTATTTCAATTGACTATCAATGATTAGCCATTTATAGGATTTTTATTTATTTTTTTATTATTATAATAATTTTTTAAACCTTTTTTTCAGTTTCTGTGAACTTTTGTGAATATTCGGAGGTTGTGGTGGTGTCATCGTCCCCCAGCAGTCTCTTCATTTTGTCTTGTAAAGACTCCTCCGGTATTTGCGGAAGAGCCAGCCTGGAGGTGCATGGCTCTTCTTTCGTCTCTGGCTAGCTCTGGCCTAACACCCTTGAAAGGGCCTTGTGTCCCTCTATACTTGTACGCTCCCGCTCTACTGTTCGGTAGCAGCGGGAGGCTGTTGACACTGTGTGCCCCATTAAGTCCGACAGGTTGCTTTTTTCAGCCGGACATGCCTGGTGGACTGCCGACACTGCCGACTTTCTCACAAGTGTACACGTAATGGCCCTTCCCAGCCCAGCCTTCATCCACGCAGATTGTATTGACCTGGAGACTTGTCCACTCTTCATCTTCTCTCCTGTCCAGGAGACGAAGAGTGGACTCTGGTCAGAGGCATCCGTGGCAGCATGTGGCCTGAAATGTCCTGTGTATTGGTCCAGCCACCCCAATACATTGGCCTCCAAAACCAGCTTGGCTGGACCATAATGGGAGGCTGTTCTATGTTCTTTTATACTGATGACCCAGTGGTCACCCACCTTCTTTATCGCACAAAATTCACCACAGGTTAAATTTGACACGACACCAGATCTGTGTGCGTTGCTAATGGTAATTTTGGTTATGAGCCAGTCCCTTACCTGGACGTATTGGGACAATGTGAGGCAGGTTTTTTTTGTGACTCGACTGAGTAATTCAACTGCCTCCCTTGTCAATTTACTGTGATTTAATTTCTCCACATCTTCTTGGATAATGAGCTTGGCCAGGTCTGAGTCCATTTTCTCAAGGGACCTCTTACAATTTTCTTTTCTGTAGGCCCCAATCCACCGGCCCACCATGTCCACCATGGCCTTCGCCCGCTCTTCTTTAAGCTCGATATGAGCATAACTAAACCAATGTTTTAGCGAGGATAAATAAGACCTCACTGTGCCCGGCAAGAAATTATGTTTCTGGGTATAATTCAGGAGGAAGTGGGTCCTCAGAGCGTCTTTGTTATACAGAGACCCTGGCTGTACCTCCTCATCAACTGTGCTACAAATGACACGCACTTGATGCTGATGTTGTGCTGCTGATCTTTGACAGATTCAACCCCCATCCGCAGACTGGAGCCATTCAGCGAAGAGTCCAATTTCATCTAATTTTTCTGGCTCTTCTATGACTTCTCTCTCCAGCTGTTTCTCTGTCATCTCCTCTTCTGCCTGAGGAACAGTGGACTTCCTTCCTGCCTTTTTTTCGCTGCATTTTAGCAGTCCGTGGTACTCTGCGGAATTTTTTTTCATTTTGTGGTGAAGGTGCAGGTGCGGGCCTAACCTTTTAACCATGGATTTACACCATTCCACTGGGCAGTTCCAGGGATGATGATAATCTCCTTCTCCCAGCCATGAATATAGGCCAGGTGTCGATTTATTACTGACACCTGGCAGTCTTCTACAGGGCAGGCTTTCTTCTGTCTTGATGTTTCCTTCTTCTGCCTTGTGTCCTGTACGAGGTGAACAACTTCATCAACCTTAATAATTTTCCCTCTCCCTTTATGTTTCTTCCCTGGTGGAGTTGCTGGCACCAGGGATGATGAAGCCGAGGAGTTTGCTGAAGGTGGGGGCTCAAAAAGGTCTCCACTTCCAGAACATGTAGAATTTGACGTGCTTGAACTTTCCATGTTTTACCTAGGAAACAATACAAAGATGTTTAGAGCAGACATACAAGGTGATTAACAATTGTATAATGTTGGTAGGATGTCTTGGGGGGGGCGACTGGTATTAGCACAGGAGGTGAAATGTTGGAATTAGTGTGATTATTATAGTGGGATATAGTTTAGTCTGAACCTTGTTCATTATATATTTTCCTGATTTCCAGATTTCAAGTGTCATAACTTATGTTAACAACTGGGCCAATGGTAGAGAGGGCAGAGCGGGACAGTGCCAATGGTAGAGAGGGCAGAGCGGGACAGGGCCAATGGTAGAGAGGGCAGAGCGGGACAGGGCCAATGGTAGAGAGGGCAGAGCGGGACAGGGCCAATGGTAGAGAGGGCAGAGCGGGACAGGGCCAATGGTAGAGAGGGCAGAGCGGGACAGGGCCAATGGTAGAGAGGGCAGAGCGGGACAGGGCCAATGGTAGAGAGGGCAGAGCGGGACAGGGCCAATGGTAGAGAGGGCAGAGCGGGACAGGGCCAATGGTAGAGAGGGCAGAGCGGGACAGGGCCAATGGTAGAGAGGGCAGAGCGGGATAGGGCCAATGGTAGAGAGGGCAGAGCGGGACAGGGCCAATGGTAGAGAGGGCAGAGCGGGACAGGGCCAATGGTAGAGAGGGCAGAGCGGGACAGGGCCAATGGTAGAGAGGGCAGAGCGGGACAGGGCCAATGGTAGAGAGGGCAGAGCGGGACAGGGCCAATAGTAGAGAGGGCAGAGCGGGACAGGGCCAATGGTAGAGAGGGCAGAGCGGGACAGGGCCAATGGTAGAGAGGGCAGAGCGGGACAGGGCCAATGGTAGAGAGGGCAGAGTGGGACAGGGCCAATGGTAGAGAGGGCAGAGCGGGACAGGGCCAATGGTAGAGAGGGCAGAGCGGGACAGGGCCAATGGTAGAGAGGGCAGAGCGGGACAGGGCCAATAGAAGAGAGGGCATTAGGGCCAGTTATTCTGTAAATAATTAAAACGTTTTGTCCAACTAATTTCTTTATTATAACAAGTTACATCTCGCAAGCTCTGTGACTGGCGGTGTAGATGGCTAGTAATTATTACGTTTATAACTATGTTAGCTTGGGAACGTTTGCGTTGTTGGGTATGCAAATAGAAATTTCCTGTCGTTTTCCGCAGTTAAATTCGGTAGAGGGTGCGTCTTGGCCCTATCCAATCATCGATGTTTTCAGCTCGGCATCTTAGGCTGCCATGACAACCATCACAGAGCGCGCCAAATTTTAATATTGACAGGAGAAGCTGCAAGGCAACCCTGGTTGCTATGAAGACTCACCATATCAACCGTTTAATTATAGCAGTATAGAGATCGATCATAACGTCAAATCTGCGGATAAAAATGTGTAGCCTACATGGCGAATATTTTAGTTGCAAGAAATTGAATCTTACAAGCCACTTGTGTAGTTATGGGTGCAGTATTTATTCACTTTGCAAATAGGAGGGTACCATAGTAATTTAGCATTAACAAAATGCTTGATTGCCTTAACGTGTATGCTACTTCGGAAAAGCAGTTATTCTGTAAATAATTAAAACGTTTTGTCCAACGAATTTCTTAGTCATAACAAGTTACATCTCGCAAGCTCTGTGGCTGGCGGTGTAGATGGCTAGTAATTATTACGTTTATAACCATGTTAGCTTGGGAACGTTTGCGTTGTTGGGTATGCAAATGAGAATTCCCTGTCATTTTCCGCAGTTAAATTCGTTAGAGGGTGCGTCTTGGCCATACTTGCCAACCTTGAGCCCTCAGAAATAGGGAGATTTTCCGAAACCACCACGGGGGGTCTGGGGGTCCTCCTCCCCTAGAAAAAAACTTAATTTCCTGCATTCTAGTGAATTTTTAAGGGTGTGAATTACAAAATAAGAAGCAGACAGAAAATCAGTTTGAAAAAAAGTTTATTACTAGAAATATATATATCCACAAAAATACATTGACATACAGTAGGCTATACTGTATACATCAAAAAAACAAACATCCTCATACATTCAAAATACATCCATGTAACACATTAGGCTAATATTGTATAATTTTGTTTTTGTTTTTTAAAGGGTTTTAAGTACTTAACTGTTCATTTAATACAATCTCTTTTCTTAATTTTTATAAAGGGTGCCAAGAATTCTGGAGGGCACTGTACATCACTGTAAACAAAACCTCCTCTGCCTCTTACTCTTAACTTCTTAACTTGCTCTATTCTCTAATATCCTGCACTGTTCCCCCATTATAGGCTGTCATAACATCAATCTGTTAACCTCCTGGTCCTCCCTTCATGTGTGTTTCTCCCCCCCCCCCCCCTCTCTCTCTCTCTCTCTCTCTCTCTCTCTCTCTCTCTCTCTCTCTCTCTCTCCTTAACAAACATGGCAAATTTACAAATGCTTATTGAAATGATATGTACAGTGCTTAGCAGCCTGTAGCACTTCCCTAGAGGGACAGTAGGTGTAGCCTGGACCGGTGAAGTTAATCTTACAGGAAAGGAGTGCACAAATGGTAGAATTGTCCATCCTCATCCTATTCTCTATCACTATCTTCCTGACCATACTGAAAACGCATTATGATTGGATAGTAAATCCCCGTTAACCAGCCACGTAGATACAAGCGTCAGATTTTTAAAAAATTAAAAAAATTAAAAAAAAACGGATATTCTCCTAATTCGGGAGAACTGCGGGAGAATGTTGTCTCCGGGTGATTACTGGGAGAGGACAGTGAAAATCGGGAGTCTCCCGGGAAAATCGGGAGGGTTGGCAAGTATGGTCTTGGCCCCAGGCCCGGCTCCAGCTGTCTGAGTCAGGGTGGGCCGAGTGGAATTTTGGGTGGGCAAAATACCATTAAGAAATAATATCAACCAACGTCGTCTGGCTCATGCAGGAGATGGAAGGGGGTAGGCTGGCTCATGCAGGAGATGGAAGGGGGTAGGCTGGCTCATGCAGGAGATGGAAGGGGGTAGGCTGGCTCATGCAGGAGATGGAAGGCGTGGAGATGAAAATGCGTATACAAAAGTAAATAAATTAATGTTTCATAAAGGTGATCATGTTATACAGAAGAGATGGACACTTGGTCCATAATTCAGTATATTTTCTACTTTCTTACTAGCTTATAATAACCTGCAACTTGTGATGAAAAGTTTCAATACCTGGACTGGAGAGACAGACGGCCCATGCAGGAGATGAAAGGGGGTAGGCTGGTTCATGCAGGAGATGGAAGGGGGTAGGCTGGCCCATGCAGGAGATGGAAGGGGGTAGGCTGGTTCATGCAGGAGATTGAAGGGGGTAGGCTGGCCCATGCAGGAGATGGAAGGGGGTAGGCTGGTTCATGCAGGAGATTGAAGGGGGTAGGCTGGCCCATGCAGGAGATGGAAGGGGGTAGGCTGGTTCATGCAGGAGATTGAAGGGGGTAGGCTGGCCCATGCAGGAGATGGAAGGGGGTAGGCTGGTTCATGCAGGAGATGGAAGGGGGTAGGCTGGCCCATGCAGGAGATGGAAGGGGGTAGGCTGGTTCATGCAGGAGATTGAAGGGGGTAGGCTGGTTCGTGCAGGAGATGGAAGGGGGTAGGCTGGTTCATGCAGGAGATGGAAGGGGGTAGGCTGGCCCATGCAGGAGATGGAAGGGGGTAGGCTGGTTCATGCAGGAGATTGAAGGGGGTAGGCTGGCCCATGCAGGAGATAGAAGGGGGTAGGCTGGTTCATGCAGGAGATTGAAGGGGGTAGGCTGGTTCGTGCAGGAGATGGAAGGGGGTAGGCTGGTTCATGCAGGAGATGGAAGTGGGTAGGCTGGCCCATGCAGGAGATGGAAGGGGGTAGGCTGGTTCGTGCAGGAGATTGAAGGGGGTAGGCTGGCCCATGCAGGAGATGGAAGGGGGTAGGCTGGTTCATGCAGGAGATGGAAGGGGGTAGGCTGGTTCATGCAGGAGATGGAAGGGGGTAGGCTGGCCCATGCAGGAGATGGAAGGGCGTCATCTGGCCCATGCAGGAGATGGATGAGGCCAGAGGTCGTCTGAAGCTCATGCAGGAGATGGAAGGGGTGGAGATATAAATGCCTGTACAAAAGTTTAAAGAATTATAATTATTAGTATGTTTCATAAAGGTGATCATGTTGTATAGAAGAGATGCACACTTGATTCATCATTCATCATATATTTTCTAATCAGCCTGCTAGCTTAAATGACTTACCCTAAATAAACCTGTGCTTATAGGCCCAAATCCTAACTTGAGATACGTGCATGTAAGTTAAGTTTCGCACAAATCCTGTGCGCATGTGTCTGAAGTATGGATTCTGCCCAGTCACTATATAACATCAATCCATTTAATTCTCATATAATAACCATTTTTACAACAAACAAAAATCATAACAGAAACTTACAGATCAAATGGTCTTTGTATTTTGCTGTTCTTGTTTTGCTTTTAATATGCTGTTGTTCTGATAACAGATACCCCCTTACTGACTCCAATTTCCATTCATTTAATCAGTATTCTAACAGTGAACTGATTCACCGATTAACAGTAAACTGAAACTTGTTTGAAATACAAACGTTTAACTTTTAGTTAATATTTGAAAAAAACATTAATATTTTTGTTTTAACTTAACAGTAATTCATAAATTTAGAATAATATACAAAGTTAATTTGAGATTGCAGAAAGGCTCTGACCAGCTTAAAGCATCACGAAAGTTTGTTAGAGGTTTGGGTTGTGTAGTTACCTTGCCATGATGTAACTCCAAATATTGGCGAGATATCTTGAATAGCTGCTCCGTAGATTCAAACTTGATAATCCAAAATAGTCTTTTTTTTTCCTCCACAATTCCCAGTAGCGGCTCGTGAGTGGCGTAAGAGGGGAGGCAGGAGGGTAGGGGGGGTTGTTGGGATTTTTTTTTTTTTTAAGCCTTGAGCAGTCGATTTTTATTGAGCAGTCGACTTCTAAAGGAAGAATATCCTTGTGAAAACTTGTGTGAAATGTGAAACTGCTTCGGTATTATAAAGCCAGTTGATTGTGGACTAGTGATGAAGCATCATTCATTGTGTTTACAAGTAGAAAGAAATACTAGCTAGCTATGACATACTGAGGGAAACAATTAATCTTCTCTGCATCCTAACATTACTTTGCTTGAAAACAAAAACTGCTCGGATTGACTGATTATTACATTAACGTTACCGTCATTCCGTTTTAGTGAATGTCTCCGGGTGAAACAGCGCGATCCGTTTAAAAAATGTGTTAATATTTCCAATGTGGGCGGCGTGGGTCTCCCCTCGTTTTTTATTCTAATTTGTTGTTGGAATGGTAACTTTGTAAACTTGTTTTCCACAAGATATTCAATATCTCTCCCTTCCATAATTAACGTTAGTTAGCACTGAGCAACGCACAACATCAGATGACGGTGCAGTGTGGGAAAAACGTTTAGTTCAGACGTGCGTTCAACAACGCCAACAGTAGGATAACATAAGCGAACATAAGCTAACGGGTAAAACGTTGAATATGTTAGCGAACGTTCGCCTTGTTGAACACACGTAAGGTCACGTTCGCGTTTGTGTTGTGTAAGCTATGGTGATTGGCTGATGTACCAAGGGAGGCTAGCCTCCCCTGACAATGTTACAAACTTATGAAAATGCAAATGTATCCACGCTGATTGGCTAATAAACCCTGGTTTAGGCTATAAATGAGAGGTAGGATCTTGTACATTGTCAATCATAAAGATCAAGCGCATAATTTTAAAAGTTGTACTGCCTGTTTTGTACATTTGTATTACTGAATTATGCCCAAGAACACCAAGCGCGTGGGCTGCATCTCATTCGACTTCCGCACGTCGGAGAGAGACGCTGTAGTTAATATGCAAATCGCCAGGGTGGGCCAAGCTTGTGATTGGTTGGGCCAGGCCCAACCTGGCCCAACCGTGGAGCCGGGCCTGCTTGGCCCTATCCAATCATCGATGTTTTCAGCTCGGCATCTTAGGCTGCCATGACAACGATCACAGAGCGCGCCAAATTTTAATATTGACAGGAGAAGCTGCAAGGCAACCCTGGTTGCAATGAAGACTCACCATATCAACCGTTTAATTCTAGCAGTATAGAGATCGATCATAACGTCAAATCTGCGGATAAAAATGTGTAGCCTACATGGCGAATATTTTAGTTGCAAGAAATTTAATCTTACAAGCCACTTGTGTAGTTATGGGTGCAGTATTTATTCACTTTGCAAATAGGAGGGTACCATAGTAATTTAGCATTAACAAAATGCATGATTGCCTTAACGTGTATGCTACTTCGGAAAAGCAGTTATTCTGTAAATAATTAAAATGTTTTGTCCAACAAATTTCTTAGTCATAACAAGTTACATCTCGCAAGCTCTGTGGCTGGCGGTGTAGATGGCTAGTAATTATTACGTTTATAGCCATGTTAGCTTGGGAACGTTTGCGTTGTTGGGTATGCAAATGAGAATTCCCTGTCGTTCCCGCAGTTAAATTCGTTAGAGGGTGCGTCTTGGCCCCTATCCAATAATCGCTTAGCATATATTAGGCTGCTCTGACAACCATGACAGACCGCGCCAAATTTAAATATCCAGAAGCGATTCTAGATGGGGACAGAACGTTCTCCCTGCAAAACGTTAATGAAAATGTCATTGCTGTCATTTTTTATCGGTTGTTCATAGACGATGACAGCAAAAACGATGAATGAAAACGAGATTATATAATTATATATATATATATTTTTTTTTTTTCCGGACTCATTTCTTTTGTAAAACCACCACATAATTATGATCCCAAAACTACTACAGGAATATCACATGATTACAACATGAATTATGTCGGTGACCTTTATATTATCCCATTTAAATCTGCCAACAACCATAATTATTCCATCTATGCATCTTGGATGTTTTTTTGTTTTTTTAACACACATACACACACTACTTATAATAACAGGGTATAATAACATGTTTCATACAGACATTTTGGCAAATGCTTTTTTTAAACGTACAGCTATCACATTACATCATTGGCAATAAATTATCTTATCACTCTGTCTAGAATATATTCTATAATTTAAAATACAGTGCAAAATAATTTTCATGTGGTGTAACAAACACATACAGTACAAAATATAAAAAGTTGATAGTTACCTCTTTGACGATGTCCTGCTAGAGTGACACCCCAATGACAGTGGTAGAGCCTTTTATATCAACTTGCTGATCTTCAAAGGCTGTGCCTTCTGGGAGATGCAGTGTGTTGGCAGAACTGAAGTGTCTTGGTGGCTTACTGATTGTTTGATTCAGTTATGATTTTTTGGAACAGTGCCTTGTCCAAATTAATGGTAACATTAATTTTGACTTATAATTTTAAGTAATTCATATGTTTATAACGTATGTCTACATTTAATCTTTTCATTGTTTTTCATTCATCCTTTGCTGAATTTGTGAGGGTTATAAAGTAGTGAGAAAGATGTTGGATGTTTGGAATAAAGGAATAAAGATCCTCTCAGGTATTTCAACAAAGCAGAATGAGCCGTGCCCTCAGTCTAAGGAACACTGCAGTCAGTTTGCTGAATCCCTAAACATATGTTACAGTAGATTTGACATGTATGACTTTAAAGCAGAAAGGGAAGTTTTGTTTCTAACTTAGGAGAGCAGCAACATCAATGTACAGGTGGAGGATGATAGCAGGGTGCAAGTTCAACAAAGCCATTGGTCCAGACAACATGAGCAATTATGTTTGTGTTTTGTGGGTCTGCCCCACTGTCTGTCTTTTTTATTTCTGGCAGCCACAACTGAAGTTCCCTCTCAGGAAGTCACAGGAAGTTATTCTCTTCTATACATGGTTTGACCTTGTTTTTCAGGGTCTGGATTGAGATTTGCTGTGTAGACACTGTTGGACCACACACAGGAATGGTGCCCTTCAGTGTGTCTGTCCTAAATAACCTATGTCGCCGATCAAATTGTATTAAATAGGGTCTTAATATTCCAAAACCATATTTTGTTATCAAATAACTACTCTGACTCACAGCACTGGTGCCCTACAGTATGTCTGTACTAAATATCCTATGTTATGTTATTACTTGAAGGGTTGTTTCTCCTGACTTATTTTTCCATAGAGTTCAATAGGAAAATTAATCAGGTGAAACAACCCTTAAAGTGATCCATTCATATCTACTGCATATCTGGCAAAGTGATGGTTTGAGGCTCGTTTGATCCATAAGACCCTTGATGACTTGGAGCCATTTTACCAACCATGTATTCCATACTGTTCCAGTGTAATTTACAGCTAAATCTAGTCTATTTAAAAAAAAATTAAAAGCACAAACGTAATCCACGTTGCTTGAAGTCCAGTGTGAAGTTTCCACAGTCAGTGATGATTTGGGGTGCCATGTCATCTGCTGGTGTTGGTCCACTGTGTTTTCTGAAGTCCAGTCAACGCAGCCATCTACCAGGAAATTTTAGAGCACTTCATGCTTCCTTCTGCTGACAAGCTTTATGGAGATGTTGATTTCATTTCCCAGCAGGACTTGGCACCTGCCCACACTGCCAAAAGTACCAAAAGCTGGTTCAATGACCATGGTATTACTGTGCTTGATTGGCCAGCAAACTCGCCTGACCTGAAGAGAATCTATGGGGTATTGTCAAGAGGAAGATGAGAGACACCAGACCCAACAATGCAGACGACCTGAAGGCCGCTATCAAAGCAACCTGGGCTTCCATTACACAGGTTGATCGCCTCCATGCCACGCCGCATTGATGCAGTAATTCATGCAAAAGGAGCCCCAACCAAGTATTGAGTGCATAGAAATGAACATACTTTTCAGAAGGCTGACATTTCTGTTTAAAATATCCTTTTTTATTGATCTTATGTAATATTCAAATTTTCTGAGACACTGAATTTGGGTTTTCATTAGCTGTAAGCCATAATCATCAAAATTACAAGAAATAAAGGCTTGAAATATTTCACTCTGTGTAATGAATCTATATAATTTATGAGTTTCACTTTCTGACATGAGTGACAAAAAATATTGAACTTTTTCACGATATTCAAATTTTCTGAGACACTGAATTTGGGTTTTCATTAGCTGTAAGCCATAATCATCAAAATTACAAGAAATAAAGGTTTGAAATATTTCACTCTGTGTAATGAATCTATATAATTTATGAGTTTCACTTTCTGACATGAGTGACTTTTTCACGATATAAAAATTTTTTGAGCTGCACCTGTAATACAGGTATAGTGGAGCTCAAAGTTCTAGCTAACATCTCGCAAACACACCTAACGTTGTAGTTGCATACAGTGCAGAGAAGCATGAAATGGCATCTCATAACTATATTTAGGCTAAATTTGAGATGGGTCACACAAAAAAAAAAAACACTTGCTGATTGGGCAACCACTGAGTAAATCGCACCTGCCCGAATTCTTTTTATTTTATTTTTATTTATTTATTTATTTATTTTAAACCTGCCTAGGGCAATCAAGATTGTGTGACGAGTGTTGTGTGATGGACGCTGGTGATGGACAGGAACTATCGGGCGCTGGCGATGGACAGGAACTAGCGGGCGCTGGCGATGGACAGGAACTAGCGGGCGCTGGCGATGGACAGGAACTAGCGGCCGCTGGCGATGGACAGGAACTGGCTGGCTGGCATTGGCAGCACCACCATCCTCCGGCAGGTCTGGATTCTTACCCGGTGCACCACATCAGACAGGCATTGCAAAATGGTGCAGGGGCTCTCCCAATCGCTGTCTAGCTTAGGCGGACCTCGTCTCCTGCTTGGTACGAGCAGCTGTGGTGGCACAAATCATAATTACGCTTCTGTCTGAAGCTGGTGTTTCCGAGCGAGCTGGTGGGTGTGGTCGAGACGGTCTTGCAGCTGATGCACGTACTCAGGACCTGGGGAGGCGGGCAGGCTGTCATCTAGTGCACTGGCATTCTTGATTAATTTTGGCGACCACTGGAACAGTGCGGCTTTTTCAGTGAGGGTGTGCAGTTGGGCAGCGAGGGTAGTGAAGCATTTGATGAACCGTCTGTAATAGGAGGCCAAGCCCAGGAAGCTACACACTTCTTTCTGTGTTGATGGGGTGGGCCAGGCTTTCACAACCTCCACCTTAGCTGGATCAGTGGTGACCCCGTTCTTCCCCACAACATGGCACAGAAAGCTGGTCTCCCTTCAGAGGAGCTGGCGCTTGGCAGGGTTGAGGCAGAGGTTTGCGTCGGAGATTCTCTCGCCGGTGTTGATGTCATGGCCCCCATTTACATTTCAACTTTGCCACGTGTTGAAATGCAATTACAGCTGGTGTTGAAATGCAATTACAGGTCAATAAATATATGTTATTATAACTGGAAAGATATCAGTCGTAACACTATAAAGTAAACGTCATAAAGTAAATAAAGTAACGTTATAAAGTAAACGCCATCATAGTCATACATTTGTTTTGTTGCTATTAACGGTAATAGCCTGTTGATTTACAGAACGTATTTGATTGCATTAAAATAGCATTAACTATGTCAAATCTACGTTACTTTTATAATGTACAGTGCCATAATGCATAGGCCTAACTAAATAGCTTGATAGCTATGAATGCAAAGTTTACCTATTTTCATTGATGACACGGGGAAAAACTTACCAGTCATTGATGTAGTCATCTTTCCGTTTGAGGTTTGAAATGCCTGGGTTTTAAGTGCTGCAGTTCTATTGAATGAAGATGTTCCTTCATTTTAATCAATATGGGGAAATATACATAACATTGCGTACAAAAGACCGAATTGAAGCAGACACTTCCATCAAACATTTGTTTAGTAGGCTCGTTATCCTGTTGCTCAGTTGGAAGAGCATGGCACAAACAATGCTGAGGTTGTTTGTTTGATCCCAGGGGACAACATGAAAATGTAGCCTATGCGCTCATGTAGGTACTGTATGTCACTTTGGATAAAAGCGTCTGCTAAGAAGCATATACTGTATGATACACTGCTCAAAAAAATCAAGGGAACACTTAATCATCACAGTATAACACCAAGTCAATTAAACTAAACCGGTCATGCTGGATGATGTTGCAGGCAGCATAACATTCGCCACGGCGTCTCCAGACTCTTTTGCGTCTGTCACATGTGCTCAGTGTGAACCTGCTCTCATCTGTGAAGAGAACAGGGCGCCAATGGCGAACCTGCCAATTCTGGAGTTCTCTGGCAAATGCCAATCGAGCAGCACGGTGCTGGGCTGTGAGCACAGGTCCCACTACAGGACGTCGGGCCCTCATGCCACCCTCATGGAGTCTGTTTCTGACAGTTTGGTCAGAAACATGCACACGAGTAACCTGCTGGAGGTCATTTTGTAGGGCTCTGGCAGTGCTCCTCCTGTTCCTCCTCGCACAAAGGAGCAGATACCGGTCCTGCTGCTGGGTTGTTGCCCTTCTACGGCCCTGTCCAGCTCTCCTCGTGTAATGGCCCGTCTCCCGGTATCTCCTCCACGCTCTTGAGACTGTGCTGGGAGACACAGCAAACCTTCTTGCGACGGCACCAGTGGTGGATTAACCCTATAAGCAAAATAAGCACGTGCTTAGGGCATCAAGGGAAGGAGGGGCACCTCAGAAATTTTTCATAGCCGAATTTACCATTTAAATTATTTAATTAATTAAATTTATAGCCATTTTCAAAATTTAATGAAAAATGAATAAGTTCTGTTTATGAAGCGTTCTCTCCTGTGTCATCATGTTTATCCTGCAAAATAAAGTACACTGTGCTCGCAGATTGGAAGTTTTGAACAAGTCTAGTACGCGTTTGAAACAGCGCAAGTGACGGGTAGTAGCTCGTAAGTTCTTAGTTTAGTTGCCAACTGTCACTGGTGTTAATTGCATGTGCATTCATTACCTCATTCTTGCTTTAAGTTGCTTAATGACTATTCCAATAGCACACTCAGCTCTGGCTGTTTAATCTATTAAAATGTAAGTACGTTTTATATATTTTGAATGCGTTTAATTCTATTCTTGGATATTTTTAAAATTCATTTAGTTTACGAATAATTCTTTTTCAGTACTATGGTTATGAGGATCTGATCAAAGACTTTGCAAGGAAAAAAAGTAGGAGAAAACTATAAATAAAATGGAAGCGTTCGAAATAAATATTATTTTCCTTCTTACTGTAAGTTTTGTTTAATTTCGAATTTTCAATAAATAAAATTTTATGGTTTATTATTGTTTATATTTTGAATTACAAATGTATGGGGGCACCAACATTTTTTAGTGCTTAGGGCCTTTAAGGGTCTTAATCCGGCCCTGGACGGCACGTATGGATGTGCCATCCTGGAGCAGCTGGACTACCTGTGCAACCTGAATGGGCTGCAGGTACCACCTCATGCTACCAGTAGTGACAAGGGCACTAGCAAAATGCAAAACTAGAGAAAAATCTGTCAGGAAGGATAAGGAGAGAGAAATGGTCTGTGGCCACCACCTGCAAAACCATTTACTTTTTGGGGGTTGTCTTGCTGTTGCTTCTCCTGTCCATCTGTTGTCACTTTCATTTGCACCAAAGCAGGTGAAATTGATTCACAATCGTTTACGCATCCTAGCTGCACAGATCGATATCCCAGAAGTTTAATTGACTTGGTGTTATACTGTGTTGATTAAGTGTTCCCTTAATTTCTTTGAGCAGTGTATGTAATGTAATTCTTTTTGACTACCAGGAGAAGCAAAAATTCATCTGAGCATTGTACAACACCTTTTTTTCTTCTGTAGGTTACCATGCAGCCTATTTATTCCATACAACTACTGTTGATTTGTAATTGTAAATTATAAACCACAATTACAAAAGCACCTACACAGGTGATTCATATTAATTTAAATGCTTATTAGCAGCATGTGTCTGCTTAAAAGCAGTCTAACCAGCAGCACATTGCAAGGTAAGTCTCCAAAGCAAGATAAGGATACTAACAAAGTTCCAAAGGGGTCAAATAGTTGGTGCATGAATTGCAGGTCGGTCATAAAAACAGCTAAATAATTTAAGGTGGCAAGGAAAACAGTTTTAAAAAGTATGACAGCGTATGCCCAACACCAAAAACAGCGTCAGCAAAAATGAACTGTCACCGCAAGTATTGTTGCTAATAACCACAAAACTACAGCTTTAAAAATCACCACAGAATTTAATCAATCCATATTTGAACCAAACACTACATTGTGAGCTTCACAAATCTGGTATTTATGGCAGGAAACCATTTGTATCCAAGTCTTATGCACAAAAACACATAACATGGTGTAAGGAACACAAAGCCTGGACCCCTGAGCAATGGAGAAAAGTGATATGGTCTGATGAGTCATCTTTTACTCTTTCTAATACATCTGGATGGGTTTATGTTTGGAGAAAGCCTAAGGGGGCATTCAATCCACAATGTCTGTTGAGTATGGTGGTGGTCCTGTAATGGTATGGGAAGCCATTTCCTGGGACTCATTGGGTTGATGATTGCTCTCCATGGGCGTGTAACGGGCAAACAATATGAAACCATTTTACAAGACCAGGTGCACCTTAAAGTGCAAACACTGTTCCCTCATGTCCCCATATTCCAACATGATAACGCCCCCATACACACTGCTAAAAACATTAAAGAATGGTTCCAAGAACACGAGGATGACGTCAAATGCCTTCAATGACCTGCACAATCACCAGATCTAAACGTAATTTAACCTTTATGGGAAGTTCTGGAGCGCAGAGTGCAAATTAGATTTCCACCTCGTTCATCCCTCAAAGAACTGGAGACTGTCCTTCTTGAACAGTGGGCTAATATCCCACTACACACAGTTCAGAAATTGTATGACAGCATTCCTAGAAGGATTGAGACTGTTTTGAAGGCAAAGGGTGGGCCTACTTGTTAATAGTTACTAGATATTCAGTGTTTCTGATATTTTGTCCATCCCCTTTAACTTCCACATTCTAGCTAGATATTGAAACACTGCAACCAGTCGACTGTTTTTTGAGACTTAACATCTCAATTCAGCATCTTCATTATTGTTTTGATTGTAATGGCTATTTTCTTTTCTGAACATCAATCGATGAAATACCAAACAGCACAGTTTTTCAGAGGTGCTCAGCACATTTAAGCTTTTTAAAAATAATTTTTTAATAAACTGGCTGCTTGTTATGTTATGAAAAGTCTCCTGAGCATGGTTATACTACAGACATGATGGCAACAGAACGAAAGTTGAGAAGTAGAGAAATATTTGGGCCTTCTTATTCTGTGAGCAAAGCATGGTGCCCATGGCCATAGATAGATAACTATAATTGTGTGCTTCAGTGGACCTCATCTGTCTGATACAAGGAGGAATTATTCTGAATACCAAGGCTCTGCATCGCTGTATAAAAAAAATTTCAGCATTTTTTCCCCCCATTGATATCAATGACCCCTGTCCTAAATGTTGGTTGGGTTTGACTTACAGAGGTGAGTAACTACTCTGACTCACAGTGCATGTCTGTCCTAAATAATCTTATGTTTAGACAAGGATATTTGCAGTGAGAGGTGGGTGTGTCTGAGTAACATGAGATTTGAAATGCCTGGGTTTTAAGTGCTGCATAGTGGATGTTGTAGTGGATCAAATGAAGATGTCCCTTCATTTTATTCAATATGGGGAAATATACATAACATTGCGTACAAAAGACCGAATTGAAGCAGACACTTCCATCAAACATTTGTTTAGTAGGCACGTTATCCTGTAGCTCAGTTGGAAGAGCATGGCACAAACAATGCTGAGGTTGTTTGTTTGATCCCAGGGGACAACATGAAAATGTAGGCTATGCGCTCATGTAGGTACTGTATGTCACTTTGGATAAAAGCATCTGCTAAGAAGCATATACTGTATTATATGTAATGGAATTTATTTTGATTACCAGGAGAAGCAAAAATTTATCTGAGCACTGTACACCTTTTTTTCTTCTGTAGGTTACCATGCAGCCTATTTATTCCATACAACTACTGTTGATTTGTAATTGTAAATTTAGGCAATTTAAAAGAAGTCAGTTAATGACTGATATTTCCAGCTTGGTTTGGATACCGATTAGTCAAACATAGTTCTGTGGCGACACTTCAAACACTTATTAATTTCTCATCCCTGTCGGTCCACTAACATTAACCTGTAACGTTTAACCGAGGTAAACGAGTGGTGTAGCCTACATGTGGTAACTACCGCAATTCCAACTGAAATGGAAATGTTTGCCACCTGGCAGTTTCATGTCGAAGCAGTTCTATTTGGCAGCGCGTTCAGCGCAGGATCCGGCCATGTATTTGGGCTCAAAACAGAAACGTTCCACCAACAACAAAATATTTCTGACATTATAATAAAATAGCTATGATAGCTAGCTTGATCTATGATGTGTTTCTACTCAGAACAGTGACAGACGTAGCACTGCATTAATTCCTCCCTTGCTGGCTCTGCCCACATGCCTACGTAATTTACACAACCACAATTTACAGCGCTAGTCTTTCAAAAACGAAGTGGTAGGGGTGTACATCATTTTGACGTATACCTCTTCCAAATTTGCAACTTTAACCATCAATATTTCGGTTCGCATAATGTTTTGGCCAGCGACAAAGAGAGACTTAATTAGTTGTGCCTTGATCTGTTAAATAAGGTTAATGTTATTTTTCGGTGGAATTACCCTTTAAGCATTTCCCATTAAAATACAGATTCATCCATTTTGTTAATATGCCTGCCTTATAATAAAACGGAAATAGCCGGTACCTGATTTGGTTTCAGAGCAACAGGGCATCCTGTTCATAAACTCCCTTATTCCACCTAAATGGTCCACTAAGATATGTTTCTGAAAATATTTGAGGTGAGAAATGGGCAATGCAGTTGCTGAATCTTGATTCATATTTGATCTGCAATGTCTAGTTTGACAGTTTGAACCGAGTTATATGAAATAATTTGTCCATTGTACATTCAGTTGTACATTCCTCCACCCCTCTCCCTCACTCACAAAGTATTTTTAAAAAATTGTGTAGTAGGCAGAGACAGTGGGTGCACAACAAAAATCATACGTTTATTTAATAATGATTTAATAAAAAAATAATTTCACCATATTTATTGGCGTCCCTGGTTTAGTACTTGGTGAAACCACCTCTGGCCATTTTTATTCAACTAAGTACACGTCTGTCTATCCGCCTTACCAGTTTGGAACATTTTCACTGTGGAAATTAGGAGCAACAGGTGTGTTTTGGTGCTGATGCATAGACAGCAGTCTGTACATCTACTGTACTAGGCCATACGTAAAATCATAAAAAACTAACACTGTGATATGTTCCCTCATGAAATAAATTTTATACAATCAATCACACTGTCTATCACCTATACCAATATGGAACATTTTTACTGTAGAATCAGAGGCAACAGGCTGTTTTGGCAGCTGATGCACAGACTGCAGGCATCTACTGTACTACTCGGCCATACTAAAAATCATAAAAACTGATATGTTCCCTTTGTGCTTATTGTGTTATATTGCAAACAATTGCAAAACAGTTAGCCACAGATTTACAACTATAATTGTGTGCTTCAGTGGACCTCATCTGTTTGTTACAAGGAGGAATCATTCTGAATACCAAGGCTCTGCATCGCTGCATTAAAAAAATGTCAGCATTTCCCCCCCCCATTGTTATCAATGGGGTGACCTATGACCCCTGTCCTAAATGTTGGTTGGGTTTGACTTACAGAGGTGACCTTGCTATATTTTATCATTAGCCAGAATCTGATGGTGTGTGTTAAACGGCATGACTGTACCTTGATCGTAAGCTGAAAAAATATCCCAAACCATCATACTGTACAATGCTCTAAAGTACTAAGTATTATGTAGCAAATGTGACCTATTTTTGAAAAGGTAGACAATATGCCCTATTGGTAACGAATGTGCCTCATCAATGTAGCGAATATCTCTCTCTCTCTCTCTCTCTCTCTCTCTCTCTCTCTCTCTCTCTCTCTCTCTCTCTCTCTCTCTCTCTCTCTCTCTCTCTCTCTCTCTCTCTCTCTCTCTCAGAACCTCGTGGCACACAGACTGTCACCAATGAAAACTCACATAAGAACAGCATAGCATAACAACAGCAAATTCATGTGTTTCTCAATAAAGCATACTCCAATTTTTTTGTGTTTTATATGGTGGAACATCCTTCAGGCTTGTGGCTTAGAGCATTAAACATAATTTGGCTGCTATCCATCCAGAGAGTTCCCAGCTACCCAGTGTCGCCTCACTCTTCCAGTCCTTCGCACTCACTCAATCCCCATCGCCTGCCACCCACAAGGCTGGTAACCAACTAGACCTTGTACTCACCAGGAGCTGCGCCACGTCTGAACTCACGGTGACCCCGCTCCACGTATCGGACCATTTCTTTATTTCATTCTCTCTTTCCGTCCCACTCTCCCTCAACCCTACTAACGACCCACCCACTGTTATGTTCAGGAGAAATCTCCGCACCCTCTCGCACTCCTCCCTCACTACTTCCGCTCTCTCTAAACTTCCTCCTCCCGCTTCCTTTGCGAATATGCATGTTGATGTTGCCACCTCTATGTTTAACTCCTGCCTCTCTCAGTCTCTCAACTCACTTTGTCCTCTTGTCTCCAAAACAGCTCGACCATCACCCCCCTCCCCGTGGCTGACAGATTCTCTCAGATCCAGCAGAACCCTGCTGCGAGCCGCTGAGAGAAAGTGGAGAAAATCCAGATCCCCAGATGACCTGGCCTCCTATCACACTCTGCTGGCAGCCTTCACAGCTACAACTACATCGGCTAAGGCTTCTTTTTTTCAGTCTAGAATTAATGCATGTGTGTCTAATCCACGGAAACTCTTTTCCACCTTCTCCTCCCTGCTTATCCCCCCTCCGCCCCCTTCACCCTCCTCCCTCTCTGCAGATTACTTCCTAACCCACTTCGAGGGGAAGGTGGCCATGATCCGCAACTCCTTCACACCTCAGGTGACACCCCACATCCCCCATACCGAACCCATCGCCACGCTGTCGTCCTTCAAGACTCTGGAGGAGGCAGATGTGCTCCAACTCATGACGCACCAGCGCGCAACCACCTGTGCGCTGGACCCCATCCCGTCGGCAGTCCTCCAGTCAATATCCGCTGAGCTTGTTCCATATCTGTCTTCTATTATCAACACCTCCCTAACCTGTGGCCATGTTCCTGCTGTTTTTAAGACTGCCCGTGTAACCCCACTCTTAAAAAAACCTAGCCTGGACCCCTCTGATGTCAGGAACTACCGTCCTGTATCTCTCTTGCCCTTCCTGTCCAAAACCCTTGAACGAGCTGTACATAACCAACTGTCTGTTTTTCTCCACCAGAATAACCTGCTTGACCCCCATCAGTCCGGCTTCAGAACCGGACATTCCACTGAAACTGCTCTCCTGGCCATGACCGAGGCACTCTCCAATGCTAGAGCCTCATCCCTCTCCTCTGTCCTGATTCTACTTGACCTGTCTGCAGCATTTGACACGGTCAACCACAAACTCCTGATCTCTACACTTTCTGAGATGGGCATTTCTGGGACTGCCCTCTCCTGGTTTGTATCGTACCTCACTGATAGATCCTACCAAGTCTCTTGGAAGGGTTCTGTTTCTGCACCCCATCCCCTGTCTACAGGAGTCCCGCAGGGATCTGTACTTGGTCCTCTGCTGTTCTCCATTTATACAAAGTCTCTTGGTTCAGTAATCAATTCACATGGCTTCTCATACCATAGTTATGCTGACGATACTCAACTCTTCCTTTCTTTCCCTCCCTCTACCCAACAGGTGAAGGAGAGGATATCTGCTTGTCTGGCCGACATCTCTGAGTGGATGACTACCCATCACCTGAAGCTCAACCTCGACAAGACAGAGCTCCTCTTCATGCCATACAAAACCTCCCCGCTACTTGACCTCTCCATCACCGTTGACGGGACCGTGGTGGCTGCCTCCCGCTCTGCAAAGAACCTGGGGGTGGTCCTAGACGACCAGCTGGACTTCAAAGACCACATCAGGGCGACGGCACGGTCCTGCAGGTTCCTCCTGTACAACATCAGGAGGATTCGACCGTACCTGACCACCTACTCCACCCAGCTTCTGGTCCAGACTATGGTCACCTCACGCCTGGACTACTGCAACTCCCTGCTCGCAAGCTTACCAGCCTGCGCCATACTCCCTCTTCAACTGATCCAGAACGCAGCTGCCCGGCTTGTGTTTAACCTCCCGAAATTTTCACATGTCACCCCCCTGTTGAGGTCACTCCACTGGCTGCCAGTTGCAGCTAGGATCAGGTTCAAAGTTCTGACCCTGGCCCACACTGCAGCTAATAGGACAGGCCCCGTCTACCTGCAGGACCTGATCCAGACCTATGTTCCTGCTCGACCACTTCGCTCATCTACAGCAGGGCGCCTCGCACTTCACCCCCTCCGTGTCAATGGCACTCGCTCCTCCCGACTGCGGAGCTTTTCCACCCTAGCTCCCCAGTGGTGGAACGAACTTCCCATTCCCCTACGCTCAATACCAACCCTGCCTGCTTTCCGTTGTGGCCTGAAAACACACCTTTTCAGGCTCCACCTGGACTAATACTTATCTAGGACCTCATGGCATGTCTTCTTGTTGAACTGTGTACTCAAGTTTATACTATTTAGAATAGAATTGTAGTAGAGATGATTTACCCAGTTCACTGTGAACTGCACTGTGTTCGTTACTAGGGATAGCTGATACTGTATGGGAAGAATGTGCTTTCTTATCTGTTCTGTAGTTACTTTGATGACCTTTCTATATGCACTTACTGTACGTCGCTTTGGATAAAAGCGTCTGCTAAATGACTGTAATGTAATGTAATGTAATGCTACTTCTTTCAAAATTTTTCAAAGAAGGGATGCAGCTAAGAATGGGTCTGTGTTGCAATGTTAAACGAGTGTCCCATTTGTTTTTGTGAAAATGTTATTTTTGTCTCGTGCTTTCTGGATATGTTGCGGTCTTGTATTTCAAAGGCAGATAAGTAGATGAGTTGGAACACACTGTAATCACCTACATAAATTAAACACAATTCCTGCCATGTATGGAAGGTTTTCCAATGTTTCTGTCCCTGCACAAGCTGCTAAGGAGTTAATTGAAGTATTTATTGCTTTTGACCACAAAGCCCCTAGTGCCCTGATACTCGACATTTTAAAAATGCTCTGGGCCAATCTAAAGCCCTCACTACTTCTGAGATTAATCAAAAATGTCCAGAAAGTTAACTATCCCGATGAGATAGGTGTGCTGTGCAAGCAGCAAGATAACTACATCAGTATCAGAGCAATTTTAGCCAATTAAATTGCATTTATCTTAATCAGATCCACATTTTTCCACAAGGGTGGAATTCCTAACTTTAAACACGACTTGAGAAGAATGCTTTGCATGCAATCACAGCTTGTCCATAGTCAAATATTGAATTTTCTCATGTAGTTATTTTGGCTGTACATTGTTCTTGTATTAAGAAAATAATATAATACATAAACAATATTTTAAAGGTATTTTGGTGTTATTCCAGCTAAAATAAGTTCTCAAATATTGTTGTTGAATAAATATTACTGTGCATCCATCTGGAGAAAATACATATTTAGGATTTTTTCAAGTTTTCCCTCTGGCCGTAAAACTAGTCTTACGTATTTTGCTGTTTTTGCACTGAATAAAATTTTTTCAACATAAATTTTTTTCAAAAACATTTTTATGAATTGAATTAACCACAGTTGTTGAGTAAATATTATTTAGAATCCATCTGTGGATACAGTTTTATGACTAAAATAAGAGATTAGAAAAACATAAATAAATGGTGGTTTTTGCTGTGGAAAAAACTTATGATTTAATGTGGAAGGATGGGTTGCTAATTAAAATGAAAAGAGAGTGGGAAGAAAGTATTCATTTTGCTTTTTGGTGGATAATGCAACCCCACAGGGAAGTGTTATTAGTCCTCTTTTATTTTCAATTATGATTGATGATGTGTACTTGAAGGTGGAACAAGGTAGAGATCATTATTTGTTGATGATGGGGCTTCATGGAAGAGAGGAAGGATATCTAATCCTTATAATCATATAGTGAAAAACTAGGCTAATAATAAAGTGTAGCAATGGTCCTTTGAGTAGGGATTTATGTTTTCTGTGGGAAAAAAACATTCTTTTCATACAAAAATATTGGGGAAGAAATAAAAGTGAAATTGTATGGAAAAGATTTGAGAGGACGAATGTGGCTAGATGTTTAGGTATGTGGTTCGATACGAGGCTCACGTGCAGTACTCATATTCATAAGGTAATAACAACGTGTAAAAAGGTTGTAAATGTCATGAGATATTTGTTGGTAAGGATTGGGGAGCAGATAGAGCATCTTTGAAAACAATATACTCCTTTCCATTTGTAATGCTCCAAAACGTTGGTGTACAACCACCATAAAACCCAAATAAGAAAAAGAAGAAGACTGAAGGTATACGGTGCATCCCTATAGTCGAAAAATGCAACCTTTCCTCCTCCACTACCAGTCCTCTACTCCGTGCCCCGGAAACAGATCCTTGTGTTTTAATCTAATGTTGCTTACATCTTAATTACGTATGAATGGTTACATATACATATATATATACTGAACATGCAAATACTTGTACTCAAAACAAAAGGCAGTTTTGCATACTTCCGGGTAGTAGAGGAGTGGTAGTGGGGGAGTGGAGGAAGGGAGGTGGGGAGTAAAGAATATTGGGACGCACCCCCAGAGTACTCAAGTGACTATGTCATGCTGGTTTCGGAAATAAATTCCCCATTAATTTAGAGCGTAGACTTTAACTAAAGCTTACTTTTAAACCATTTCTACTGATTATATCTTACCGTCAATTTCCACTGAGAAGGCAACAGCTAATGATGACATATTGAGCAAATCTACCAGGTCATAAAATAGAACATCCAACAAAAACAGTAATTGAACCATGTTGGGAACATGTAAAAGGGAACACCAAAACTTTTGGGTGGAATGTGAAGAAGAAGGCGAGTGAGATGGGGATTTTAAATAGGAAATACAGCCCAACAGTGGTTCTTCCAGCCATACCTCTTTGGTTATTGCCACAACCAGTGGTAAATTTTGAGCTGCATAAGAAAAAAATATTATGAAGGTATAGTGAATGAACATATTAGCAATCGGTTTTATGGATTTTTTACAGATGGATCAAAAAATCCAAATTCAGGAAGAGTATCAGCTGCTTTTGTCATCCCTGAGTTAAGGCAATGGTAATTGCATTACAATGGGTAGAAGAAGTTCAACCAGAGAGGGTGGTCATCTGCTCTGACTCTTATGCAGCATTAATGAGTTTGGAGTCTTTTAATTCCAGTAGCAGACGGGACAACATATTTGGGATTTATTTCCAATTCGTTCGCATATTAATTGCAGCTGCCTACATAATGCTAAATAACAAACACCACTGGCTCTGTCGCTGAAGCTCGTAGCTGCTACTTAGCCTCTAACACTCCATTAACAAATAAGACAGTCATACACAGTATCTCTGATTTCCCCCTTTGCATAGCGGATTGCTTCCATCGCTGTGGCAATATATAAAGGAAATGTTAAGAAAATTGTCTAAAAGGTGTTTGACACGTAAAGCCATGTCACAGTACAAACGCATACGAGTCCGCAGCTAAAATTATCTCAACTCTGCTCACTTCCGATGACTAGAAGCGCTTGTTTGTGACCCAAAAAGGGTTAACTAGTTGCTGAAACAAGAGACGATCCACAGAACTGTATGCAATGATCGAAATATAATCTTATTTTGTGTATTTAATACCAAAAGTAACATGGCCCGTCTTTGTTACTTTTCCACGATGTGGAAGACATTTCGGCTATACATAACTACAAGTTCCACAATGCTTTGCATCAAAAAAAAAATTCATTGAAAACTTTTCAAACAGATACATTTTGCAATAGCATTTCGACTTTTGATATAAAATTCATTTTAAATAAATAAAATAAACCTAAAATATATATTTCCATTCAAATATTCATACAACAAAAAATTAAATTGGCTAAATAAAACAAATAAATTAGAAATAACATACAAATACATATTATTGCATATTAATTTACATTACACAATTTTTCATTATTAAAATTAATAATATTATTAATATTAATAATATAGCATGCTGTTCAAAATGTAGTTATTTGCTAACATGCAATTCAAGGTGTAGTTGTAATTCAAACCTAAACATTGTCTCTACAGGGGACAAAAATTAATTGTCAGTTGTTGTTGTTCATTGTTGCTTCTTTTTAATACTTTTAGTCACTTATTAAAATTAAATAACTGACAGGGAGTTACAGCTTATCCATCCATCAATATACCCATGAAAGACAGAACCCACACCGTACTCGGAAACCATAGGACAAAAACCTAAACTCCCCAATCTACATACATAACCATACTAGACTGCTTTGCTTTATTGTAAGCCACAGAAGCATACTAGACTGCTTTGCTTTATTGTAAGCCACAGAAGCATAATAGACTGCTTTGCTTTATTGTAAGCCACAGAAGCATACTAGACTGCTTTGCTTTATTGTAAGCCACAGAAGCATACTAGACTGCTTTGCTTTATTGTAAGCCACAGAAGCATACTAGACTGCTTTGCTTTATTGTAAGCCACAGAAGTATACTAGACTGCTTTGCTTTATTGTAAGCCACAGAAGTATACTTGACTGCTTTGCTTTATTGTAAGCCACAGAAGCATAATAGACTGCTTTGCTTTATTGATAAGAGCTCACGTCATCTCCATGGAAACCTCGCTCCCAGATCTCTTTTATAGTGACTGCTTTGCTTTATTGTAAGCCACAGAAGTATACTAGACTGCTTTGCTTTATTGTAAGCCACAGAAGTATACTAGACTGCTTTGCTTTATTGTAAGCCACAGAAGTATACTAGACTGCTTTGCTTTATTGTAAGCCACAGAAGCATACTAGACTGCTTTGCTTTATTGTAAGCCACAGAAGTATACTTGACTGCTTTGCTTTATTGTAAGCCACAGAAGTATACTAGACTGCTTTGCTTTATTGTAAGCCACAGAAGTATACTAGACTGCTTTGCTTTATTGTAAGCCACAGAAGCATACTAGACTGCTTTGCTTTATTGTAAGCCACAGAAGTATACTTGACTGCTTTGCTTTATTGTAAGCCACAGAAGTATACTAGACTGCTTTGCTTTATTGTAAGCCACAGAAGCATACTAGACTGCTTTGCTTTATTGTAAGCCACAGAAGTATACTTGACTGCTTTGCTTTATTGTAAGCCACAGAAGTATACTAGACTGCTTTGCTTTATTGTAAGCCACAGAAGTATACTTGACTGCTTTGCTTTATTGTAAGCCACAGAAGTATACTAGACTGCTTTGCTTTATTGTAAGCCACAGAAGTATACTAGACTGCTTTGCTTTATTGTAAGCCACAGAAGTATACTAGACTGCTTTGCTTTATTGTAAGCCACAGAAGTATACTAGACTGCTTTGCTTTATTGTAAGCCACAGAAGTATACTAGACTGCTTTGCTTTATTGTAAGCCACAGAAGTATACTAGACTGCTTTGCTTTATTGTAAGCCACAGAAGTATACTAGACTGCTTTGCTTTATTGTAAGCCACAGAAGTATACTAGACTGCTTTGCTTTATTGTAAGCCACAGAAGTATACTAGACTGCTTTGCTTTATTGTAAGCCACAGAAGTATACTAGACTGCTTTGCTTTATTGTAAGCCACAGAAGTATACTAGACTGCTTTGCTTTATTGTAAGCCACAGAAGTATACTAGACTGCTTTGCTTTATTGTAAGCCACAGAAGTATACTAGACTGCTTTGCTTTATTGTAAGCCACAGAAGAATACTAGACTGCTTTGCTTTATTGTAAGCCACAGAAGTATACTAGACTGCTTTGCTTTATTGTAAGCCACAGAAGTATACTAGACTGCTTTGCTTTATTGTAAGCCACAGAAGTATACTAGACTGCTTTGCTTTATTGTAAGCCACAGAAGTATACTAGACTGCTTTGCTTTATTGTAAGCCACAGAAGCATACTAGACTGCTTTGCTTTATTGTAAGCCACAGAAGTATACTTGACTGCTTTGCTTTATTGTAAGCCACAGAAGTATACTGCTTTGCTTTATTGTAAGCCACAGAAGTATACTAGACCGCTTTGCTTTATTGTAAGCCACAGAAGCATACTAGACTGCTTTACTTTATTGTAAGCCACAGAAGCATACTAGACTGCTTTGCTTTATTGTAAGCCACAGAAGTATACTTGACTGCTTTGCTTTATTGTAAGCCACAGAAGAATACTAGACTGCTTTGCTTTATTGTAAGCCACAGAAGTATACTAGACTGCTTTGCTTTATTGTAAGCCACAGAAGCATACTAGACTGCTTTGCTTTATTGTAAGCCACAGAAGTATACTTGACTGCTTTGCTTTATTGTAAGCCACAGAAGTATACTAGACTGCTTTGCTTTATTGTAAGCCACAGAAGCATACTAGACTGCTTTGCTTTATTGTAAGCCACAGAAGTATACTAGACTGCTTTGCTTTATTGTAAGCCACAGAAGCATACTAGACCGCTTTGCTTTATTGTAAGCCACAGAAGTATACTAGACTGCTTTACTTTATTGTAAGCCACAGAAGCATACTAGACTGCTTTGCTTTATTGTAAGCCACAGAAGTATACTAGACTGCTTTGCTTTATTGTAAGCCACAGAAGCATACTAGACCGCTTTGCTTTATTGTAAGCCACAGAAGTATACTAGACCGCTTTGCTTTATTGTAAGCCACAGAAGTATACTAGACTGCTTTACTTTATTGTAAGCCACAAAAGTATACTAGACTGCTTTGCTTTATTGTAAGCCACAGAAGTATACTAGACTGCTTTACTTTATTGTAAGCCACAGAAGTATACTAGACTGCTTTGCTTTATTGTAAGCCACAGAAGTATACTAGACTGCTTTGCTTTATTGTAAGCCACAGAAGCATACTAGACTGCTTTTCTTTATTGTAAGCCACATAAGCATACTAGACTGCTTTTCTTTATTGTAAGCCACAGAAGCATACTAGACTGCTTTGCTTTATTGTAAGCCACAGAAGAAAAAAATAGCAGCAACAATCTGGATCCACCTGACTGGGTACAGGTCCACATACTTACCTGAACAAGGCAACTGAGAATGGATATTCCCAGAGACAGACCCTACTGTATACAGTTAGCTCTCAAACACCAGCATGGTAACCACGCTACAGTTATGGACAAAATTTAAATGGACTGAACTACTGTTATAAAAGAAACATCAGACTTTGGGTAAACTACACAAAAGAGAACCAACACAATAATGTTATTGGGCCATGAACCCAGATTATACCTGCTGCAAACAGCCAGGTAATGGAAAGCCATATCAGCAGGGGAAGAGCTGTGTGGTTTTGCAGGTGTGTAGTCAGGAGCCCTGATCGTTCTTTTCCAATTAATAGCAAGACTGTGGGCGCTCACCTGTGTGAGTTAGTGTGGGCGCTCACCTGGGTTTTGTATTTCTGTCACTCCCTGTCTTCGTCACAACTTTCGGGAGTCTGTGGGGATTTCGGGTTTCTCTGTATTTCCTCTCATTCCTTCCTTCTTACTAAATTATTTAATTGTAAATAATACTAATTAACTAACAATCACTAACATCTTAGAATTAGGGTCTACTAATCTACTAATGACTAACTTGTGTATATAATACTAAACAACTAACTGACTAACATTAGGGATTTAGAATTTTCTACTAACATTACTAATTACTAATTACTAATTTATCTTGAGTTTCTACCTGCAGCTGTCATTCTCCCTCGTTATCCTATCCCTGTATCTATCTGATTTCGCATTCTCTGCCCATGTGTCCACTTACGTGTTCCTCCCCTTCGAGCTGTGCACTTGTTACTGGTTTAACTCCAGGTCTGTTGTCGTCATTGTTTATGTGAAAACCCAGTCAGTGTTTTACATGTGCCCTTGTTATTGGGCGTGTTCGGCTAGAGCCGATTTACGTCATATCTGCGTCGGCCTGCATCGGAAACTGTCCGAGATGGCCGAAAAGTCGGTGCTGCGTGAACTAAGGCGGAAATGACAACATAAGGTTAAGCTTAGCAGCGGTGCAGTTGCTCTCGGGCGCCTTCAACAACATCGCCGCGCCTTCAAACTAACCAACGACAGAATTGGTGAGAGAGCGACGAGAGAGTGGTGTTTCCTCACGACAAACGCGGATAACTTCACAATATCGCCACCTATCTCGGCGTATTGATTCTACTCTCAAAAAATATATATAAATGAAATGTACCCCTCCCTAATAGTGTTCAAACACAGGTAGGCTATAAGAGTTATTTAGTCAATCTTACAATGTAACAGCAGTAGTCTATTTTCCCCCTCTTTCTGGTCTCTTATCTAATTTCACAATTAATATTTATTTTGTTGTTTTTCTTATTGCTCTTATTTAAATGTTTTTATTATTTAATACAATCCTTTTTTTGTACTTCAATTAATGTGATTTTGTTTCATAATGTGAGGTTCTAGTATAAGCCCAACCTATCAAACACATTTCTGTACATTACTTTTGTGTACTTGCATTTATTTTTTATTCATACAAATAATACATAAATAAATAAATATGCACATACGGTCGCTACTGTGGTTATTATATACTGTACCTTACATGTACTTTCTTGAGATAAACCAATAGGGACCACGTGCTGTCATGTAATTTGAATAAATCATGAACACTGACATTATGAGTAGCTGAATCACCTCATTTTTTCCTATGTTTTGGCTCTGTACTCCAGCACTTTTGATGTGAAATGATACAACAACTGTGAGGCTAAAGTACAGACTGTAAGCTTTAATTTGAGGGCATTCTCATCTATATTGTAACTGAAGAAGGCTGGAGTACAGGCCTGGCATAGCATCACCAGTGAAGATACCCAGCATCTGATGATTTCTACAGCTCGCAGACTTCAGGCAGTCCTTGCATGCAAAGGACATGCAACCACCAAGTATTATTCTTTCATAGCAACATAATTAATGATTAGGATTAATACACTTTCCCCTTATGTCACAAGGAATATATTCAATGCATTAACTGTACAACTCTAAAAAAAAGTCCCATGAAAGAGACATTTCTCATTTATATTGGTACAGATATTCTGCAATAAAATATGCTTTAGAACCACCACTCAAAGGTCTATGAAAACATGCATGTAAGTTATGATACTTAACATAGCTACATAGATTCTCACATTACAATGTATGACTACCGATGGCTACGATGTCTTCTGGGTTTAGATTAACTAAAATGACATGTCTACCATGTTTGCAAGTCTAAACAGAGATGACAGGTGTAGTTTAGGCCATCTCATGAATTGACAGACAAGAAACAGCTGAATATGAGCAATAGAACATAAGCAGGCTAATGTTTACAGGTATGTTACCATAACAGATGACAGCTTAGCTAAATAATTTAGTTATTCGACAATGAAAGGGCACCCAGCGCTTTAATTCCAATGGAAATGATACGTATTTATTCAAGAACTTTAACTGGAGTTTCACTGTGGCACAATTCAGGGTGATAGCCAAAGTCGCGTAGCAAAAGATAAATATTGACTACCCGAACAATACAAGTTATGAAATAATGTAAGGCAGTATTAAAACAACCTTCATTCGTTCTCCTCCATTTCTTCAAGATTTTGAAGTAAAAAGGACATCTGTGTCGCCTCCAAGTCCTCCGCAACCACAAACAACACGGCTAATTCCTCCATGTTGTTTTTCTCCCAGCCGGTTTCAGAAACGTCCGAAACTGTCCCAGTTTGATCTGCTCAGGCGATTTTCATTTCCGCCTGAGGCAGGTAAGCCAACTGCTTACCGATGTCTACTCGAACACGCCCATTGGTCCTGGTCATTGTTCTTACCTGTGAGCCATCTCCCCCTCCCCGCTTCCTCACACCTGATCCTCATTGTTTTCTGTCTCCCTCTGTGTATTTAACCCAGTAGTCCTAATCCCTCGTTGCGAGTTCGTCACATATTTATAATATTTGTTTGTTACCAATCGTTCTAGTTTTCGAGTATCTGGTCTTCCGAGTCTGTGTGTGTTTTTAGTTAGGTTTTAAGTATCTGTTTGTTTTCCAAGTTTTTGTTTTGTGTGTGAGTTAGTATTTTAGTATTGGGTTTTCCCAGAGTTTTCTTTGTTTAGATATTTTGTTTTATGTTTTGTGTCTCTTTGATCTCCTGGTTTTCCAACTTCTGCCCGTGTTCTCGCGACCCTGTTCCTGGACTGTGATTTTGTACCTCTGCCGTGCCTTCCTGTTTTTCACCTCTGCCTGTTTGACCTTCCTTTGGATTGTGATTTTGTACCTTTGCCGGACATTAAACCTCGGTTTTCTGCATCCTGCCTGCTTCTGGGTCCCTATCTCCCAACGGCCATAACAGTTGGTGCTGCGACAGATGCCCAACCTGAGTGCTCACCTGTGTGAGTTCGCAGGTGTACCGCCAGAGTACATGACTGACTAAAAGTCTTTCCACACTGGGAGCAGTGATATGGGCGCTCACCTGTATGGATTCGCTGGTGCACCTTCAGAGTATGTGTCCGACAAAGACTTCCCGCAGTGGTATGGGCGCTCGCCTGTATGAGTTCACTGATGTTCCATCAGTTTACTTGGCTGAGGAAAACCCTTCCCACACTGGGAGCAGTGGTAAGGATGCTCTCCTGTATGGGTTCGCTGGTGTATTTTTAAGTCACGTGAACTGTTGAAGCTCTTCTCACAATGGGAGCACTTGAATGGACGCTCTTTTATATGTATTTTCTTGTATTTTTTCAGCAGTGATTTGGATTTGGGAGCATGTTTGGGCCCCTGGAGTATCTGTGTGGGACTGTGTCAGGGTGGGGAGGTGTTGGGGGGTGCTGATGTGTGCTGCTGGGTGACTGATGGGACCTCACAGTCCTGTTGAGTTCCTCAAGGTGAACCTTCTCAATTTGCTGGTGAAGGTTCACTTCCTCTCTGAACGAATGGGCACTGGGAGCAACCAAAGGCCTGAGACGACAACTCGACAGTTTGTCCTGAGGAGAAAAAAGCAGATATGATGCTTGTAGGAAATAGAGACGGAAGCAGATGCTGATAAACACAACCACAACTGCAAAATGGTAATAATGTAAAAAAAAAAATCTTAATTCAAAATTTTAACTCAACCTCAATATCCTTCAGCACGACCTGTCAATCATCTCCACCTGATTTTTGGAAAATGATTATCTGTGAGATTTGAACCTTTGTTTTGGTTCCTGGGGGGGGATGACAGGAGAAATAAGGGAGGCAACACAGATCCTGAAAAGTAACGTGCCTTTATTTATTTTAACAGCGATCACTGAAAAGAGGAGACACAGTCCAGCTCCTCATTCATTCTTATTTTTATCTAATTTGTCAGTTTGGGTGACTTGATCATTTACATGTCTCTTCCTCTGTTCATCACCCTCTTTTTCTTCATCCTTCCAGAGTGCCTCTTCATCTCTCACACCATCCTCCCTCCATTTTCACACTGCCTCCCCCAATCTTCCTCCTCCTCCTTCATGTTGGCTAGTATGTCTTTCTGCTCTCTGCTCATCAGATATCTGTTCTTCCTCTCTCTCCTCTCCTCTTTGGCTTCACATCTGTTCAAATTTGACCTTGGCTCCACCCCTGTGTAATCTGGACTGTCCATCACAGATTCTGCCTTCATGTCTTCACGTGCGGAGGCAGGAGAGAAACAGTCAGTTATGGATTCTGATTGGCTGTTGCGGATTGTCAGTTTGGTATAATCCACCACTCTTTGAGAGGGATGGCAGGACGTAAAGGACAGCTTGCACTCATTCATTCATTCATTTATCTATTTATTTAGATTAATCATAAAATAAATAGCCTATGCTAGGGTTTTTTAATTGTATTTAAGCTACAATTAAATGTGACCGGTATGTGTCCAGCGCAAAAACGCAAGTAGCACTCCATCATCCAAAGTGCACTATAATCACAACACTTGAAGTTTGAAAAACTTTTCCACATTAAACAGTCGTTCATATGAAAGCCATCCGATGTATCTGCAGAGGACAGGACACTGGTGGGTAAAAATACCACTCCGTAATATAGACTATATAGCCTTGGTATTCAAATCACGGTCCTCGAGGTCCGAGAACGGCTGCTTTTCCACCCTCCCTTTACCTGGGAGTCAGGTGTGAAGACAGTTTGGCCAATGAGTAGCACTAATTGTTCTGTTAATAACCTGGGAGAAAGAAGACAAGGGCCGGATTTGGATTCGAGGTCCAGATTTGAATATCCATGCTATATAAGGTGAACTTGGAAAAGTGTGGGGCCAAGCTATTTACACAGTGAAGCAAGGTTTCATTTTATAAAACCGTTTGCAATGTTTTTCTTATCCTGAGCATAGTTTATACTAGGCTACGTGGTCGGTTATTGCTGACAGTACATTGTTATTAATACTCAAAAGTATGTAATCACTTAGGCTAATAATAGTCAATAATGATGAATTTACAAAGAGTGAAAAACAAATGTAGGCTAATGTTTGTCAAATTTGCCAGTCGCTCTACCACAACATTCTCTGCTTTTTAAAAAATCAAATACGGCCAACAATCGTGCACGATTTACGATTACTTTGTTTGTTACAAATCGCAGATAAATAGCCCTAATTTATTTTCAAACGTGAAAGACGCGAATGTTAGCCCTGCAATGGCAACTGTCGCGTAACAGTATAACAATAGCGTCTCATAACTCGAATTAATTCCAACTATATATATTTCGCAGACTCGACTTGTTAACTATCATTCAGCATTACTTTCTTCATTCGTCGTTTGACATTTACTCTGTTCATCATTACACTCGTTTAATAAAATACATTGGGGACCACAGCCAATAGATTCGTGTCCTGCCATCATGGCATGGATCCTTGCGCGAATCCTCATATTTATTTTGATTTTTCTATCTGCCGATACCCCCCAATTTGGAAACAGCACCTGTCACGGTACGTATACTTTCCCTGGCTGATTTGTTTTCTGTGGCAGCGAATCACAGCGAAATTTATATATTAGTGTGTAGTGAGCACTGGGGGGAGAGAGGCAGAATTCCCTGCGGCAACACGCCCACGTTCTCAGACTCACCTGACAGGTGACGTGTCAGCCGGGGGGTAGAGATAAGCCGGGGGTTTAGCGAGGGAGTTCAGAGCTTCCTGGCGTGGCAGTCTGAATGTATGTTTTCCAGAGCGATCTGCTCGAATAAAGTTGTTTTGCATATCTGAAAACCAAGCCAGTCGTTTTTCTGTGCAAACACCACAAGTGTTTTATAGCTTCCTGTACAGAAGGTGGCGCTGCTGGCTAAATGTTGTAACAATCTATATAGATTTACTTAAATTAGCCTACTTTACAGTAAAAACTTCGGAGGAGCTATAGTTAGCAGTGTGTGCTAACATTAGGTTAGCTGGTTATCTGTCATTAAATTTTTACACTTAAATTAATACTTGATAGTAATAGGCCTAATCCAACAACTTGGCGAAACGATATGTGTGGGTTTGTTATGCCTAATTGGCAATTGCCCACTGACTTCCAACCTAGCTAGCTAAATTCACCATCAAAATGTGGTGAATATACAGTAAACTAGCCTATATATCTACTACGTTAGCATGCATCACTTGTGTCTGTGTCTCATGCATGACTAGAAAATGCAGAAACCTCAAACGCAAATATGGTATAACACCGCCCAATTTATGGGATGCTATTTACTAATGAACCAATTTACCACTTTTTATTAATCGGTATCTGATGTAAGCGGGACTCCTTTTCGAACACTTTCCTGTGGACCTGCTTCATATTAGCAGCGCGATTTCTAACGTGATTTCCTCTCTCTCACTAGTGTCAGTTTACCAAGGGGAAGAACAGAATTCTCATGGAAACTGTTGTGGTGTTTCATTTGAGACTGATTTAGCAAACGTAAGTATGAATTCAATTCGATATTTAGTAGGTAAATTGAAAGATGTTGCAAAATGTCTTCAGTTGTATAATAATTCAATCATAATGATAGTAACATTAATAATAACAACTTAAATTGATTATTAAAATTGGATTCAAATAATTATTTGTAGGCGCAGCTGTGCTAATACATGTGAATAAATACCACCTGTCAAATTGAAAGTGCTTTACAATCAAGGACTAAAACAAAAATCACTGTTGTTTATAACACTAAAATACATGTTATGTTTTTTGTACATAATATGTAATTTGTAATTTACCATTAAACTGTTTTATTTACTAACAGCTTGTTGGGCTTGGACCAACTGGGTTTGGACCAGGACCGGTTAACCCCAATAGACCCAGTGAAATAAACTCTGAGGCTTTTGTGGAGGTAGGCCAACTGTGGAAAAGTGATTTTATATTCATCCACTTTTTAACCAAATTGCCAGTGTTAGCAAGTACCCACAATTCTCTCTGCTTCCAGACACATACAATACCCACAATTCCCTCTGCTTCCAGACAAATACCAATACCCACAATTCCCTCTACTTCCAGACAAATACCCACAATTTCCTCTGCTTCCAGACAAATACCCACAATTCCCTCTGCTTCCAGACAAATGCCTACAATTTTCTGTACACATGAGATGAGTATTTTCAGATCATTCAGTTTTTTTTCATTTGTTTGTTCATTAGCCTATTTTTGTTCCCTTTTAGGAAACATCATTTGCCCATGGCAGCAGGGGCCTGAAATCTGTCTCCTCTGCCGTCGGGCTGATGGAGAACGGCCCAGCAAAAGAATCCTCCTGGCCTGGCTTTGCCGCTCTCAAGCGCTTCTTCCGCCAAACTCTGGAGCGTTTCAGTGCTTACGTGAGAGAAGTGAGTATAAATACAGTGTAGCACAGAATCACTTAGCGTAGAGGTCAAAGGTCATGAGATTGTGCTTAAGCTCAACAGGTTGCAGGTTCAAATCCTCGATGCTCAAATGATTAAAATATGTAATAATTAACAATAGTAGTAATGATGAAGCATTTAATTAAATGTTCTTTGCAATACTGCACTAGAAAAAAATTACTATGCAGATTATAATAAATGTGTATGTAGACCTGGCTCACTTTTGTATTTACCATTTTATTTATTAACAGCTTGTAAGCCACCTTGTCTTTGGGCTTGGAACGCGGGACCAGACCAGACCCAGTGAAATACGTTTCTCTGATGAACAAGAGGCCTTAGTGGAGGTAGGTACTGTAGGAAAGTGCTTTTATTATGAAACCCTTTTTCACCAGATTTCCAGTGTTGTCAAATGCCCACAATTCCCTCTGCTTCCAAGCAAATACCCACAATTCCCTCTGCTTCCAAGCAAATACCTACAATTCTCTCTGCTTCCAAGCAAATGCCCACAATTCTCTCTGCTACCAGACAAATATCCACAATTCCCTCTGCTTCCAAGTTGCACATGAGATGTGGCCGTTTGTCATGTTCAGACCAGAAGGTTGTATGTTCAGGTCATTTCAGTTATTTCTTCATTTGTTTGTTCATTAGCCTATTTTTGTTCCCTTTTAGGAAACATCATTTGCCCGTGACAGCAGGGGCCTGAAATCTGTCTCCTCTGCCGTCGGGCTGATCGAGAACGGCCCAGCAAAAGAATCCTCATGGCCTGGCTTCGCAACTATTCTATGCTTCTTCCGCCGAATTCTGGAGCGTTTCAGCGCTTACGTGAGAGAAGTGAGTATAAAAACAGTGTAGCACAGAATCACTTATCGTAGAGGTCAAAGGTCATGGAACTGTGCTGTCAGCTCAAGAATTTGTGGTTTCAAATCCCAGGGGGGACATTGCTGTTGTTCGCTGGCATCAAAAAATACCCAGGTGTATATGCAGATGATAATATATGGAAAAATGTAAGAGTGTAAATCGCTCTGGATGTGACTAGGTGTTTGCTAAGTGAATTAAAGCAGTCTAATATGAGTAATATTTGTCTACTGGGCTCTGATTGGGTCTTCATGGGCTCAGAGAGCAGTACTTTAAAACCTTGTTTATTTTTTTTCTGTAAGCTGATTGGCATTTTGCCAGAAGAATGGCAGCTGGACACTGCCCTGCAAGAGTGGAGCTGCAGGGTACTGACCATCTTAGTCTCTGTGGAAGCTGCCGTTATTATTGTCACCTTCTTCATCGCACGATGCTTTGTAAGTATTTTTGTGTATTATGTTTTCTTTATGAATTAATTAATTAATTAAATGTTAATGAGAGTTAAAGGGGGAGGGGCTTATGAAAAGCTCTGTGTCCTGATCAGGTTTATATCAGCCTGATTATGAACTGCCTGTGATGACGTCATCAACCAGCTGCTCGTTTTGTGCTTGGTTTTTTTGGCTGTAGTTGCAGGTACACACAGGTGAAATGGTTCACGTTGGTTGCTGTGTTTCCCTTACAGGTGAATTCTACTTTCCTGCACATTGAGGAGGAATTCGACCAGAATTACAAGAAACTGCAGGAGGAGCAGAAGAAGACCCGTGCTGTGGAAAGTACGCTGTCATACAACGCAAACGCCTACACAACACAGCATCATGGCAGGCACATTAAAAACACATTTTCCCTTCACTTTTAGGCAACAATTTTAGTCATTTTTCTGCCTTTGAGAGTAGAAACAACTTTTACCATGGCAACACATTAAACATTAAAGTTTTAGGCTTAAGTTTTATTTTTTTAGACTGCATTTTTTTTTTTACGGTGCAAATTTCACATTGCCATGCCCCCTCCAAGTGCAACGTTCATTGACACTTAATTCATCAACACCACCTGAAAGGGTTCGTCTCTGTGTGTGCACTCCAGGGCACGTCAAGGTCCTGCAGCTTGAGCTGGGGATCTATGAGAGAGAGTGGGCTTATCAGAAAACAGACCTAATTATAGTCCAGGATCTCCTCGACAACATTAACAGAAAGTGCCAGGAGAGAAAGTATTCTCTTGCTCGGTAAGTAACGGGCAGCTTTACGGAGCCGAGGGCTCTGGGCAGTGTTAAAGCTGCCCAATGAGTGCTCACTATTTTGCAGGAAACTGGTTTAAGGCAGAACAGGACTGAAGCCTCAGTGGTCTCTTTATTGCAGGAAGCTGGTTTAAGGCAGAACAGGACTGAAGCCTCAGTGGTCTCTATTGCAGGAAGCTGGTTTAAAGCAGAACAGGACTGAAGCCCCAGTGGTCTCTATTGCAGGAAGCTGGTTTAAGGCAGAACAGGACTGAAGCCCCAGTGGTCTCTTTATTGCAGGAAGCTGGTTTAAGGCAGAACAGGACTGAAGCCCCAGTGGTCTCTTTATTGCAGGAAGCTGGTTTAAGGTAGAACAGGACTGAAGCCCCAGTGGTCTCTTTATTGCAAGAAGCTAGCTCAGGGCATTGTATGCCTGAATCTTACATGATCTTTATTTTACAGGAGGCAAGCTGAGGAACGTAAGGTTCTTTGTAAGGTCTCCATTCAGGAAGAATTGCTGTCGCTTGAAATCAAAGAGACGGAGAACATTCGCAAACTGTGAGTCTTTGATTTAAAGGCCACTTTATTGAACATAGTTATGGACAAGCACTGAGAGTGCATCATTCACAGGACAGCCACAGGATTCCGTTGTTATAACATCTAATCTTTTTCCAAAGGCTGGCTGAGGTGAAAACAACATTGGCTGAAATTCAAGGACCAATCTTTGACTCCAGCGCAGGATGTTCTGAAAGTCAGTTTCCTGCGCCCAGGAAAGGTAAGTTTGTGTGTTTTCCTAAACTTATTTACGGTTCATTGCAGCACATTCCTCTTGCCTAAGGGACCCCTTATATTCACAGTCTCCACTGCCTGTTAACTGTTAGTTTAAGCTGCATTTTGTACTGATATAAGAAAGGGTTTTTTATTTTGCAGTTCTTAATGGTGTAAATGCATAACATGAGTAACATTCTTAGCTTTCTTTTTGATCTCTTTCCCTCTCAATTTCAATTCAATTCAATATGCTTTATTGGCATGACAAATTTTTTCATTCGTATTGCCAAAGCTTGTTGATGACAAAAAAGGAACATGTCAACATGACAAAAAATACATAATAATGATAATACATTTGAATAATATATACAAACAAGTGTGTGTGTGTTTGTGTGTGCATATATACATGGATTTGTGTGTCCGTGTGTGTGTTCATATTGTGTGCATGTCAGTAAATGGTTGTGTTCCATCACTCACTGTCCCTCAGACTGTGGCAGGCAGCGATGAACTGTGCTGTAAGTGTAGAGCACTCCGCTCTCTCCCCCAGTAGTATTTTTATTTTTCCTTGATCTGGGAGGTCTCCACCTCCCTCAGAGAGCAGTGATGGCACAGCCTTTCCTCAATAGGAAGCCACGATTTTCGGTGGCGACCTTTTTCAATGGCCAAGCTGTGCTCACTGAGTCTGTACCTTGTCAAGGTGGTTCTCAGTTGTCTTTTTAGGGCCAGATAGCACTGCATTTTGCTTTGTGTTTGTGTTTGTTTGTCCCAATAGTTGATGTAATTTTGTTTTTGGTAGGTTATAATTTGGTTCAGTCTAATCTAATGTGCTGGTCCTGAGGCTGTGGGTTGTTAGTTTTGGTGAGTGAACTAAGCGTCAGGACCAGCTGATAGAGGGGGCTCTTTTCTTTGCTCAACTCTTGGCATTGCAGGGCTTTGTAACGGTATGAGATGGGGTCACTATTTTTGAAATGGTTCCAAAATTTGATTGCTCTTTTTTGAGTTCTAATTAATAAAGGATATTGGCCTAATTCTGCCCTGCATGCATTGTTTGCTGTTTTTCTTTGTACATGTAAGATGTTCTTACAAAACTCTGCATGCAGTGTTTCAATTGGGTGTTTATCCCATTTTTAAAAATTTTGATTTGAGAGTGGACCCCACACTTCGCTGCCATATAGGGCGATTGGTTCGATTACTGATTCAAACAGTTTAAGCCAGATTCTAATTGGAATTTCAATGTAAATTTGTCGTTTTATGACATAAAAAGCCCTGCGTGCTTTCTCTTTCAGTTCATTCACTGCAGGATTGAAGTTTCCTTAAGTTTGCAACTTAATTTCAAACCTAAGTAATTGTATTGTGTGCATGTTTCTATGGAATGTGTTCCTAGTGTGAAATTTGATGTGGTTCCCTGAGATTTGGATCTTTTTTGGAAGGTCATGGTTCTGGTCTTTTTCATGTTTACTGCCAGGGCCCAGGTCTGGCAGTACTGTTTTAGCAGGTTCAAGTTCTGCTGTAGCCCTTGGATGGTGGGTGACAGTAGAACTAGGTCATCTGCATAGAGCAGGCATTTAATTTCTGTGTCGTAAAGAGTGAGACCAGGTGCTGCAGATTGCTCCAACTTAGTCGCCAATTAATTTATGTATATGTTAAATAGAGTTGGGCTTAAGTTGCAGCCTTGGCGTACTCCACGTCTCTGGGTGAGTAAATGTGTTCTTTTGTTGCCAATTTTGATGCCGCATTTATTGTCTGTGTACATCGATTTAATTATGTCGTATGTTTTACCCCCTACACCACTTTCAATAACTTTGTAGAAAAGACCTTTGTGCCAAATAGAATCAAATGCCTTTTGGAAATCTATAAAACAGGCATATATTTTTTCATTTTTTTGGTTAACATATATATTTCAATTAGGGTATGTAGGGTGTAAATGTTGTCAGATGTGCGGCAATTTGGAAGAAATCCAATTTGACTTTTACTCAAGACATTGTGCTTTGTAAGGAAGTCTATTAGTCTTTTGTTAATTATGCTACAGAGAACCTTCCCCAGGTTACTGTTCACACAAATGCCTCGGTAATTGTCGGGGTCGAATTTGTCTCCATTTTTAAAAATAGGGGTTATGAGTCCAAGATTCCAAATTTCAGGGAAGTAACCTACACTCAGAACCAAGTTAAACAATTTGAGAATAGCTAATTGGAATTTTTTGCTGCTATGTTTAAGCATCTCATTTAGGATACTATCAGGCCCGCTTGATTTATTAGGTTTGAGATTCTGAAGTCTTTCCTTCAGCTCCTGCTCAGTAATGGGAGAGTCCAATGGATTTTGGTTATCTTTTACAGCCAATTCTAAATTATGTAATTTTTCTTGGATATGATTTTGGTCTGAATTTATGACTAATGGTATTGTTTCATACAGTGTTTTAAAATGGTTAATCGAAACACATCTCCATTTTGTATGGCCAATTCTTCTGGTTTTGATTTATTGAGGGTTTTCCAGTTTTCTCAGAAACGGTTTGTGTTTATGGACTCTTCGATTAGTGTCAGTTGTTTGCGGGTATACTGTGCCTTTTTGATTCTGAGTATACGTTTGTATTGTTTTAGAGTTTCACAGTAATTAAGGCGTAAATCTATATTGTTTGGATCTCTATGTTTTTGATTTGATAAGTTTCTAAGTTCTTTTCTCATATTCTTACAGTCCAAATCAAACCAGCTATCCTCCTGGTGTTTTTGTTTTATTTTTGATTGTTTCATATTTTTGCAGTTTTTCCAAATATGTAATTAATTTGTTTTACTGCTAGATTGACTCCTTCTTTACTGTGGTATCCAGAAAGTTGTCAAATAGTGTTTGAATGTTATGACTGTTGATTTCTTTCTGGAACTCTTCTGTGCTGTTTTGGGCCCATCTGTATGATCTGGTAAGATTGAACAGCTCGCTGGGCTTTGTGTGTGTGGTGGTGTTAGTTTCTGTCCTTTTGAGAAACACAGTAATTTGGCTGTGATCAGACAGAGGGGTTAGTGCTTTAACAGTGAATGCTCTGAAAGAGAAAGGGTCTAGATCTGTTACCATGTAGTCAACTGTACTGCTGCCAAGAGGAGAGCAAAAGGTATTTCTTCCCAGAGAGTCCCCTCGTAACCTACCATTGACAATGTACAGACCCAGGCTTCGACAGAGCTGCAGGAGGTCTTTCCCGTTTTTGTTAACCTGTGGGTCAGAGCTGTTTCTAGGGAAGTTAGTAACATTTTTTATATAATTGTTACCCATTATGTGAATGTTACCTGTTTCAGTGGCAAAATCAGGTAAGGAGCCTGTTCGGGCATTCAAATCTCCACAGATCAGCACATTCCCCTGAGCCTGGAATCTGCAGATCTCATTTCGGAGGCTAGGACAGATCTCATCCTCGTAGTATGGGGATTCACTTGGGGGGATGTAAATTGCACAGAGGAATATGTCTTTTTCTGTTTGTTTTCTCTTTCTTGATTTTAAGCCAGACATGCGATTTATGTGTTTTAATTGTTGTTATGAAATTTATAAGCTCTGACTTATACCAAATTATGATTCCCCCTGAATCTCTGCCACGTTTGATTGTGGGGTATTTGGTGGATGATATTATGATTTCTTTGTAGTCTGGGAGACAGTGAGTGATGGAATCTGATTTACACCGGTCTCCTGGAGGATAATGATGTCTATGTTCTGTGTGTTTTTTCAGAACTCCAGGGTCTTGCTTGCTTTTACATCCCGCCTCATAGACACTTTACACTTTACACTTACCTACTTCCCACTGTACTTCTTGTTTATTTATATTTTTATTTTTACTTATATTTTTTATTTTTATTTTTATCTTGCATATATCATATTATATTGGTTGAAACTTTGCACTACTACTTGCACTACTTGTTTTTGTGTTTTGTTTTGTTTTATGTTTTATATTATATTATTTTATTTTATGTTTCATGTTGGTTTATGTAGCACCAATAAACCACAGTAAATTCCTTGTATGTAAATACTTGGCGAATAAAGGGATTCTGATTCTGATTCTGATTCTGAAATAAAGATGAGTTAATACCCTGGATGTTCCACGATGCAATAGATAAAGCATTTATCTAAACAGCAAATTCTACAATTTAACAAAATGAACCATTATTTTACAATGAGATAAGACATACATTTAAACAGGTAATTGTAGTATAGATTTTGATTATTGATTATTGGAAATTTTGGGAATTGATTATTTTAGGTAATGATAAATTGGAAGAATATTTTTTTGTGGGTATTTTATGGTGAGCGGTGTGCACTCACTGTACTCAGCCCATCAGTCTGGTGCATATGAGGCTGAGCAGGTGC
Source organism: Ilyophis sp. 1 JC-2022 (assembly GCA_022702515.1). Taxonomy (NCBI): domain Eukaryota; kingdom Metazoa; phylum Chordata; class Actinopteri; order Anguilliformes; family Synaphobranchidae; genus Ilyophis; species Ilyophis sp. 1 JC-2022. The sequence continues at coordinate 8,408,874 of CM040406.1, read as the reverse complement.
TTGATCTCTCCCATGTCTGTGTTGCTGGTGCTGCCGGGCTGGAATCTGGTGCTGTGGAGCTGGGCCGGGCCTGTGGTGTCTGAGCGGGGGGCTCACATGTCCTGCTGGTGGCGCTCTGGGTCTGGGGGGGCTGTGCTGGTGGTGGTACTGTAGCCGCTGCGTGGTGGGGTCCCTCAGTGGGGGAGAGAAGTAGAGGCCAGCTGGGTGAAGGCTGGGGGGTCGTCTGCTGATCCTGGAGGGGGTGCTTGGGCTGCGGCTAAGGGCGACGTCCTTCAGCGTCCTCGCTAATATGCTGACTATGCCTTTCTGGAGGTGGACATGGTTGTGGAGGCTGTCCAGGTGTAGGGTTGGGTGGTGCGCTATGTGGACATTAGGCATGGGAGCACATCCACGTGAAATGGCAGCATTGATCCTCTGGATGGTCTGAGGATGGAAGTCTGTCCTGGGCAGGATGGTAGAGATGGTGATTTTGGAGGAGGGGAATGTCTGAGTGGCTCGCTCTGCCACTCTCTCCTGCTGGGCCCTCAGGTCATTAGTGCCTGTGTGGACTATGATGTGACTTGGTTCACCCATGTTTCTTTTGTTAAGCAGTTCAAATGCATTTTCTGCTTTTGGGCACCAAAGTTTTATGACTCTATGGTTTGGGAAGAGCTGCTGTTCATTTAGAAATTTACCATTTGAGTCCATAAGAATAACAATCTCTGCATCTCTGCAGTTGTTTGTTTTGTTTGTAGATTTTTGGGATGGCTTGCTGGTAATAGCCTCTGTGGGGGTTGCTTTGGGTGGTGTTGCTATGCCTTTCTTAGCCGTGTGTGCTTCAGTGGCAGAGGGGGCTGGTGTCGTGTCTCTCTCTGTACTGGGCTGTGGGGTGGCTGTGAGTACCTGCTGATTCTGTGCTGCTGGGCTGGTCTCAGTCAGAGGGGGGGGGGGTTGGTGTGGGTATCTGCACTGGATTGGTCTCAGGCAGGGCGCTGGTGGAGGGCTGTGAGTCCGGAGTCTGGGCCTGGTGTTTGCAGGTGATTTTGAGGCTCTGTAGCTGCTCCCTCAAGCTCTGCACGGTCCGGTCCCTGAGGTGCAGCTCCTCTCTCACTGCTCCCAGCTCCCTCTTAAGAGCCTCCCTGTCCTGCTGCAGCTCTTGCACCTCTCCTCTCAGCTCCAGCACGGAGGCCTTTAGCTCCTTCTTCATCTGGCTCAGCTGGTCTCTTAGGTGCTGTGTGGGTTCGTTGGTTGCTTGATGGGACAGCACCAGCTCCTTTAATTCCACCATTTCCACCTCCTGCAGGGAGAGCATCTCTCTCATCAGGCAGACTGTGCTCTCCAGCTGTCTGTGGTACCCAGCACAGTCCTGTGAAGGGTGGTCCTTTTCTCCCTCTTCTGCCTCCACAACTTTAGCCTCAGTTGCTTTTGTTTTTAATTTTGTGACTGTAGGGTTGTGTTTTGGCTTCTCAGCCTCTGCCAGTGCTTTTATAGCATCAAAGTCCCTCTGGACAGAGCTGAGGCTAGCCTCACTTCCCTGGAACATGACCGTGCCGTTGTGGTACACATTTACAATGAGGACCGTGCTGTCACTCTCATCCTCCTCATATATGGTTATCTGTCTCCCATTACAGATACCATTTTTTTTTAAAGTGCCTGTAATGCTGGCAGATTGCACTGTGCCAGGCCTCTGTACAGTCTGTATATAGGAGCAGGTTTGTTGGGGTACACCTGTCTCCTATCTGGGAGAAATCTGCTGTTAGGGTTTCTGGATTGTTCCTCAGCAGTTTGTGCTTGAATTCTTTTCTTGCTGCAGCACTTTTAACACTGTCAGGATACTGTACTGCGAGGGGGAGGGGGAAGGGCTCTCCTCTAGCTGCACAGAATGGATACATTTCCAACTGTCACTTTCCACGACACTATTCTGCTGCTGCAGTAGCTAGCTAACTAGCAATAGGTTTAGCTAACTGATTTAGATTATCTTGTATTTTAAGTAATTGAGTAATATATTCCAGATTATAGTCCAGGTGATAAATTTAAGTATATATTTTTTTCAAAGGTAAAAAGTGCCTACCTCTTCACTGCTGGTGTTATACCTGTGGGCTTGATTTTACTTATTTTGTTTGCTAGCCTCTACTAGCACTGTCTTCTTTGCTCGATTTTCCCAGTGGTCTTTGATTTATCAAGATTTCTTGTGTTTTCTTCTCTTTAAAAAATTTACATAGTTGTTCCTGTTTGTTCTTGTTCTTGATGTTCTGTTTTTGAATAGTTTTCTTTGTTTTATCTCATTTTAAAATAGGTTAATTTGTTTAATTTTAAGAACTCATGTGAAGCATAACTGTTCACATCTCTCTCTCTCTCTCTCTCTCTCTCTCTCTCTCTCTCTCTCTCTCTCTCTCTCGTGGGAATGTACAAAGCTGGGTACATTAAAGTGGAGCCTTCACGCTACTACGCATTTCTCCGTCAATGACTTAGCTCGCCTTGCGGTGACTTGTACATACTCTACGTAAGGAATGCGCGCAACGACGTAAAGTGCAACGCACTTTCTCGCGTAGAAAAATGTGTAGGCCAAATTTTGTAATGCAACGCAAACGTGTGGTGCAATTCCACGCTGTTCCCTTACACCTTGTGCACACTAGTGCGTGCTGTGTACATCATGTGATGCTGCCAATTGGGCTGGCCGTGCTGGACAAAATAGCGTAGCAGGGCGCATACACACTCAACAATGGAGGTCAGCCAGCCACACATGTAATGTTAGCTAGCTAGCTAACTATAGCCAGCTAGTTAACGTTATATACATCAATCTTACATGTGACACATTGTTGGTCAAAATTGATGTTATAGGTAACGTTAGCTAGCTAGATATTAATTCATTACACACCAATGTGCTAAATCTAATAACTTCCGGTTATTCGACACATGGCAAAAAGACGCAAAAGTTGAAAAATTCCAACTCATTGCCGGATGGTCATCAACGGAACGCAGAGGCAGTCGAATACGTTTCCGCATCATCCCATTGCAATGAATGACTTCCGCCGGAACGCATCGCACTAGTGTGCACAAGGCTTTAGAAGCGATAAATGTAAACACTGTTCAAAGACTGTTCAACGAACAACTACAAACGAAGAAGGAATCATTTCCAATGTAAACAGCTTTGAAAAATGGCGGACAATTTTGAGGAGCATTTGGGCGAACTGGTGCGGGCATATAGGCATTTATATGACACTTCATCGCCGCTGCATTCTGACAGAATCGGTACATGTAAAACGCGATGGAAGCAGTTACGTGATCGCTTCGTGAGGGCCAAAAAGAAGTTAGCAGTGGTACGCAGTGGCGATGCTGTGCAAGGCTTCAGTCAGCCTATCATCTTACAATGTTTGGGATGGCTGTCTATTTACAGTAAACATTGGGCTACAGAATCCAATTTCAGGGTAGGCTATGTTTTAAGGAATATAACTTTTTAAATAAAACCATATGATTTGCAAATACATGTTTGTTTCCCCTTGAAAATGAAAACAATACATTAGAATGCAATCGCAAGTGAGTATGCTTCCATAGCATTCCAAGAGTAATTAATGTAAAAATAAGTTCAGTGTATACAGCATGGTATGCACAATAAGTTGTATTGAGTAACTAGTTTATGGTTATAGAAATGAGTAGAGCAAAATTTTAAAAAATCTCTTTTCTCTGCTTGCTGTTTGTTATCCCAGCCTTCGACTGGTGAAGTGAGAGAGCAGGCTGATTATGAGGAGGAGGAAAGTCAGAGAAGTCATGCTCAGGAGACTCCGCTGCCATCACCTACGAGACCCCTTCCCCACCCACATCACGTCCTCCATCTTCTCTGTCATCCACCTCTTCCCGACCCCCACTATCATATCCTCCATCTTCACTGTCATCCACCCTTTTCTCTTCCCCTCCCTCATCACATCCTACAACTTCACTGCCATCCAGCTCCCAAGAAACGTCAGCAAAACCAACTTTCCAACCAGCGAGAGGGACACCTCCAGACAACTGGAGGTGACAAGCTGCCATCGCCACCCACAGTGCGACAAGGACACCGGCTCGGCTACTGGAAAACCTCAGTAATTCACAACTCCATGACCATGTGTTCCCAAGAGCGCAACAGCGACCACCGGAGTGGAAGGATCTCAGTAAGACTGACTAAACATCTCAAGCCAGTAGCTACAGTTTGGTTTAGTCTTAACTGAGATTAACATGAATCTGTGTGGTTATATGTCCGTTCTGTTCGCTGTATTTACCCTGCTTGAATTGGCTAGGTACCCACAAGGAGTAACACCACCTACATGGTTTATCTTTTCTTGCATGCTAATTCTTCTTTCAACTTTCCACATTACTAACAATGTTCATATAGTCGTTATTCTGTGAATAACAAGTCCTTTAGTGCATGTAACGTTATCGGGTAGGAGCTGCAGTTACGCGTCCATCTTCTGCATTGCTAGGATTGACACTTCATTGTAGCTAAACTATATTATTCAAACACGCCGATACCACTGTGACTGTACAGGCCTATGTGGCGGGTGCAGCTCGGTTATTTCCCTAGTAAGCACAGTGAGGTGCGGTAAAGCGAAGGCCTCATAGCAGGTTACCGTGACAACACTCTCTGGCGACGCAACCCTCAGGTTCAAAATAACGACGCTGCCCTTAGCTATCGATGATATTTGGACGAGTGAAAGGAGCAGGGTTAAAATCTCACATTGGGCTTCTGAGTAAGCTTCTCTCTTTCCATACTCGTTACACCTACATGCGCAGTTTCTTCTCCCCTTTGTTCAGAGGCAAAGGACACTGTGAAGTCCCTGTGTTCCATCCCTGGTTTTACCCTCGTCTCAGTCCACCACGTGTTTTCCCTCTCTCCTTCCTCTTGTGTTTCTCACTCCCCGCACCTGCATTGTGTTTCCCTCTCATGTCCTCTTTAGCCTTCCCCCACCTGCCCTGACCTTCCAGTTCCTGCTCTGGTCCCCTGTCCCTTCCCAGGCTCCTCTGTCCCTACTCCGGCTCCCACTCAGTACGCCTACCTACATTGTCATTTCTTTATTAATTTGTGACAAAAAAAACATGCACTTCAGCTATGTTCACTTTATGCTTTTCACACATAACACAATGTGACCATAAAATTAACTTTTTAAAATTTACAATAATATAACCTACACACTCTAATGGGTTCGGGTTTATATACCATCAATTCCGCAAAGACGTGTTTCATTGTTAGTCACTTAAAAAAAAATTACAATAGCCTCCGAACATGTCATAGTCTACTTCTGCAGACAATGTCTATTGCTAACAGTAGGCCATATAATAATAATAATAATAATATAACATAATTATAATTATTATCTATGCTACCTTCTTTGACAGTAGTTCTTATTTTCTCATGCAAAGATATCTGGGAAATAGCTTTGCCAGAGAAATTTCAACGTCAGTCAGCTGCTCAGGAAAACAAACCTACTAAAGAGTGTAGCCTAAAGGAAACTACTACTACGAAGCGAGTCAAAAATATATAATATTCCATGCACATGCATGGTTTACAGTTCGAATTGAAGAAGAAGCTGTATTCATAAATTTGCAACAAAATACATTTATTTCAGAATTGTCACTAGTAGCTATATACATAATAATCACAACATAAGTAGCCTAATGCATTTAAATACGTCTAAAAAAACGTACAAAAGCGTGTGTGTTTCTACACGATGACAGCAACATGTTTTAGCCCAAAGTGCGATAGTCGCTATGGGAATGTCGACTGTACAGGACTTTTCCGAAATGTAACAAGATAAACTTTTCAGGGTTAATCAGAAAACAGCTGTAGCTGAATATACTGGGAAGTACTTGGTTTCCTAAACATATTTATACAAGAGATTTTGGGAAACAAAAATTAGGTGTCTTCTAAACCGAAAGTGCATCAGGTACTGTATATACCCTGTGGGCACAGGTCAGGACAGGACGTCTGGACTGACGTCAGTTTGCCGTCGATATCTCGTTGCGACGTCAGACAACCAAAATACGACCTGCGGACGACCCATTTTCTCAGTGGTCGTTTTGAGGTCTAGAACAGACGTCAGATAGTGGCTGTCATTTGGTTGAATGTCTGACCAGATTATGTGGTCTAGAGAGCGACGTTGTGGATGTGTTGAAATTACGTCTTTCCCCCGACTAACCATTTCACAGTTTAGTAGTGTGACGAATCTACCCTTATAGCTCTGTCTAATTTGTTTTCATGGCAGTTGCAGTAACCGGCCAAGCTGTGGTGGTGTATGCCTGTATGCCCTCTTCCTAATTGGGAGCACCGGGGCTTAGCCTATAAAAGTCAGCCCTATGGCTTTCTAAAAGATTGGCATTTATGGGGTTCTCCTCCTGCACCTGGCTGCTGTACTGGGTGGTCCTGGGGTTTTCTTTAGTTGTTTTGGTTTTGAACAGCGCGACTTGGTAAGGTTCCACAAGTCCCAACTGCAATTGGTTAGTGAAGGTAAGGCAGAGAGTTCTATCCTGCTGGAGGGAGATGAAACCGTATTTAATCCTGGTGGTTTGGGGCTGGAAAGGCAAAATATCAGTAGCGAACTGAGGTTAGTACCCAAATTTGATGAAAAGGATCCAGACACATTTTTTGTCTTGTTTGAGAGACTTGCCAAAACTTGAGCCTGGTCTGACGACAATCAGGAGCTTTTGCTGCAATCGGTTTTAACTGGAAAAGCGCAGGAAGCTTATGTTTTCACTTGCATTAGACCTGTCTGTTGGATATCTCCAGGTAAAGGCTGCTGTATTAAAGGCTTATGAATTGGTACCTGAAGCTTATCGACAGCGTTTCCGAAACTGGAAAAAAGGAGATAAACAGTCGCATGTTGATTTTGTTCGGGAGATGCATATACCTTTTTCACGGTGGCTCACTGCTTCTACTGTGTACATCTTCGAAAAACTATGTGAGCTAATTGAGCTAGAACAGTTCAAGAATTCGGTTTCTGAAGCTGTTGCTATCTATATCACTGAGTGGAAAGCTAGCACTGCTTACGAGGCAGCGGTTCTGGCCGATGAATTTGTTTTAATTCACCAAAAGGGTGGTTATTCTTAGTCGTTCCCATGGCGAGTCGCTTCGTAATAATCTTTCTTCTCAATCTCCATTTAAACCAATCGGTGGGGACAGCCACCCACCAGATAGGAGTGAGATCCTCTATGTTGAGGAGTGAGATCCACTGTGTTGGTGGCTGTTGGGAATTTGACTATTGCATGGGAGTAATTTGGAAGAGAAAAAAATGAAAGAAATGTGCAGTTTGCTTTCCGTTTTAATATTGTGTGAATGAGTGTGTGAGCCACGACGCTTCCTGGACTCCTGCGGATGGTGATGAGGCGGAGTCGGCGAACCTGGAGGAGAGTAGGATGCTGGAATTATTTTGGGTCGCATGGTAGCACCCCTTCTAATAGAGGGGGTGTGACGAATCCACCCTTATAGCTGTCTGTCTAATTTGTTTTCATGGCAGGCTGTGGGGCTGTATGCCTGTATGCCCTCTTCCTAATTGGGAGCACCGGGGCTTAGCCTATAAAAGTCAGCCCTATGGCTTTCTGAAAGACTGGAATTAACGGGGTTCTCCTCCTGCACCTGGCTGCTGTACTGTGATCCTGGGTGGTCCTGGGTTTTTTTTGGTTGTTTTGGTTTTGGACATTCACATCTCACTTTTTACGCACACGCATCCATACATATTTCTCATAAAAACTCCTACAGAAAATTATTTTCCTTTGTTTAATAAATTATTTAATTGCTTAAACCATACCTTGTTGTGTTGTCTCCCTTTTGTCATGACTATACTGACAGTCGTAACAAAAGGCTATGTATACATCCCACAGTGGACCAGACAGCAGATTACTATTACTAAGCCGTTTAGAAAATATTGTTTTAAATATTTTTCTCTGCCATATTTTAAAGTTGAGAACATACTTATATCATATAATATATTCAAGTTTAGCTTTTACAAATTCAGATTCAAAACATTCGAAACTATAGCCAAATATTTTTCACAGTTGAGCTGACAATCCAGCTTCCTGGAATACCCCTGAGACCAAAGCCTGTCCTAAACAAATCTCATCTGGGAACCCTCCGCCCCCCAGTTAATATGGGGCTTGTGCTGAACCAACCATGAGCCCAGAACAAGTGGGTATGTGGGAGAATCCACAAAAATCCACTGCGTGGCCCAGCGACTCTCTCTCTCTCTCTCTAATCCGATTGTCAATCCTGATAGCTGTAGACACTAACGCACCGAACGAAGTGGGAGGTTCAAGCGCAGAAAGGGCATCTTTTTTTAAAATTTGTTTCAGATTTTTTCCCATTTTTCTCCCAATTTAGTAGCCAATTGAATCCCTATTCTAATTCAATTCCCCCCATGTAGCAACCGCTAGAGAACCACCGCTATACAACCCTGTCAGCCGGGAGTAGGAAGGAGGGCGCCACGTCCTCTACTCCTCGAGCTCCTGACCGTGATTCCAACTCGCCCAGGGCCTTCTGTGCGCAGCGATTCTCTCCGAGCCCCACCCGGAAGCAGCCGCCAATTGCTGCCCCCACAGGGCACCGGCCATGCTCGGAACTGGCAGGTCCGGGGCGCGAACCCCGATCCTCGGAGTACAACTGCACTGACTGAAAGTCAGCGCTCTTACCGTTGTACCACCGCGGCGGCCCAGAAAGGGCATCTCTAACAGGATCAGAGAGTGCTTTAAGAAAAAGAGCGCTAAGCGGTCCGTCAGGCCACCCAGTCTTCCCTGCGAGTGCTCGAAAGGCAATAGAAAATGACGCCACCGTGTCGGAGCCCTGACAAAGATAGGTCAGTCGCATAGCCGCCTCCTGACCGGAGACGTCATAGTCGAAGACCGACGCCATCTCCTCCACCAACCCCTCCATAGTGGACATCACGGTAGAATCTGCTCTAATTAAGGGGTCCGCCCAAGCGAGAGCCGTACCTGTTAAAAGAGAGAGAATAAATTAAACCCGAGCCCCCTGGGTGGAAAAACGAGAAGGTTGCGATTTAAAAAAAATTAAACACTGTGTCAAAAACCCCCTACACCTCCCGGTCTCCCCTCCATAGTGAAGCGGGAGCTGTAGCTTAGACTCCTTGAGCTCGCGTAGGACGGGAATCACTGCGGGATCAGGAGGAGCCAGTGCAGCTGAACTGGGTGCTTGTGCTACAGGGATTGAAGGTAAAGTAACAGGGGGGGACGTAATGGTAAGCGTCAATGTACGAATGCTGTCTGCCAATTCACGCAGCCCGTCTCCCTGATAATGTAGCTGGCTGGCGAACTGCGCCTGCTGGGTGTGTAGGGCTTGGACGGAGGCTTGAAAAGCCCTAATGCCCTCCTCATGGCCGGAGATAGCTGCCTCCTCGGGGGGAGGGGGGTGGCGGTTGTGTTACATTTGTCAAAGATAGTGTAGTCTTCCGAAGAATACCATGACCAGCAGACATAGAATGCGTACTTATTGAATTGTGTAATGCAGATCAGTCTCAAAACAATCAAATTTTACAACCCATGCAAGAAACTGAATGCTGAAACGTTTAATACAATTGAACATGGTAGAGGAGAAATCTGGTGCAGTGATTTCAATGCACATAATAGCTTATGGGGCAGTATACATACAGACAATAATGGCAATGTAGTTGAAGAACTGTTGGAAGAAAGATCTCTAGTATGTATTAATGATGGAAAAGGAACAAGATTAGATATATACAGAAATATTCTATCATGTCTGGATCTAACATTAGTATCTAGAAATATAGCATGCTCATGTGAATGGAAGGTGGATGATAGTTCTAGTATAGGAAGTGATCATTACCCAATCTTCTGCTCTATAGACATGAATATGCATGCCCAAGAAAGATACATACGTGTTAGAAAAATGGTGCTTTGAAAAAGCTGACTGGGAAAAATATCAAGAATACTGCATAGAGGGAACTAAGTCAATTACAATGAATGGTAGTTTAGAAGAATGCTATTATATAGTGACTAATTTAATTTTGAATGCTGCTTCAAAGAGCATAACCATGAATAGAATAACGGAAAAGGAAAGCGGTACCATGGTGGAATGAGGAATGCACTAAAGCTATACGAGAACGAAATAAAGCATTACGAGTATTAAGGAGTAACTTGAATCAAGAAAACAATGGATTATAAAAAGAAAAAAGCTCTGACTCGTAGAATTATCAAATGCAGTAAAAATAATGCATGGAGGGAATACTGTTCTGCTATAGGCAGAGATGTGAAATTAGGTGATGTATGGCAAATGTTAAAGAAAATGAGTGGCAAAAGGAAATATACTAAAATTACAGTGTTAGAGGATGGAGAAACAATAGCTGTAACAAATTTTAAAAAGGCTAATATATTGGGAAAGAGCTTTGCTAATATACACAGTGGGAAGAGCTTAGATGATCTGCATAAAAAGAGAAAAGAGACAGTGCTAAGAGAAAATCGTAATATAATTAGGGGAAAAATAATAATATAGACACAAATCTTGATGCTGAGCTGACTATGAGTGAGTTAGAAATAGCGATAAATAACACTGGATACACAGCAACAGGGCAGGATCAACTAAATTACGCTATGTTTCGTAAATTACCCAACCAAGTCCTGAGAATAATACTGGAACTGTTCAATAAGATATGGAGAGAAGGATTGTTACCAAAAAGATGGAAGAGTGCACTCATTTTACCTTTTAGCAAACCCGGTAAAAACCCAAATAATGCTGGAAATTATAGACCTATTGCATTATCTTTGCATCTGTGCAAATGGATGGAAACGATTTTGGTCCGAAGACTTAACTATTTTTTAGAAAAGAGGTCTAATTGCATCGTACCAGAATGGATTCAGGACGCACTTGTTAAAGTTAACAATGAAATAGAGAAAGCATTTAAGATTAAATAATTGATGATGATTGTTTTCTTTGATATTGAAATAGCGTACGATTCTATGTGGAGAGAAGGACTGCTAATTCAAATGAATAGAATGGGCATTAGTGGAAGATTTTACAACTGTGTACTATATTTTTTAAGTTAAGGTAGGACCAGAGTTATCTGACGGAATTCCACAAGGAAGTGTCATTAGTCCGGTGTTATTTAACATTATGATCAATGGTATATTCAAGAATCTTGACAGAAGAATATGCTCATCATTATATGCAGATGACGGAGCTATATGGATTAGGGGGAGAGACAACACAAGTGTGCTGAGAGAGATTAAGAAAGCTATTTTACAAGTAAAGCAATGGTCATACAATTGGGGTTTTAAAATCTCAACAAGTAAGTCTTGCTACATGTATTTAACTAGAAAGAAAAAGGTAGAAGTACAGTCTTTTTTTATATGGACAACCAATGGAAAATGTAAAGGAATTTAAATATTTGGGTAGATGAGAGATGTACATGGAAGACACATGTTGAAAAACTAGAAACTAAATGTAAAAAAGTAATAAATTGAATGAGGGCTATATCTGGATACACATGGGGAGTAGATAAGCAGGCATTAATAGATATATATAGGGCTTTGATGAGATCAGCAATTGACTATGGGTGTTTTGTTTATGGGGCAGCAGCTAAATCATACTTAAGCAGAATTGATAGAATGCAAAGCAAAGCCTTGAGGCTTAGCATTGGTGCAATAAGAACAATGCCATGTAATGCCGTGTTAGTAGAATTAGGGGAAATTCCACTAGAGCTCAGGAGGGACAAACTGACTCTAACATTGGATTTGGCTTAGAGGACGTGGGGATGAAAATGCCACTAAAGGTGTCCTAAATGAATGCTGGGAGTATAGATATAACAGAAATAGTTTTGGATGGAAGATAAAAGATAAATCACAAGAATATGAACTTGATGGAATACATTTCAATTCCAATACGTAATGTTCCCCCAAGGCTAAAGTTGATTTTAGTATCATGGAACTAAAGAAAAATTGGACGGAACACAAAATAGGATACTGTGCAAACCAGCATATAATAAACAAATATTCTAACTACTTACAGGTGCAGCTCAAAAAATTTGAAGATCGTGAAAAAGTTCAATATTTTTTGTCACTCATTTCAGAAAGTGAAACTCATATATTATATAGATTCATTACACGTAGTGAAATATTTCAAGCCTTTATTTCTTGTAATTTTGATGATTATGGCTTACAGCTAATGAAAACCCAAATTCAGTGTCTCAGAAAATTAGAATATTACATAAGATCAATAAAAAAGGATATTTTAAACAGAAATGTCAGCATTCTGAAAAATATGTCAATTTCTATGCACTCAATACTTGGTTGGGGCTCCTTTGCATGAATTACTGCATCAATGCGGCGTGGCATGAAGGCGATCAGCCTGTGGCACTGCTGAGGTGTAATGGAAGCCCAGGTTGCTTTGATAGCGGCCTTCAGGTTGTCTGCATTGTTGGATCTGGTGTCTCTCATCTTCCTCTTGACAATACCCTATAGATTCTCTATGGGGTTCAGGTCAGGCGAGTTTGCTGGCCAATCAAGCACAGTAATACCATGGTCATTGAACCAGCTTTTGGTACTTTTGGCAGTGTGGGCAGGTGCCAAGTCCTGCTGGAAAATGAAATCAGCATCTCCATAAAGCTTGTCAGCAGAAGGAAGCATGAAGTGCTCTAAAATTTCCTGGTAGATGGCTGCGTTGACTGTGGACTTCAGAAAACACAGTGGACCAACACCAGCAGATGGCATGGCACCCCAAATCATCACTGACTGTGGAAACTTCACACTGGACTTCAAGCAACGTGGATTCTGTGCCTCTCCACTCTTCCTCCAGACTCTGGGACCTTGATTTCCAAATGAAATGCAAAATTTACTTTCATCTGAAAAGAGGACTTTGGACCACTGAGCAACAGTCCAGTTCTTTTTCTCCTTAGCCCAGGTATGACACTTCTGACGTTGTTTCTGGTTCAGGAGTGGCTTGACACGAGGAATGCGACATTTGTAGCCCACGTCCTGGATTCGTCTGTGCGTGGTGGCTCTTGATGCATTGACTCCTGCCTCAGTCCACTCCTTGTGAAGCTCCCCCAAATTCTTGAATGGATTTTTCTTGACAATCCTCTCAAGGCTGCGGTTATCCCTGTTGCTTGTGCACCTTTTCCGACCACAATTTTTCCTTCCACTCAACTTTCTATGAATATGCTTGGATACAGCACTCTGTGAACAACCAGCTTCTTTAGCAATGACCTTTTGTGGCTTACCCTCCTTGTGGAGGGTGTCAATGACTGTCTTCTGGACATCTGTCAAGTCAGCAGTCTTCCCCATGATTGTGTAGCCTACTGAACCAGACTGAGAGACCATTTAAAGGCTCAGGAAACCTTTGCAGGTGTTTTGTGTTAATTGAGTGTTGATTAGAGTGTGACATCATGAGTTTACAATATTGGACATTTTCACAATATTCTAATTTTCTGAGACACTGAATTTGGGTTTTCATTAGCTGTAAGCCATAATCATCAAAATTACAAGAAATAAAGGCTTGAAATATTTCACTCTATGTGTAATGAATCTATATAATATATGAGTTTCACTTTCTGAAATGAGTGACAAAATATATTGAACTTTTTCACGATATTCAAATTTTTTGAGCTGCACTGTATATATATATATATATATATATATATATATATACACAGTCAAGCCGGAAAGTCTGAACACCCCTTTCACCTTCTCCACGTTTTATTACATTACAGACATATTCTACAATAGATTGAGTTCATTTTTTGTCTCAAAATTATACACAAAATAGCCCATAATGACAAAGTGAAAACATGTTTTTAGAAATGTTTGCAAATGTAAGCTGAAATCTTTAATTTACGTAAGTATTCATACTCTTTGCTTTAACATATTTTTAAAGTATCATATTTAATATTTGGTCACATATCCTTTGCATGCTGTTACTTCCTGAAGTCTGTGACCCATCAACATCAAAAGACTCTTGATATCTTATTTCCAGGTACTGTTACAAGCGATACTATAAGCTCTTTGCATTTGAATGGATCTCTATGGGAATTGGGGGGTGAGACTAGATTCAGCTGTAAATTACACTGGTACAGTATGGAACACATAGCTGGCTAAATGGCTGTAAGTCATCAAGGGTCTGAGCTATCGAACAAGCCCCAAACCATCACTCTGTTGCCAGATATGGAGTAGATGTGGATGGATCACTGCAAGGGTTATTTCTCCTGTCTCATTTTCTTATAGAACTCTATGGGGGGAAAAAAGTCAGGAGAAACAACCATTAAAGGGATCCATCCACATCTATTCCATATCTGGCCGCAGAGTGATGGTTTGGGGCTCGTTTGATACCTTAGACCCTTGATGACGTACAGTCATTTCGCCAGTCATGTGTTCCATACTGTACCAGCGTAATTTACAGCTGAATCTAGTCTTACCCCCCAATTCTCATAGAGATCAGTTCAAATGCAGAGAGGTTATAGTATCACTTGTAACAGTACCTGAAAATAAGATATCGAGTCTTTTGATGTTGATTGGTCACAGACTTCAGGAAGTAACAGCATGCAAAGGATATGCGACCAAATATTAAATGATACTTTAAAAATATGTTAAAGCAAAATATTCTAATTTTCTGAGACACTGCATTTGGGTTTTCATTAGCTGTAAGCCATAATCATCAAAATTACAAGAAATAAAGGCTTGAAATATTTCACACTATGTGTAATGAATCTATATAATATATGAGTTTCACTTTCTGAAATGAGTGACAAAAAATATTGAACTTTTTCATGATATTCTAATTTTTTGAGCTGCACCTGTAGTAACCAAACCCACACCTGTTTATTTTAGCAGTTTAATTCAATAAAATATTATTTGTATATAATTTTTTACTGTCACAAGACGCTGTACAGAGAAAATAGGGCAAAAACCAAGCCTGAACCCGCAAAAAGCAAACAATGAGACATGAGAAGGATACAGGTTGGTATGAGTGCTGGCAATACACACTTACCAGTTCAAATAAAATGCAGTCAAGAAGACCTGTAGAGGAGTCGGTAGGGTGGCTGACCCTCAACCCATACACACGCCACCATCTACCCCCGCCCCGCCCCCTCTCTCCAAGTGGCCATGGGTTCGATATCCTGCCATAGCACTTTCTGTAGGGTGATCTTATCTTTATGAATAACTTTCTCGGCTTTACCATTGTGTGAAAAATACAGTGAAAAATACATAATGAGGGCAGACTGTCTGCTCGTTAAAAAATCAATAGTCCACACTATTAATTTGCTACTGAATATTCCATTAAGAAGTTTTTGCAAAAACAGTCATACTTCAGTGAGACTGCTAGGGTACTTGCAACTCCAAGACATGCTGTTACCTTATTCCACCAAAAAATGTTGGAGGCATCACATCCATTTTGATAAGTGATTTACCTGGATAATCTGTACCTTATCTAGTCAATATCCCCATATCCAAAACAAAAAAAATATATGGATACACACAATCTGACTACCAACATTCTCCTTCCTACTGTACTTCTTTTCATTGTAAAATGTATTTAATTGTAACATTTTGTGAAATACCAATCACAAGGGTGCAGTAGCTGTATGCTTCTACTAAATATTCCAGAAATGTTTCCTCAATTTCACAAAATACATGGTGTGGATATTTTTATTATAAAATTGATAGATCGACCCAAAAACCCTTTTGCAGAGTAGGCGTATGTAAGAATCAGCAGCCTCCCCAAGTCAGCCGCGCCACATGATCAGTCTTCTGCTTGGTGGATTTTAGGAACCCCAGGAACTCCAGCTCAGATACAGCACGAATAAAACGAGCACTGAAAAGTAGGTTAAGGTATAACATCTGGCATTGTGTGCCTTTTTCAGCTGCATACGCATCTTTACAGGACATCATTGGAAACAAAGGGTGCCTGATGGAATAAAAGGTATTTTTCAAAAAAGGTAGGAGACTATCACCCCCAATTAGGGACAATTCACAGCACCTGATAGCCTGGTTTGTGTCAAAGGTTTAGCAAGGATGAAGCAAAAAAATTTTGGGCACATACTACTGATACAACCTGAATCTGATTTTTCCCCACATCTTGACACATATTGGATAAAATTTTTCAAAGAGTAGAGAAAAGCATGGTATCCAATTTTTTTTAGATTGGATACAGGCCTATATGTGGTATTCAATTGCGATCGCTAATATCCAACCTGAATTTCTTTCAGCAGTTAGATTGGATTTTGGCCCGCAAAGCAACGTGTTGACATGTTATTGCATCGTACAACACGTTAAATACAGATATGTTGATAGCTGGTTAATAGAAATTAAAGTTTATTTTTTTTTTGCCCTTTTGCTGTTTTTATTTATTTGCATTGGGTAAAAGATTTTGCTATCCATGTTTTTATTTTAACTTTTCAAATAGCCAAATCAAACCTTCTGGATCCTATATTTTTATAAATATAGATATATCCAGTGCCCTCGACAATTATTGGCACCCCTGGTAAAGATGAGTAAAAAGGGTTATAAAAAATTAACCTTTTGGTGAATTAGCTTAATCTCACACTGAAAAAATGAGAAATCCAACCTTTAATTGAACTAAATTTATTCTGAGAAAAGAAATTCCCTCAAGAAAATATTATTTTTAACAAAACCACATGTTACACCCCTAGAAATTCTTATGAACACAATGTAACTGAAGCATTTTTTCTATTTATATTTTACTTTTTAAAGTTGAGCAGAGTGTTTAGGAACTTTCAAGCAGTAATTCATGACTTCCTGTTTCACTGGGGTATAAATATGAGGTGACAGAGGCCATATTCCCTTATTCATACATCAACATAGGAAAGATAAGAGAACACACAAATCAAATGAGGGAAAAGTGTGTTGAGCCTATAATAGTCAGGGAATGTCTATACAAAAATTGCTGCCATTAGGGCAATACTTAAAAAGTTCAAAGCAACTGGAACTGTTACAAACTTCCCTGGAAGAGGACCCAAGTTTATTTTTCCCCCACACACAGTGGTAAGAGAGGCAAAAAATCCCCAAGGATCACTGTTGAATTACAGAGGAAATAAGCATCTTGGGGTCGTCAAGTCTCCAAAACTACCATTACTACCATCATTTCACCACAAACGTAAGCGCCTGGAGCTTGCTAAGTGCTACTGGAACTTTGACTGGAACCGTGTTCTATGGTCAGATGAAAAATTTAGCTTTTCGGCAACCAACTCTCAAGGTGGGTTTGGCGTAAAAAGAAGGATGGCTATACCAAAAATAACCTGATCCCCACTGTTAAGTATGGTGGAGGTTCCGTGATGTTGTGGGGCTGTTTTTCCTCCAAAGGCCCTGGGAACCTTGTTAGAGTACATGGCATTGCGAACATCATGAAATACCAGAAAATTTAAAATCTGAATCTGGCTGCCTCTGCCAGGAAACTAAAACTGGGTCGTCGTTGGATTTTCCAGCAGGACAGTGATCCAAAACAT
This sequence comes from Ilyophis sp. 1 JC-2022, assembly GCA_022702515.1. Lineage (NCBI taxonomy): Eukaryota > Metazoa > Chordata > Actinopteri > Anguilliformes > Synaphobranchidae > Ilyophis > Ilyophis sp. 1 JC-2022. The sequence goes on along the minus strand of CM040406.1, from coordinate 8,391,448 downwards.
ACAATGGGGGAAATAAGTATTGGACACGTCAACAATTTTATTATCAAACATATTTCCAATGTAGCTATTCACATGAGATTTTGACCAGACATTGGTATTAACTCAATAAAACTACACAGCTAAAGAAATTGTAATGTTCCAATTCTTTAAAAAAGTTATGTGCAATAAAGTGAAATGACACAGGAAAAAAGTATTGAACACGCTAAATTAAATGTATTTAATAGGAGAAGAAACCCTTCAAGTTATCCATCCATATCTACTGTATTTCTGGCAGCAGAGTGATGGTTAAAGGCTGTTATAGTATCGCTTGTAAGAGTACCAGCAACTAAGATATCAAGAGCCTTTTGATGTTGTTGGGTCACAGACATCATAAAGTCATGGCATGTAAAGGATACGCAACCAAATATAAAAAATATGGCTTTTCTACCAAGTATTAAATACATTTAATTTAGCGTGTTCAATACTTTTTCCTGTGTCATTTCACTTTATTGCACATAACTTTTTTAAAGAATTGGAACGTTACAATTTCTTTAGCCGTGTAGTTTGTAGTTGAGTTAATACCAATGTCTGGTCAAAATCTCATGTGAATAGCTACATTGGAAATATGTTTGATAATAAAATTGTTGACGTGGCCAATACTTATTTCCCCCATTGTATGTCCAAATAAACACAAAAATGGTTAACTGAACACAAAATCAAGCTTCTGCCATGGCCATTTCAGTCCCCTGACCTAAACCCCATTGAAACCTGTGGGCTGAGCTGAAGAGGAGAGTGCACAAGAGAGGACCTAGGACTCTGGATGATCTGGAGAGATTCTGTAAAGAGGAATGGTCTCAGATTCCTTGCTCTGTATTCTCCAACCTTATTAGATTTTATGGGGGAAGACTCAGTGCTGTTTTATTGTCAAAGGGAGGTTGTACAAAATATTAAATGCAAGGGTGCCAATAATTGTGGCACACATGGTTTTGTTAAAAAAATATTATTTCTTGATTTTTTTTTTCTCTGAATAAATTGACTTCAATTAAAGTTTGGATTTTTCAAAAAATTTCTGTGTTAGATTAAACTAATTCACCAAACGTTGAATTTTTTAAAACCCCTTTTTACTCATCTTTACCATGGGTGCCAATAATTGTGGAGAGAACTGTATACATGTGCATAAATATGATACTGCACACAAAAGTGTGCCATTTTGTTCAAAAACCAATAATACAAATGTTATTTTCAGTTTGAATACTTGTCCTGAATCCAGTTCCCAAAATATAAGGATAAAAGCCTTATCCCAAATATGAAATTTAACCCTTTAAGCCAGAATGGCACTAATCTCATACTGAAATGAGTGAAATATCAATTAAATTGGCCATGGTTAATGTATTGTGTCATCAGGGAATAGTCCCTCTCCTTCACAGCATAGAGATGAGATGAATGGTATTGCAGGTGATAAACTCGAAAAAATATTGCTGAAAGTAAATATTAGCAATAAAAAAACTCAAGTTTAATGATGTATGGCATGCAGTAGGCTACATGAGGATCTAGCTACATATGATTTTGGGGTAGCGTTCCCCTACAATGTGCAAGCTTGTCATCTTTGGGTAATGGAAGAGGTGGAGAAACACGCAACAGTAATGTCACAACTATCTTAGAAACTAATGGCAGACCTATATTTATTTTAAAATAGACTAAATATACAGTCAAGCCGGAAAGTCTGCACACCCCTTTCACCTTCTCTACGTTTTATTACGTTAGACATATTCTACAATAGATTGAGTTAATTTTTGTCTCAAAACAGCCCATAATGACAAAGTGAAAACAGGTTTTTAGACATTTGTGCTAATTTATTAAAAATCTAAATGTAAAATATCATATGTACACAAGTGTGCACACCCTTTGATATGACACCCAAAAGTGAGCTGAGGTGCATTTTGTTTCCACTGATACTGCTTGAGATGTTTCTACAACTTAATTGGAGTCCACCTGTGATAAATTCAATTGATTGGACATGATTGGGGATTGCCAACACCTGCGTATATAAGGTCCCACAGTTGACAGTGCATGTCAGAGCAAACTCCAAACCATGGGGTCAAATGAATTATCTGCAGACCTCAGAAACAGGATTGTGTCAAGGCATAGATCTGGAGAAGGGTACGGAAAAATCTCTGCAGCTTTACAGGTCCCAAAGAGCACAGTGGCCACCATCAGTCGTAAATGGAAGAAGTTTGGAACCACCAAGAATCTTCCTAGACCTGGCCGCCCCGCCAAACTGAGCAATCGGGGAAGACGGGCCTTGGCCAGGGAGGTGAGCAGGAACCCGAGGGTCACTCTCAGAGCTCCAGCGTATCCTTGTGGAGATGGGAGAACCTTTCAGAAGATCAACCATCCAGGCAGCACTCCACCAATCAGGCCTTTATGGTAGTGGCCAGACGGAAGCCCCTCCTTAGTAAAAGGCAAATCACAGCCCGCTTGGAGTTTGCCAAAAGGCACCTAGAGGACTCTCAAACCATGAGAATCAAGATTCTCTGGTCTGATGAAACCAAAACGGAACTTTTTGGCCTGAATACCAAGCGTCACGTCTGGAGGAAACCAGGCACTGCTCATCACCTGGCTAATACCATCCCTACAGTGAAGCATGGCGGTGGCAGCATCATGATGTGGGGATGTTTTTCAGCATCGGGAACGGGGCGACTAGTCCTGATAGAGGGAAAGATGAATGCAGCCAAGTACACCGAGGCTAAGGGTGTGTACAGATATGTAACCCCTAAATAACCTATTTTTGTCAGTAAAATAAAATTGCATATTTTCTAAAAACCCGTTTTCACTTCGTCATTATTGGCTATTGTGTGTAGATGTTGAGGCAAAAAATTAACTCAATCTATTGTAGTATAAGTCCGTAACGTAATAAAACGTGGAGAAGGTGAAAGGGGTGTGCAGACTTTCCGGCTTGACTGTACATATATATCCAAACATATTTTCGTATTTCGGCTAGGTATTCATTTGTTGACATCATAACCTTCATATTCTTAAAACATAGTGAGCACCATAATTCATTGGACAGTGACACATTTTTTGTAATTTTCTGTCAGCTTTAATTTGAGGGTATTTTCATCCTTATTGGATGAACCGTTTAGAAATTATGGAACCTTTTGTACATAAGCCCCCCCCCCATTTTCAGGCATCAAAAAATATTGGACAGTTTAACATAATGTAGAATAAAGTAATAATTTTTCATATTTGGTCGCATGTCCTTTGCATGCCATGACTTCCGTCTTGATATCTTATTTTCTGGTACTCCTACAAGCGATACTCTAACGAGGTCGGACATATCAAACAAGTCGTAAACCATCACTCTGATGCCAGATATTCAGTAGATATGGATGGATAACTTGAAGGGTTTCTTCTCCTGACTTTTTTTCCCAGAAAGTTCAATTGGAAAACTTGTCAGAAAAAACAACCCTTCAAGTGATCCATCCATATCTACTGCATATCTGGCAGTAGAGTGATGGTTTGAGGCTCGTTTGATACCTCAGACCAGTGTTTTTCAACCTTTTTTGAGCCAAGGCACATTTTTTACATTAAAAAAAATCCTGAGTCACACCACCAACCAAAAGTGTTACTAATTAAGTGAAGTTGGATAATTTCCCACGGCACACCTGACGATCTCTCACGGCACACTAGTGTGCCGCGGCACAGTGGTTGAAAATCACTGCCTCAGACCCTTGATGACTTACAGCCATTTCGATAACCATGTATTCCATACTGTTCCTGCATAATTTACAGTTAAATCTAGTACCCACCTCACAATTCCCATAGAGATCCATTCAAATGCAGAGAAGTTATCGCTTGTAAGAGTACCAGAAAATAAGATATCAAGAGTCTTTTGATATTGCTGGGTCACAGACATCAGGAAGTCGACCAAAGGATATGCGACCAAATATCAAAAATGATTACTTGATTCCACATTGTTAAACCAATTGCCGCTCCCTCGAGGCACCGGCCACGCTTGGATCTGGCAGGACCGGGGCACGAACCCCGACTAAACTGACTGAAAGTCGGCGCTTTTACCACTGTACTACTACGGCAGCCGGGACTATGTATAATTTCATCCGGTTCATCCGATATGGATGACAATACCCTCAAATTAAAGCCAACAATTTGCACTTCAACCTCATTGTCATTGTATCCTTTCAAACTCAAAGTGCTAGAGTACAGAACCAAAATAACAAACAATGTGTCACTGTCCAATGAACTATGGTGCGCACTGAACATAATGGACTTTAACGGTTATATAATATTCTTCTACAATTAATTGCGTCATGTATTTGTTCAGAATTATAAGATAGAAACATATATATTTTTAAAATGCATGAGTTTTTATGCATGTCAAACAGAAACATAACCCTTAATTCTCTGTTTCAAGCAACGTGTCATTTAAATGAGTGCAGGTAACGCCCATGAAAGCAAGGACACCACATCGGTTGTGAGCCAAATACCTTGTTGCTTACCTCTCATGGCAATTATTTAAACATGCTTTGATAGTTGGGATTGCCACAAGTGCACACTATCAAATAATTTCAAATTGATTGTTGCATCGAGGAACCGATGTCAAAGATGCATACGTAACTAAAAGGGCACAAAATATTTTCTAATAATAAAATATAATTGATATGCTTATAAGCGTAAGGAGCAGACAAATTGCACTTCCTATACATACTGGGTTTACCGTTGATACATAATATGCGTTTAAACGAATCCAATCTTACTTTAATTGCAGGGCAGCATTGTTAAAGTTAATGATACTATTGGACACCATGTGTTACGTGCACTTTCGGAACTTTGGTGTCTGTTTAACAGACTATTCTCAATCGAGCCGATGTCTGCTTTGTACTATTCTGTAGAGGCATATCTGTGCATTTTTTCTTTTGTTTTTTTGTATATATATACTCCCATAAATCAAATATGCAAATAATGTGACACATATTATCTTATGTATCGTCTTAGTCAGAACTTTATTATCTGATTTTCTTTTGGATGTTCAACACCTATAAACCAAGATTATACATTCATGAATACATCAGTGATGCAAGTCTCTCCAGTATCATATTTATGCTCATATATATTTGGATATATTTTATGTTCAGAAAACAGAAACACAAATATGATATATAAGCCTATATGATCTCACCAGAATTTATGGTCCACCACTGCTTGTAAGATCAGCCAGCCATTGTACTTAAAATAATCACTGTGGTTCTTGTTCGGGGATATGGGATCCATCAACCACTCCCACACACCATCAGTTGCTATCCTGCGAGTCCTGCCTTTGAAGCGCAGAACATTGAACAAATGCAACATTCACTGGGCTCCATGTTGGCATCCATCTTTTGCCATGTAAACCTTACCTGCATTCCTGTGCGCAGGCACATCATACAAGCTGCATGGACACGTCAACACACAGGCCACATACATGTTCTGTAACATAAACACTAGACAAAAGATTGGGTTTCTACAAAAAATATGACTCAGGCATCAAGACGTGCAGTGTAAATGTAGCCTTTGGCACAGAAGGGGAAATACACTCTGTAGACTGCTACTCACCAATCTGTGGGAAATTCAAAAACCATGTTGTTGCTAATAACCAACATCAAATACAAGCAAGAACAGAAAACATATCTGCCTATACCTTACTTTGCCTGTTTGGTTTGGCTCCAAAAAAAGGATACTGCCGAATTTCATCAACTTTCCCCTTTTCGCTGGGGTCAGGGTCATCCCCTTCAGCGGCTGTGACCACAGTGGAGTAGGCCTTGAAACAAAGATGCAGAATATGTGAAATGTCGTCACATACCAAATCAATTTCTGGATTCTAAAGGCAGGTGGAGGAGTCATTTTCTTCCAGCTTTATCAACCCCCCTCCCCTATATCTTTCCTCCCTACAGGGTTCCCACACTACTTACCCAAGCCACATAAAAGTCCCTTTAAAGGTGCACTATACAGGATTTTTTACCTTATAAAATAACCACGCTGCCTTATCTATGATGCACTGGCAATCTGGGGAAAAAGAAATAGCCAAAACCATGATCCTCTGCCTGTACTTAACCCCTTTGTGCAGATGAATATTTATGGGGTGTTCTATTTAACTCATTCAATGCCTCAGCAGTGCCAAGCCAATATGGCAGGCGACATTGAATTTTTTTTAGATTGATCCTATCAGTGTGAAAACTTCTAATAAAACACATTATTTTACCTATTCCAACATAATTTTTTGTTAATGAGAATAGATGGCACTAAATAACACACCTTCTGGTTAAGTTCACTATTAGAACAATGTCAAACAATACGGTTTTAGATATGCACAAATGAGCTGTCCACGTGAGTTACTTTGTACCAACCATTTCAAACAGAAACAGTTTTCCTGTGGCAAAAATAACATAGGCTAAAATCTGCAGTGTGAGGGACCAATACAAAACAGAACCAACAAAACGATCGTCACTGGAGGAGATATGGGAAATAACTGGACAGAAGTGGAAATCAGAATTATTAAATATAAGTCGGGGAAAGGGATATTATGGTATGATGGTAGGCAACTGTCCGTGATTCAAACGTTTACCAGACGATCGTAGAACGACAAAGCTAGGAGATAAATTTTCTCCCGTTACTGAGACAGGAGCATAGCAGTAAGTTATGCACTAGTTTGTCATATTGCCCACTTGATTGTGTTAAATTTCTTTATATTATTGATCACTGGTGCAGAAACGTGATGGTACAAATTTACGGGGATGCGTTATTCCCACGCTCTGATGCTGGTTTAGATAGTTAGACATGAGTTTTTAAACATGGGATAAATAAAAACTTTCAATATTTCCATCTAGAACCTTGTAAAAAGGGTAAAAGACGGGAAAAGAACGTAACTGTCATAGTTTCATTTTTCCCCAGACTCAAATCCAGAATTCGTTACCGGTGCAGCAGAGTAAAAATTTAATTAAAAAAACTGTGGTCAACTTCAGTTGCCCTCTGCACTTTAGACCGTTTGTATGTTCATCGACTAAAGTCGCCCACGGCGCTGAATGAGTTAAGGGCTTGAAAACTCCAGGTGTAAGCATCACAGAAACGTAGAAAAAGTCTTAAATTAAGCAAGACAGTAGTACCATTTACAATACAAACTTAAATTATTCAGGTCAAAATAGTGCCACAAATGGAAAGAAATCTTGGAAAAAATTTCCTTTAGTTTTCAATGAAATACTGAGAGCTACAAATCTAAAACAAGACATTTTCCTTCATATACCCGTTATTATTATTTACCTTCTTGTGAGGAAAGCATTTGCATTCGGAAAAAGTTGCTGAAACATCAGAAAAGCAGAGATTTAAGACAAAACTCAAAAGACCCTATCTTACACCCGGCGCTAACCCAAACGCAGGCATCTTTGCTATCTTACACCCGGCGGAGGGTTCATTATAGCACCTAACACTCACGTTGTTTAAATACCAAGTATTCTTGCGGCCATTACAAGTGAGCTGGGCGTGTTGGTCTTAAGATGTGGTGTGACCTGGATAATTTTTGGCGTATTGCTATCTTGAGCCAGCAGAAAGCGCTTGCGCTAAAACCACCATAAACCTGGTCTAAAGTCATGTCACAGTTGTTTACATGTTATTTTAGCGGCGCATATAAGTGTGTCTACATAGGCGTGTGCACAACGCGTGTACACAACGCGTGTACACTCTTTTATCTGTTACACACAGGGGCGTGCACAAGCATGACAAAAAATATCAAGATTACAATGTGAAATATTATTATTGTGTAGGCTATATCAAAAAATACATAATAATAAAAGGGTCCATAGGTCAAAAACCACATACCTGTCCCTCAGCGAAGGGATGCTGCATTAAATTGCTTTCAGCCCACTCCAACATCCAGGCGATGTGCGATGGTACGGGAAAGGTGACATGTGTAGACAATGATGAGCTTTATTCCTCCGGTTTACTTTTTCCTGTGTGAACTTGAACTGAAGGCGTGTTTGCTTTGCTTGTTCAACTCAACTCTCTTAGATTGTTCAATTACATTTTTCCCTACGTTTTCCCACTTTTTTCTGACTACCGCTCCGAAGTTGATCACATCCAGACCCAGAAAATCTAACAACAACCAAGGATAAATACAGTAAGTGCACATTATGGCTTCCACTCCAAGCTTTTCCTGCGCTGTGTGTTTCATGTTTAGCTTTAGTTCTGTTGCCAATTTTACCATTAATGGTACATGTGCAAAGTGTGAGCTTAATTAAAAATTGGCACGGAAAATAGCTGAGCTAGAGGCCCGCATCCGGACGTTAAATCAGATCCAGAATAGTGTTAGACTCCCTTTTACCTGAGCCGGATGCCAGTTTAGATACTAGTATCTCTCCCCGTCATAGTCCTCACTGCGGGACAATTTTGTCACGGTGCAAAAGAAACATAGCTGTCGGCTTAGAGCCGCTGAGCACAACCCTACTCGCGTTTCAAACCGATATACTCCACTCAGTAACACACCTACTGAGAAAGCCCTGATCATAGGGGATAGTATTCTGAGAAACGTGAGTTTAGCGACACCAGCGACCATAGTGCAGTGTATGCCTGGTGCCAGAGCTACCGATGTTGAGGCTAGTTTGAGAGTGCTGGCTAAAAGTAAACGTAAATACTCTAGAATTGGCAGTCACGTCGGCACAAATGACATCCGATTGAGGCAATTGGAGGCCACCAAGAATAACTTTGTTTTGGTGTGTGCAGTGGCTAAAAAGATTTGTCGGGAAGTAATATTCTCTAGCCCGCTCCCAGTTCATAGTAGTGACGAGGTCTACAGTAGACTCACTAAATCGCTGGCTGTCTGAGAGGCGCTCAACTACTGGCCATTATCTAACATATCTGAGCTAGAAACTAGTATTTATTATATTGTGACTGTCTGCCCCACGCATCTATGCTAAACATAAAGCAAACCGTGGTATTAACACGGATAATCTTGTTACTCTGAAATTAAACCATTTTGCTGCTAGTTGCTGTTGTGAATCACTCCTAAAAATTCAATTCTTGTAAACAAATTGATCACAGATCATAATCTCAAAGTACTGTGTCTGACTGAAACTTGGCTAAAACCTGGTGAATAAGTCGCACATAATGAAGCCCTGTTCCAGGGCGATCCCCTAGGAACAGCTTTTGCCTCTAGTATTGACTGTTGGTTTTAAACAAAATGTCTATGGGCCCACTCATTACTATAGCCATTCCCTAGACTTAGTGTTATCCTATGGTATCAATGTTATGAATCTTAATATTGCACCCCATAACCCTGTATTATCTGATTACTTTTCAAATCGAGGCAACCACCACTTTTATATCAGAGACAAGACATTATTACAGCCGGTCGTTAAACTCTGACGTCATTCCAAAGTTTACGAATATGCTTCCGGAATCATTCCTTTCAAGCGAAGAAAATACCACTGAAGTATCGCTGGATGAATTGACTAACCAGTTAAGTTTAACTCTCAGAAGCACCCTTGATGTGGTTGCCCCTCTAAATTTTTTTTACAAATATTGTCGGAAAAACCGTACTCCTTGGTACAATGACACAACCCGTGCCCCGAAGCAGTCCACAAGAAAACAGCAAAGTCAGCTAAACTCGAAGTATTTCGTCTTGCATGGAAAGATAGCGTCCTCCAGTACAAGCAAGCTCTTGCATCTGCTAGATCTGCCTTTTTCTCTAAATTAACTGAACAAAACAAATGCAACCAAAAATTTTTGTTCAGCACTGTGGTAAAATTGACTAAAAAACCATCATCAGAATGTTCATCTTACCCCTGCGTTTACAGCAGTAATGATTTCATGATTTCAGAATATTGAAACTATTAGAGACCAGATCTCCAAATTGCCTGCTCCTCCCAAAATCAATGAACAGCCCAGATCTTGGTCAACACGGGAAGATGTATCAACAGTGGCACTGAACTGTTTTACGCCAATCGACATGGAGGAGCTATCTAACCTGGTTATGTCCTCAAAACCGACTACCTGTCTACTCGTATACCTTAGCTCAAACCATATCCATGAATTATTCCAGTCAGGATTTAGACCCTACCATAGCACTGAAATGGCACTTGTTAAAGTTATTAACGATTTACTGTTATCAGCCGTGTCCGTTCTTGTACTCCTTGACCAACTGCTTTTACCATATAAGCCGAAAAGATCCCTTCGTTCCCAAGATGCAGGCTTCTTAGTAGTCCCTAGAATATCTAAAAACATGACTGGTGGTAGAGCTTTCTCCTACAAAGCGCCACTACTGTGGAACACCCTGCCAAAATTTATAAGGGAATCAGACACAGTCTCAATATTTAAGTCTAGATTGATTAAAAACGCATCTTTATGATCTGGCTTATAACGAGTTGTAGTCTGAAGACAGGACCAGAGAAGCCTTTAGTCGTAGAGTAATGTGGAGTGGCATCCTTTCCTTACTGTCACCTGTCAACAGCTGTGACCCCATCTTCCTGGGCTGGCTCTTGATGGGTGGGAAGGACTGTTTACCCTCTCATGACTGGATGGGTTCTCTTCATAGCCATGTAGCCATAAATTACTCCTGGCGGGGGTAATTAGGCTGGGTTTTTGTGTAAATTGTCATTCAATGGAAAACTCACACTGCAATAAACGGACATTTGAGTTCTGAAAATGCGCTTACAGTCTGTCTATTGCATTACAATACAGCTCACTAGGCCTACAGCCTGTAAGTAAATAGAATGGTTATGACTTACAAAAGTTCAAAACCTTGTCCAGTGAATATTGCATTTATTGCTTTTCAAGTAGCCAAGGCTACAGCGGATTCGCTGTGGATAAGGTTTTTTTGATAGCCTACGGTTTAAAAACGGAGATAAATGTCACCATGTTAACTGAATTTGAACCTTATCGTCCTTCATATTTCTTTTAATTACAATGACAAGGTTTCCATACTCTCAGCTTATTAAAACCCCGCTGATTTCACCTGTTAGTCCATAACTGAACAAAACTATTTTAAAAAGAACTAAGCAAACAAATTTGCAGCACGTTACACAATTGATCCACAATTAATTTTATTGCCATTCTCTGTATGTGCGCTTTAACTTCATGCAGGAGCAGGTTTCCCCTGGTGTAAATCGCACCTTTCACAGTCTTCCTGGGAAAGTGGATTGTTTCAAAGCATTACGCTACCAGTAAAACAGCTTGGTCATATTTCCATAAGCAGGACATTATAAAACAAGGGAAAATATGCATGAACCTATGGGCTGCCAACCTGACAGCTTTATTGTATTTAGTGTCATCATTAAGGCAAAATAACGGTATTTATGTTATTAATCAATATTGGAATGCAGGTAATGAACTTCGGATGAAGCATGAACTTCGAGAACTCCATGAGAACATCCTCATGGAATTGACGATTGACAAGGCTTCTTTGCACAATCAAATTAAATTAGTTAAACAAGCAGGCTAATTTGGCGTTTTCTAAGGTGAGGCAGAAGCCATTGGTACTAGCTTATTCTCAGCTGTTGCAGGTGCTTTTAACAAAATTTAACCACATATATTTTGTAAAATAACAGCACTGTCTGGAATTACCGGGAACTCATAATGGTTAGTCTGAATAATATTGATCATATTATTGATCCATATAGCCTATTCCTTGATCGCATTAAACATGCACGAGCATGTCTGTTTCTCCATCATACAAGTAATCCGCCAAGGTGGAAAAGCAGGCTTTTAAAGTGAATGGGATATGACATTTTGATTGGTTTATTGCATGTCATGCCCAAGACACACCTATAATTAATATAGAAACTAGGTTCAGCCCATTTGCATGTTGCGCCGTGCTTAGCGCTCAAAAACACGCTGTCAAACTAGCAAAAGTGGACTTGGACACACCTTAAATGCACTTTACGCCATGTGTTAAGACAAAGTACTAAGATCGCTAAGATAGAGCCCAAGGTTGTTAAACAATGGATTCCACGCAGACCTTGTTGACTCAGTTTACTGAGAAAACGATTTTTCCAAATTGAGAATGGAAACCAATAAAGGTTTAAAAAAATTAAGGATGAAATTTAAAAATTCAAACACAAAACAGTCGAGGATCTGGACCAGGTGGGGCGACAGGAGTCTAATTAGTTTAAGAAATTTTTTAGAAAATCTATAAGGTCATATTTGCTAATTAATGATAATAGCACTTATACTTTTATGGGAAGCATCGAAAGCAACAATACAAGGGGATAATTGCATATGCATAATTTAAAAAGAGAAAAGTCGTTTTTTTTAAAAAGGGCACAAATGAAAGAACAAATCAATTATTAACAAAAGATTCATGAAACAAATAGGGATAAGAATACTAGAGTTAAAGTTGAATTGGATCAACTACAAATGGAGGAAAATAGAGAAGGCCCTTGCCTTCATGAGACAAAAATATTATGATAATAGCCCCAAAGCATTAAAGTTATTGGCTTTCAAACTGAAAAACCAAAAAGAACGAGACACTATCCACTGAGAACTCAGACTATCAAATTTGAGATCTGAGATAGATTATTTTTCTAAATATTAGTAAATATTATTAGCAAAAATTATACAAAAAAGAAGACAGATGTAACCCTGAAATAGAAATGTATCTAAATTCTTTAGATCTCCGCCAAGTAACACAAGACCAGAATCTAAAATTGGTACAGCGAATTGCAGAAAATTTAATCTTAAGAGCAATATGCAAAAGTAATGATAAGATAAGAGCGATAAGAGTCCAGGAAGTGACGGATACACAAATGAGTTTTATAAAGAATTTAAAGATATTTTAGGTCCTATACTGTGCAGGGTCTTCAATTGGATATTAGATAGAGGTATGGCCACCGACATGGAATTCATTAATCATATCAGTACCAGAGACCAAAAGAGCGAGACGTCAAGCTCGAGGGGTACTTCCGTCATCAACTCTGGAAAAATATGCAGACCTCGGACTTCAGAAATGAATGGAAATTGAGCTTCAAGTTGCCTTTATGAGTAAATGCACAAGAGGCTTATTTGTTTGAGCAACATACACTGTTCAAAGAAATTAAAAGAACACTTAATCAACACAGTATAACACCAAGTCAATTAAACGTCTGGGATATCGATCTGTCCAGTTAGGAAGCGTAAACGATTGTGAATCAATTTCACCTGCTTTGGTGCAAATGAAAGTGACAACAGATGGACAGGAGAGGCAACAGCAAGACAACCCCCAAAAATTAAATGGTTTTGCAGGTGGTGGCCACAGACCATTTCTCTCTCCTTATCCTTCCTGACTGATTTTCCTCTAGTTTTGCATTTTGCTAGTGCCCTTGTCACTACTGGTAGCATGAGGCAGTACCTGCAGCCCATTCAGGTTGCACAGGTAGTCTAGCTCCTCCAGGATGGCACATCCATACGTGCCGTCACAAGAAGGTTTGCTGTGTCTCCCAGTACAGTCTCAAGAGCGTGGAAGAGATACCGGGAGACGGGCCATTACACGAGGAGAGCTGGACAGGGCCATAGAAGGGCAACAACCCAGCGGCAGGACCGGTATCTGCTCCTTTGTGCGAGGAGAAACAAGAGGAGCACTGCCAGAGCCCTACAAAATGACCTCCAGCGGGCCACTCGTGTGCATGTTTCTGACCAAACTGTCAGAAACAGACTCCATGAGGGTGGCATGAGGTGTATGAGGGTGGCCTGTAGTGGGACCTGTGCTCACAGCCCAGCACCGTGCAGCTCGATTGGCATTTGCCAGAAAACACCAGAATTGGCAGGTTCGCCACTGGCGCCCCCGTTCTCTTCACAGATGAGAGCAGGTTCACACTGAGCACATGTGACAGACGTGAAAGAGTCTGGAGACGCCGTGGCGAATGTTATGCTGCCTGCAACATCATCCAGCATGACCGGTTTGCTTTAATTGACTTGGTGTTATACTGTGATGATTAAGTGTTCCCTTCATTTTTTTGAGCAGTGTATATATAAGATACTTATGGGTAAAGCAGAGGTAGAAAATAATATAATTAAAGCCAAGTGGGAGAGGGAACTGAATGTATAACAATAAAAGAGAAAAGATTGGGGTCAGATTTTTGAGGAAGCCTTTAAAACATCTAAGTCTCTATATAGGAGAGAATTTGCTTGGAAAATGGTGGTAAGATTCTTTTTAACTCCTGATGTTTTATGCAGATATAATACAACAGTGAACACTCAATGTTGGAAAAATTGTGGTGCGAGTGAAGCCAAGTAAAATGTTAAGCCATTTAAAGGAAAATCCTGTAAAGCATTCATAGTAGTAATACTCTTTTATCCCTGCTATAACTTACATGGCCTTATATGTATGTATATGCATGTCCTCATTGTCCTCATTTGACCTTGTGGGCAGTTAACCATAATTTTCACCAAATTTTTGTCAGATCATCTTCAGATATATAAGAATAAATGGTACAAATATGAAAATGATGGTTAACTGCCCACATGGTCAAATGAGGACATGAATAGGCAATTTTGAGAAAATTTGTAAATCAAGCACATTTCAAAAAATTATTCTGACACTCCTATAACAGTAATAAATATGGTTACTGCATACACATGGCCTAATATGTCATAAATAACCCTTGCAGTGATCCATCCACATCTACTCCATATCTGGCAACAGAGTGATGGTTTGGGGCTTGTTCGATAGATCAGACCCTTGATGACGTACATCCATTTAGCCAGCCATGTGTTCCATACTGTACCAGTGTAATTTACAGCTGAATCTAGTCTCACCCCCCAATTCCCATAGAGATCCATTCAAATGCAAAGAGCTTATAGTATCGCTTGTAACAGTACCTGGAATAAGAGTCTTTTGATGTTGATTGGTCACAGACTTCAGGAAGTAACAGCATGCAAAGGATATGCGACCAAATATTAAATATGATACTTTAAAAATATGTTAAAGCAAAGTGTATGAATACTTATGTAAATGAAAGATTTAAGTTTTCGATTTTTAATACATTTGCAAAAATTTCTAAAAACATGTTTTCACTGTCATTATGGGCTATTTTGTGTAGAATTTTGAGACAAAAAATGAACTCAATCTATTGTAGAATATGTCTGTAATGTAATAAAACGTGGAGAAGGTGAAAGGGGTGGGCAGACTTTCCGGCTTGACTGTACATATTTCACATATTACAAGCAGAAACACTTGCAAATCGAGGAGGAAAATGTTTGTGAGCATCATACAGGAGCATCATGGCTGTAATTCACACTCGAGAAAACGGGATATAGTGCAAGAACCTGTTGTAGGCTATATCATGAATGTTGCCAAGGCGAGTGGATTATGTGAGGCAAGACACGAAAAACCACCTGCAAACCATAGCCATGCCAATATTCACGATATAGCCTACCACAGGTTAGAGTGCCATATAGCTTTTATAAAACAGTGTAGCTACTGTATATATCTTATAACAATTCACCAAAAAAAGCATAACATTTGCACATTGTTTTTTGCAAAAATTAATTTTTATCTCCAGCGGGAAAGGCCTGCCTGTGTATCCTGCGATTGTCTACTTTGATCAGATGTTATTGGCAGATCAGGTGTCATCATCCAATGGGGAAAATGAGTCTAGGTTCACATTACAGGGCTTAATGCTCAATTCGGATTTTTTCCCCAGATGCAATCTTTCTGCCTTGACTGTTCACATTCATGTTTGTAAGTGACCCATATCTGGCATCAATGTGAACGGATCTCTGACCTGAAATGCTGCACATGCAACAAATAACGTAACACATGACCCACATGCCCATTGGAACAACAACAAAAAACGTCACATTTGCGACAGACAAAATGAATGACATAGCGCTCATCTCCCGAATTATTTGCTGCGGAGGTCGGATGACAAGTCTCTCCACTGACTACCGTCCTCCATTTTTGTTCTTCTTCTGTAGTTTGAGCAGACCGCTCCCGACACAATGATGACGACAGTGATCTGCACCAGCGCAGTGAAGTCTAACGTGGAAAAACCGTTCTCACATCGGTCGCATGGCCAGTGATCGGATATTTATCGGATTTAGAACCACATATAAAAGTGGTCCAGATCTGATTGGAAAAAAATTGCTTTTTGTGCCCACACTGCTCTAAAAAGATTTGTGTCACGAGAGCAAAAAAATTGGATTTGGAACACATGCTTGTAATGTGAATGTAGCCTTATTCTTTGAGGGCATGGAGCATTTTTGATGAAATCAGCAGGAAAAAGAAGAAAAATACGTTTGGGGCTTTAAGGTGTGGATGTGTGAAGTTGTATCGTTCAAGAAGCAGAGCCAGTCTAAGACTTGCTTTTTCTCAATGGCGTCAGCTGAAGTTTAGCAAGGGAATGAAAAGCGACGCAGAGTTGGCACGTTTTCTGTTGGACGTGTAAGTAACGTTACCTCCAGCTATCCAGCTAGCTAGGCTACGTAAGGTAGCTAGATGGCCAAAGTCGGTATTCAATTCAAATAAATCAACAAAGTTATAACTGATGATCAATATCAATCTTAAATTCAGGCCCGATCAAAACTGCACTGGATACTGATCCAGGAATAATTCAAGGGTATCACTTTTATTAAAAACTATAATGTAATTGCAAATGTAGAATCCCTGGTTTTATTTTTTAAAAACATAATTACTTTCAAGGAGCTTGGGAAACCCATGATTTCTCACCCAAAATTGGTAATGCCCAACTAACTGTAGTGTGGACCCATCCCAAGGCAACATCCTCCATCAATCTACAAGGGCGAGGATTATCACACAGACCTAGTTTGTTAGGCACAGTGCCAATCCCCTACCTCCAGCCAGTCGTATAGGTTGATGAGACGTCCACACTCCAGGTGTAGCTTATACATAATGCAGACATCCGGCGCAGCACTGGAGATGGCACCCGTCTCACTCCTTAGGGCCTCATTCTGTCCACAAAAATAGATACCATTAGGGCCACATTTGAGAGTTATAGTTTCACATGATACAGTGGGCAGTGGTATGCAAAAGTTTGGGCACCCCTAGTCAAATTGCATGTTTTGTTAAATCTCTAAGTGAAAATAAGTAAACATCTCGAGCAGGGGTGGGCAACTCCAGGCCTCACGGGCCGGTGTGTATGCATGTTTTTACTGCAACCAGTTAGCATGGTTCAATCAGCTAATTAGTCATACACACAATCACCGATTCACTCGTAAACTACAAAACGATAAAACGCTACAATACACGCATACTGTACCAGCACAAGAACATTCATCAGCTGCTGTTCATATCGCGGATATTAAAATATGAGATCATGTAAACGATTGGGCCAATTAAATAATTGTTAACTTGTGGCAGCAAAAACCTGCATACACACCGGCCCGCAAGGCCTGGAGTTGCCCATCCCTGCTCTAGAGGGTAGAAACGTAAACATTATATATTTGTGCTAATTTTAATGCACAATTCCTATTTATTTGCCAAATTTAACCATTTGAAAAAAAAGAAAAAGCCAAATTTGACATGCAAAAGCATAGGCTTATAGGAGAAGTCCGGTATTTAACATGTTAAGCCCTGTTAAAAGGTCATTTACGATCATATACAACAGTCCATATCAACATTTTGACGAACTGTGCAGTCTTCAGATATATTGCTTATTGCTCATGTCACAGCTAACTTACACAATGGATCTGGATGGACAGAGAAAATCCTTAAAAAAACACCATAAACTCTCGTTTTCAATGACGGGAAACTCACGAGTGGTCACTGGTGTCTGTTGATGTTCCGACACAAAAACTGTCGCAAAGTATGCTTCGCATCTGGTTTTATTTATCATTTTATCAAATCCATTGACTTGTATTGACACCAAAGGAGGTTTAGATAGATACATCCGCAGCCAGAAACCGGAAATACTTTTTGTTTTGGAAAGTTGACATCTGAGCGAAGCACGAATTTTGCCACAATTGGAAACGGCACAAATGCGTCCCATATTTGTTGGGATCGACGAACACCTCTACCTAACACCAACGATGAAAGATTAGCTACGAAGCAAACCCCGACCTGGTGACCCAGAAGTGGCTCTTCTTCTACGGTATCCTTCAAACTCAGCCAAGATCTCCCAAAATTTCAAGCGGACGTTTATAAACATATGGCTGTACGGCGACTGAAAATAGTTATATAAATCTTTAAACGGTTATTTATTTAAAACATGTTTTAAATGTAAACGTAAAGTACAAGACACCAGAGACCACTCGGTGAGTTTCCAGTCTTTGAAAACGAGTTTATGGTGTTTTTTTAAGGATTTTCTATACGACTGTCCAGATCCATTTTGTAAGTCAGCTGTGACATGAGCAATAAGCAATATATCTCAAGACTGCACAGTTTGTAAAAATGTTCATATGGACCGTTGTATATTATCGTAAATAACCTTTTAACAGGGCTTATAATGCTAAATACCGAACTTCTCCTTTAAGCTTCCAGTTGATCCAGTGATACATTTTTTAAACGTCTCAAAATCAACTTTGTACACCTTAAGTCAGATGAAAGGGGGGGAGGGGGGTTAGGAAGATTCCAAGGGCCCTGACAGGGACCCTCAAAAATATTAGAAAATAGGATTAATAACTTTTTATTTGTTAGTTATTGAAATTGACATTACTGTAATATTTTGTTTAAATTAAACGGTTTTCTTGATTTTGGCAAAACGTAACCACCCAGACTGTCTCGGTCTCTCTCACATTCCGAATCTGTAGGCTACATGCACGTCGCTGTAAACCGAATAATGTGTTTAGCCTACATGCTTTTCATTGTCGGGTTATTTTGCATGTGCAACCCATTTTATTTGGATTTTGCATATTTTTGAGGACTTTTCAGTGGGTTTTGCTTTTCGGAATAAGGTCTGGGGTGCAAACTGGTGAAAGCCCAAAAAGTTGACTTTTTTTTGCCTGAAAATGCAAAAAATCCATGTGTGGCACCCTTCCCATGATGCAGGTTACATTTTACATGAAGCATAGGCATCATATCTGAGAAAGCCCTTGGCTATGGCGAGCCGGTAAAAAATCTATTGTGACACCCATTAGGCTACTAGTAGAAGAAGTCCAAGGCCAGCAAAACAGCTTCAGTTTAACTGAACCGGTAGCCATCCAACTTTAATTTAAAAAAAAATCTTGCTGCAAGCAAACAACCAAGAGAGTGTACCACAGAAATGTATTTGAACTATCGTTAGAAATGACAACTTTCTTCTCACAGGGTTCCTACAGCTTAAGGCAAGTTAGATTTAAGACTCAGAATGAAATTTAAGATTAACCGTTACAATAACCAAAATTGAAGAAAAAAAAACAACATCAATTACTTAGGGTTAGGGACAATTTTGCCCAAATGTTTATTGTAACATAAAACATGACTTTTTTGGTCCAGTGAAAACTTTTTTTTAACACTTTCTAGAGTGGAACACATGGAAAACAACAACATAAAACAACATAAAAATGAATCATCAGTAAAAAGGCACAATTGGCTGAGAACTATAATTCCGAATAGCTATTCTACTGCATTCATCAAGTATTTTGTCTTTTAGTGAAGCGTCACATCATAGGACATGTTTGCAAAAAACAGAGTATGTCCCTTGCCATTTAACTTGGTTACTCTTTTCCACAGCTATGGCATGGATCTAAAGGCTTTCGTCAATTCTGCCTCCACCTGTTGTAATTCTGCCATTTTTTCTTTATGCCGCTTCCTTAGCGCGTTTGATTTGGTGATGAGCTGTGCCATCAGGGTGCCAGCCTTTCCCTCAGCTTGTGTGCAGAATGTGCAGAATCCTGCAGAATGTTTGCCACTTCAAATTTTTTTGAAGATGCGTTCCGCAGCTGCCCTTTGGTTTTGTGTTACGATTTCGGTCACTTTCTTTTGCTTCTCCTATACATCCTGTACAAGACCTAGTTGATGAAACCAAGGACAGCAGCTCCTTAGTGATAGGGACCTTGAGGACCCCCCCCCCCCCCCCACAGACGGTGACAGTCACAGATCAGTAGCTGGGTGACCATCGTGTCTTCCTGCTTGTTGCAAATTTCCACCTCTTTGTCTATTGAGAAGCCTCTCTCCACTGTTGCCTGGCCATGAGATAGGAGAAGAAGCTTCTTACAAAACTTCCATAGCTCAGAGTAGTGTTGGCTCAGGAAAGCATGATGCAGGAAGACATCCAGCCTAGTCTTGGTGGGTCGGTAAGAAAGGAAGGTGTAATTTCTAGCCTCAGGATAATCACGTCACCTGCAACAAACAATACAAAAGAACAGACAAAAATCAAGAAAAAAATATAAACGCTTTATTTTACAGTCACACTAAGTACTTGGTCAACCAATTCTCATTCCCAAACTCGTCATATATTGCAGCTTCTGACCAAGCGGTAATATATGACGCCCTAGTTAGCCTTTTGCTTAGGAATGAGAATGTGTTGACTAGGTAAGAACCAGGTAAATTCATAGTAATAATATGCATTTTCTGGTCTGTCTGGTATGTGGTCAAGAAAGGACTGAAGGTCCTGGTGACAGCCATGTAGAAGTAGAGTTTTGCCACGATGAGGATCTTTCTGTGCCGCTTCAAGGGTGTCAAAAGATGATGTTCCTGGATTTGGTAGGTTCTTTGTCCTGACTGCATCCATGTACATGGTCCACTGAAGGCCCTCTCCACAACTGGTAGGTTCTCAAGCCACCGGTGGCCACAGAATGGAAGTGAAAATTTTGATTTGAGAAGAACCGTGAAGTCCTCCCTCCTTGTAGGCGTATTATGGAAGAGTGTGTGCATGGCCCTCAAATCCTTCTCCAGTTGCCACATGGTGAAGCCAGCTTTGCAAGCAGTGTATAAGGTGTGGAGGCCACAGCTTCCCACCATAATCAGTTGAGCCCCCCCATACTGCTCTGCCTGTTCTTGCTGCAGCAGCTTCAGGAACTTCCGATTGACTTTTGGTCCGTCCATGGAGACCGACAGCAGCTTACGCCTGTCCAGGTCCTTCGCACCTTCCTGAGAATTAAACAATGATTCATTAAGCATATAAAAATTATAATAAATACAAGAACAATAATGCTGGATTCATATGGTATCCAGTAAACATTTAGCAAACTGGCAAACAGCATATCTTTGTAATGGATGAGAGGCCGACGCAGGAAAGGCATCAATAATAATAATATCAATTGACACCATAATGACTCAAAGCTTAAAGCAATATTTCACTTAGTTTTCACCATATGAGTGAATATGCCTATTACCCCCATGTAACCCACTTGAGAAGTTACTCACCAAGTCTCTGTGTCCCTTGACAACTTTGAAATGGTCGCATTTTGCTCCCCCTTCACTTTGATTTGATCGCAGAAAAAAAAAAAACTTCCTAATAACACGTTTGCGAACACATTTCCCGCCAGGATCTGCTAGTTCTACTTCAAAAAACAAAACAAAAAAACATCGAATATTTTTTCGAAATGCTTCGTATTCATAACATATAACCTTTTAAAATCGGTCTACCAGAGCAGATGCATAACGTACAGTATAGATGCGCCTGCAAAATTAAAAATAGTCAGTCTATTGCTAAACATAGTTATTTGACCCAAACAGTTCCTGAAATTACGGACCAGATCACTATCAAAATTTGTTCAATAAAGATGAGCGGTTTATTTTGTTGGCAAAAGTGTTATTTAGAAGTTTTTTAGTTTTTTTTCACGATCTCATCAAAGTGAATGGGGAGCAAAATGCGACCATTTCAAAGTTGAGACAGAAACTAGGTGAGTAACTTCTCAAGTGGGTTAAATGGGGGTAATAGGCATATTCACCCATATGGTGAAAACTAAGTGAAATATTGCTTTAATCAATATAACAATAAATCTTTGCTGGCTACTTACTTTGAAATGGTGCAGTACATCCTTGGCTGTTCCATGTCCCCTGAACTGCGATCCCAAATATCTGGATTGGACGTGATCTTCGCACCAATAGTGGATATGCAGATCCAGTCGTTTGTTTTTTGTGGTTTGGTTGAGGCTCTCGTCGAAAATTCAAACAAACGCGTCCTTGTTAGCATCCGCAACAAGCTGATCTGAGATGTATGGGGCTAATCCAAACTTGCTGATGTAGGCTGTCTAGTCGGAACTGCATGCAAACATGTGGGCAATTTCTGAGTCCGGGAACATTGCGCGGAATAATAATAACTTTATTTATATAGCACTTTTCATACAGAATGCAGCCCAAAGTGCTTTACATTATACAATGAGTAATAACACAAGTAAAAACATAAAGATAGTTCCACACAATGCAAAAATCACAAGTATAATAAAAATAGGTAAGGTGAATAGTTAAAAATAATTTAAAATTTAAAATTTAAAAGGAGTTAGTTAAAAGCAATATTAAAAAGGTATGTTTTCAACTGTCGTTTAAAAATGTCCACTGAGCCGGCTTCTCTAATACTTTTTGGGATTGAGTTCCACAGCTGAGGTGCATAAAGGTTAAAAGCAGATGCCCCAATTTTCCCTTTGGGGACCTCAGGAACAATTAAAAGCCCAGCTGTGGAGGACCTTAGGGCTCGTGAGGGGATATAAAAAGACAGGAAATCAGCAATATAAAAGGGTGCTAAATTGTTAAGAGCTTTAAAAACGAGTAGAAGGACTTTAAAATCAATTCTAAAAGAAACGGGGAGCCAATGCAATGCAGCTAAAACTGGAGTAATGTGTTCTCTCTTCCTTGTTTTTGTTAAAAGTCTGGCAGCAGCGTTCTGAATTAGCTGCAGTTTATCTATTGACTTTTTAGGAAGACCAGTAAAAAGTGCATTGCAATAGTCCAATCTACTTGAAATAAAAGCATGAATCAACTTCTCTGCATCCTGTTGGGTTAAAATAAGTCTCCTACTCCCACATTTGACTTGTATGATTGATGTTTTGTCACTGTGTTCAGACACCACAGTACCTCTGCTTTCAGTGTAGGCGTACACCCGAATGTTGTTCGGAGATCTGCTGCTTGCCCTGGTTCTGGCATCGGAGTTGGGGGTGGAGGCGTGGGGGAGACGAGGGTAGAACAGAACTGGGACGTATCTGGCTTCTGTTGGCGGGTTGACTTGGCCGTTTTGTGTTTTTCACTCTGCAAGTGGGATTCCACTGCCTTTATTCCCATCGTGCCGAGTTTGAAAGACTTCCTGCACAATGTACACCGTGCCTCGTATACATTGCCTGCCATGCCGCGAAAGCTTGGTTGAATAGCCAATTTTCATTTCAATTTGCACTTTCCCATGTCGTCGATCAGGATCTTTGGCTAGCTAGCAGACAGTGCATCTGCTCCGAGCATCCCGGCCGCAAAAAAAAAAATATGAGTGTTGTTGGTTCCGCTATCCTGATCTGCGTGACGTTAATGCGAGAGGCATTCGGCAAATTATTTAAAAAAATAGATGTTACCAATTATTTTGAGATTTTAAATTGCAATGTCCCATGTCTTAGCATTTTTAAGACATTTGAAAGATTGATTCAAAAATTTTTAATACCAATTAAGGGCTTATTTTAAGATTAATTAATTCAATGCCTTTTAAGACTTAAGGATCCATGGGAATCAGAGAAAAAACTATTTTCTAGTTCTTACAGTTCTGTGGACAAAACAGTTTGTTGGAAGACCGATTGTGACGCACATTACTTTGATGAGAAGTAGACCCTCCCCTCCTGCCCCAAATATTTTTATTGCAGATCTGCACGATCCACGTGAATTACCTATTTTGAAATAAAAACGGCAAATTTTGCCAAAAGGTTTGCACCCCTGATGGTGTTTACATAGGCTGCCACTGATTCGTAGTCTAACCAGAATACTTGATATTTCCAAATAAGATCAATAGCCTAATGATGTGCATGCAATGTTTCCAATACCATTGAGGCCATTTTATATAATTATAGCCAAGCCTAGAGTTGTTCACAGTCAGAGAGTCATGGCGATTTTCTTTACAAATTTTTTTTTAATAGTGATATAAAAATGTTTTTGTTGATTACTTGTTTTCTATCTTTTTTCAGTATAAAACAGCAGAAGCAGAGTGAAAGCAGATGTTGAACTAATGGGCAAATTTATTCATGTTGAAGCTTTGAGATAGGCTATCATGGTCATTGGTATGAAACGAGTATACAAATATGCATAGGTCTACTGTAGTTTATTATCAGGTACTAGTCAACACAATACAGCAGCAATGGCCAGATTATTGGTATTGTGGTGTGCCGCTATCGTTTACAGGTACAGAGTGCTCCACAGGGTCTGAGAGTGGCCAGACAATTGACAAGCAGTGGCCGGCCAGAATTTTTGAAGGGCTGGGGGTGGTGATTGGTCCTGCTTTGGCGATTTTCACATTTTAAACATGTAACTGCGATTTCCTTCAATCTAGAGCAAAGATTTGTTTAAATAATGTAACAAGCAAAATAACTAAACATCGAACAAAAAGTTCAGAAATTTGTGTTTGGTAGATTATTTCTCTGTTGTAACAATGCTTCTTGGCAATACATTTTATACCATTGGAAAGCCTGTTTATTTCCCTTTTAAATGGTGCCCCATTTGTAAGGAACATGCATTTGTGGGATTAGCAGCACAGCTGAGTATGTGGGTTGCGCCCATGTAAAATTTGCCAAATCTTCTCTGCCAATGCCAAACAGCTTATTCTGCTGTTGCTAGTGACTCTTGTTTGGTGTTGTTTGGTGGATTGGATGATTGAAGTCTATCAGTAACAAGGAAGAAACAAGACATATTGGCAATTTTACAATTTATTAATTTAACAAACAGTCAGGAGCCTCAGTGTGAAAGAACCATACACCATACACAGCCACAACAGCCTGGCACCTCCTCCTCATGCTGGTCACCAGCGTGGTCACACACTGCTGTGGGATGGCATTCCACTCCTCAACCAGGATTCGCAAGTCAGCCAACGTGGTTGTGTTGGTCACTCTAGAACGAACAGCACTCCAAAGCTGATCCCACAAGTGTTCAATTGGGTTGAGGTCAGAACTGTTGGCAGGCCATTCCATTCTCTCTACTCCCAAATTCTGGAGGTAGTCTCTGATAAACCCCGCTCTGTGGGGGCGAGCGTTGTCATCTTGGAGGATGGAGTTCGGTCCCAGACTGTGGAGATATGGGATTGCCACTGGTTGCAGAATCTCATCTCGATATCTCTCGGCATTGAGATTGCCTCCAATGATGACAAGCCTCGTTTTTCCAGTGATGGAGATGCCGCCCCACACCATCACACTGCCTCCACCAAAAGGTGTTACTCAATCGTTGCAGAAATCAGCATAGCGTTCTCCCCGTCTTCTCCACACTTTGACCCTACGATCCAACTTCCGTAGGCAGAATCTGGACTCATCGCTGAACATAACGTTCCTCCACATGTTCAGGTTCCAGTGCAGGTGTAAGCAGAGAAGATTTGGCAAATTTTACATGGGCGCAACCCACATACTCAGCTGTGCTGCTCATCCCACAAATGCATGTTCCTTACAAATAGGGCACCATTTAAAAGGGAAATAAACAGGCTTTCCAACAGTATAAAATTGTATAAAACAGAAATAATCTACCAAACACAAATTTCCGAACTTTTTGTTCGATGTTTATTTTACGTATTGTGAAAGCTAGCTTAAAGCACAACTGAACTTTGGGTTGTGTAGTTACCTGGCCATTGATATTTTGCCACCATAAATGGTGGCAAAATATGTTTGTTAGTTGCCAAATTGGGAGGGTATTTGTCGCTCTCCATTCACTTCTATAGGGCAGCTAAAATGGTCTCAAAATGATTCTGTGGATTCTGTCAATACAAACAATAACCAGTCCTCGTATTATTATTTTTTAAGTCAAATGGCCCTTTCCTGGCTTTTTGTGTATTATTTTGAGCGTAGATTCGATGGGCAATTCTTGCGCCAGAAACGGCATTAATGCGCAGTCAGAAACCACTCTTTGGTCCAAATTTCCACGGAAGCAAGCGCTCCTGGTAGTATATATCGATGGCAAACAACCGACCTGCTGACTTTTTGCTAGTCTTTTCTGGTAGCTTGCTAACAACATTGAAGAAAATAGTACTTTTAGAAATATAATTTATAGCCTATTTATTAGAATTTAAAAAAGAAAATAAAAAATTACACCCCCCACCCCCCATCTAGTTTTGATAACCGTGAAGTTGTTAAATTAGCTACATTGTTTTTGCTCTTTCGTATCACCGTAGTTCTCATAAAACTCACATTTTAATAATTTTCAAGTGGGAATTACTATCTTTTCATCAGTATATGGTGATAAATACCTATGGGTCTAAACACCAATCCAAAACCTGTCAAAATGACAAAAATATTTTTTGTCCATTATAAAGCATATAGGTTACACATGCATACTCACTCCAAGAAAAATTTAACATTCATCTAGCACATATGCACAGTAAATTTGAATGAGTATTTTCCATTCCCTAAGTGACAAGTATTGCCATACCACGTATACAGTTTATATTACGTACAATAAGATTACAATAAAATAATATTCCACCATCAGGAACATGCCGGAAAATGTTCTTGCTTCAGGGCAAATCAAACCTAAAACATGACCTGAAGATAGCAGTGCTGTACCTGAAGATAGCAGTAAGGGTGAGTGAGAGCCATCTGGATGGATGTTCGAGGCGTGGCGTTGAGGTGGTGCCGTAGGGTCCCAGAGGAGGTGCAGTAGCAAACCTCATATAGCGGCTGGGATTCGGGTCGGGTCAAATGCATCCTGAGGAAATACCAATACACTTATAGGCACCATAAAACATTGGTGATAAATACAAGGTGATTAATCAACAATAACATTTACCTGCTTGTGTGTGGCAAGTAAAACCAAGTGTTGTACAGGAAACTGCTCAGCCATTTGCCCAATTGGGTAATTGACAGCTAATTTACAATTAGTCTGCCAAAAAAAAAAAAAATCTGTTTGCCACTGATAAGCTAGCATAGAAGCAACTTGTGTGTACATAAAAAAAGGTTACAACACGAGTGCCATGTCAGTTACTTGGATCACTGGTCATTTATAAAATCATAACATTATAATTTACCTTAGATTGGCTTGCGTTAGCTCATATTGCATCTCGTCACTCGTAAAGGATGAGGCTATACCAATAAAGCATAGTAATAAATCACGCACAACATTAATACTCTTCACTTAGCTTTGTTCACAAAGAGTAATTGACATCTGTCACTATATTTACTGACTCATTTCATTACATTGGCTCATGTTAAACATCAGCCTACCTGGCTAATAATATTGCTTGATGTTGGAACATGGTAACATTAGCTAGTAGTCTGTTTTAACCTGTCCAGCATAAGCCTGACATCATTTCCATAGCGAGCTGACATCTTGTTCCTAGCTAGCTGCCCAAACCACCTAGCTGGCTACCACAACTGCCCTAGTTAAATACCATTTGTGCCACACTAGCTGCACCAAAAAGCCAGCTTGCTGCACTCAGAACACAGCTGCCACACAGATGCCGCTTTGGCCAACTAGGTGCCACAAAAATAGGGAAAAGCTTCAAGAATGGCAGCTAAGTAATCATATTTTTCTCCAACAATAATAAAAAACACTTTGCAATGAAGTAGCTTCCATCCCTCTTATTTCTTGGATGCCATACATGGTCTAACTGTAATAAAGGTCTCAGAAAATTACAAATGAAACTGACTCCAGTACACTTACATGAATGTGTAGAAACTGAAATGTTGAGCGAATAGCATATAGCCATTTACACAAATATTTGTAGTAGATTCAGTTCTAAGATCTAATACTCACTTAAAGATGAATCTTCATTTGAGGCATAATCTACTTTTTTTCCTCTAGATAATTAAGCAATTTAGGTTGAATGTTACTACAGATGTTTATACACTGCTCAAAGAAATTAAGGGAACACATAATCAACACAGAAAAACACCAAGTGAATTAAACTTCTGGGATATCGATCTGTCCAGTTAGAAAGCATAAATGATTGTGAATACATTTCACCTGCTTTGGTGCAAATTAAAGTGACAACAGATGGACAGGAGAGGCAACAGCAAGACAACCCCCAAAAAGTAAATAGTTTTGCAGGTGGTGGCCACAGACCATTTCTCTCTCCATATTCTTATTTTTCTCTAGTTTTGCATTTTGCTAGTGCCCTTGACATGACTGGTAGCATGAGGCGGTACCCTGCAGCCCATTCAGGTTGCACAGGTAGTCCAGCTCCTCCAGGATGGCACATCCATACGTGCCGTCCCAATAAGGTTTGCTGTGTCTCTCAGCACAGTCTCAAGAGCGTGGAGGAGATACCGGGAGATGGGCCATTACACAAGAAGAGCTGGACAGGGCCGTAGAAGGGCAATAACCCAGCGGCAGGATCGGTATCTGCTCCTTTGTGCGAGGAGGAACAGGAGGAGCACTGCCAGAGCCCTACAAAATGACCTCCAGCAGGCTACTCGTGTTCATGTTTCTGACCAAACTGTCAGAAACAAACTCCATGAGTGTGGCATGAGGGCTCGACGTCCTGTAGTGGGACCTGTGCTCACAGCCCAGCACCGTGCAGCTCAATTGGAATTTGCCAGAGAACACCAGAATTGGCAGGTTCGCCATTGGCGCCCCGTTCTCTTCACGGATGAGAGCAGGTTCACACTGAGCACATGTGACAGATGTGAAAGAGTCTGGAGACGCCGTGGCGAATATTATGCTGCCTGCAACATCATCCAGCATGACCAGGTTGGTTTAATTGACTTGGTGTTATACTGTAATGATTAAGTGTTCCCTTAATTTCTTTGAGCAGTGTATCTAATAGAAACGAGAAATGACAAGCAAATTCTCTCGTCTACCATTAATTTTTGAGTTACCCATAGCCTCATGTTTGTAGAATTTACACTGACATTTTGTAAGGGTAGCTTGGCAACATTTCACCTACTTGACAAGCCTGTCAAAATATGCTATGGTTTCATTCCTGAGCAGCTCAAATGGGCTTTTTTTCTTGGTCCTACGAGACTCCTTCATCTGCAGCAGTGTCTGGAAGGAGAGGGAACTTCATAAGAATGCTCAGTTTCTTCTTGTATTTGGGAAAGAACAAGTATTCGTTCTACAGTTACCTCCACTGAATATAGACCTAGATATACCTGTGGTCAATAATAATGTTATGGAAATCTACCTTTTGAAGCTGGAACAAGTCAGTCTTCTTCTGCAAGTCGTTCCCAGAAAGGTGGTCATCTTCCCTGAACTCTACATGCCCATCTGGAGCTGAATGATCAGTACAAGCTGTAGTTATAGAAGAGGAACTTAAGTAACCCCAAATGGGCAGATCTGTTGTGCATAATAGGATTCACCGATTCAAACTAATCAGAGAAAAACCCTTGGCAAGTATGTGGAGTAATATTCCATGCACCAATACAGGCTTAGTAAGGCTAATTTTTTTTTATTTTTAAATTTGTTTCTGATTTTTTCCCTTTTTCTCCCAATTTGGTAGCCAATTGAACCCCTATTCTAATTCAATTCCCCCCCGTGTAGCAACCGCTAGAGAACCACTGCTACACAACCCCGTCAATCGGTATATTAGTAGTTGGAAGGCGGGCGCCACGTCCTCTACAGGGCGCAGCTCCTCGAGCTCCTGACCGTGACACGCCCTGGGTCCCCGTGCGCAGCGATTCTCTCCGAGCCCCTCCCCCCACCCGGAAGCGGCTGCCAATTGCCGCTTCCACAGGGCACCGGCCACGCTCGGATATGGCAGGACCGGGGCGCGAACCCCGATCCTCGGAGTACAACTGCGCTGACTGAAAGTCAGCGCTCTTACCGTTGTACTACCGCGGCGGCCCTTTAGTAAGGCTAATTAACTGACATGTAGTAGGTACAGTCAAACTACTCTGAGGCACCAATAAGACAAGTTATGTCATGTTTCCTTTTATTTCACAGAAATGCCGCTTTCTTAAATTGGTCTCGCCAAATAGAACGGACATTGCAGTCTGGCTTCCTGGGTTTAAAGGTCGTCAGTGGTATATTACAGATATTGGGGTGGGGAACACTGCAGCAGAGCAGGCCAATTATGGAATCACTTTTTTCTCTCTTTTGTAGCTCACCATCCAGTTGTTGAAATCTGTCTGTGAGATCCTGCAGTTGTTTGAGGGCATCCCTTAGTTCCTTGGTCTTTCCGGGTCTCAGGATTTCAACACATCTTCGTAAATCTGTGAGAAGATCATCCTTTGCCAGTATCCTAGGAGTGAGCATTTTGTTGCACTTTAGAACAAATATGTGACATCATTCTATATTTAGATAAATTTTTCAATTAATTGGGATTGGCTTTCATCAGCGTCTGATGAGTTTAAAGCTCAATGCTCGTCTTTTAACCTTACACAAGTCATTGAAAGCCCTACACATTTTAACCCTAGATGTCTAGACAAATCATCTCTTATCGATCTTTTAATTACCAATATGCCGCATAAATATTCTGCAACAGGGGTCTTTGCTCATGATCTAAGTGATCACCGCATGGTTGGTGCTATTAGGGACACCAAAATCCCCCATACTAAGCTCGTGTTGGTCAGAAAATAAAATTTAAGCACTTTTGTTGAGCAAGCCTTCCTTCATGATTTATTTAATTTGAAATGGGACCGTATTTTATTGATTGGTGATGTTGACCTTGCTTGGAAATATTTTAATGACAGTTTTAGTTATTTTATGAACAAACATGCTCCTATTCACCAGTTCAGGGTGAAGGGCCATGATAGAGGAATCGGCTCTGGGCCTCCGACTGGCTACATTTCCGTCAAATACGTAATCGCTGCACTGCTTCCATCAAAAAAGCCAAAAGTGATCATTATTTATCACAGACTACAGACAGTCTAAATGACCATAGGAGATTTTGGCAAACTATAAAATCTCTCTCTGCCAACTCTTGCTCTTCAGAGCTGCCTCCTAATCCATTATCGCTTCATGCACTATAAGGGATGGAGGACAAAAGGATGCAGACTAATTTTCGGTCTTGAAAAAAGCCTGGAGGTTCTAGTGTTAAGGCATATTTATTCTGAAAAATAAGTGGGATTGTGTGACATTAATTTCAAGTAGGTAGGTCAAACAGAGGAGGGCTTATCAATATTGAAATCTCTGGAATTCAAAAGCTATAGCGCCACCATACGATACCAAATTTGGTCAGTGGTGCTTGGGACATACCTTCTATCAGTATGCCCAGTTTGATTTCAATCAACCAGGTGAAAGTGGGAAATGTAGCATATGAACCAATAAAATCTAAAATGGCCACCAAATCAAGAGGGCAGTGATCGAAACATACATGGTCATGTTTGGACTGAGGGGTTTAGTCACTGTAGCACATTTCAAATCACCATGTTAAAAGATTTTTTGTGAATTAAAAAAATAATAATTATTGAACCTTTAGGCTTTAATCGGTCAAAGCATCTAGGAGGAGATGGATTTTAAAGGTTTTTCAAAAAATTCTAAATGGCAGAAAATCTAACCAGACCTTTTTCGGTGTAATGAACAATGTAATGTAATTTTATTTTCTATGAGAGGAGAGCAATCTAGCAAAATCAAAGTTTGGATTTTCAACCATTTGCTGTAGCGCCAATCAAAGCAAAAATCCCTCTATCAAGCTGAAAAGTTTTGTAAAACCAGACCAGGCGGTTATGCCAGAACTGAAAAAAATAAAAAACTGGAAGAAAGCATAATAACATTAATACCAAGAAATACAATAGATGGCAGTGATCATAATATACATGGTCATGTTTAGTCACTGTAGCACATTTCAAATCTCTATATTAAAACAGCCACATAGATAAAAGCTGCAGACAAAAAATAATAAAGCCATCAGTGAGGTTGTGTTATGCACGATTATAAATGATGGGAAACAAGCTTTTAATAAGGTCCAGGTTGAAAACAAGTGAACCTATCCTTTAAAAAGGTGACACACAGTGTCAAAATGTTTCCCCCACCCACGGAGCTTGTCGCCCCGCCTAAAAATATTAAAAACTAATTTACTATCATTTAAAAAACACCATTTTGTGACCCGTCTTTGGAAATGATCAACGATTCAATAGATTTGCGGAGTTTGTGGACTCTTTGGTTAGTAACAAACTCCAAGTATGAAATTAGTGTTTTGATTTGCGATTGGCTGCTTGCTCACACGCAGAAGAACGGATTTGTTTAGGTTACATCAGGAAGGCGAATAACTAATCTAGCTAATGGTAATGTCATCTTCAGTATCTTCATCAATTGCGATCTTCGTTCGATAATGAAACCCCAGTCACAGAGCAGCGTTTAAATGTTATTTTAGCCACCTTTTTTTAACATAACGCTAAACTGATTCAATATTTAATACAATATTTAATTTTTCTATGCCATTTTCAATTTAGCCTACATAATAGGCTACAATTCTGACTGTAGGGATGCTCTGTCACTTATGTGGGCAACACAAGCAGGTAGTGAAGAGAGGCAGGGCAGAAATAAGTTTAGGCCTACTCTGTACACTGTAGGCTACACAGAGTGGAAATATTAAACCTAGGGAAATGGGTGTAACATTACACAACATTACTCCCATTTGCATTAGTCTGGGGGGTGGGGGGGGATGAAACCAAAGGAAGAAAATTAAATAATGCAACCAGACCCCACCCCTCAAGTTTCTACAGTGTATATGTGTTCATTAAGCATAAGGCTTGCTGTTCAGCTCTGAATGTTGGGTGCAATCAGAGGCAGTAGGAACTGTTGTTTTGTTGATGAATAACTTTTTTATGCATTGACTGCATGTGCTGCCTGCGACTGGCACCCGGAGGCAGCGGAGATTTTTCGTTTTCATTTTGTAAGCGTATTTCATAAAACCATTACGACGCAATACATATAATTTTATTAACAAAAATAAATACAATTGCACACATTTTATTAGTTTTTATCCATCTGTATCAAACCCATTTGCAAGCCTGTGATCTCAGGCCCGCTTCCTGTTTTAAAACATGGCAGTAAGAAATTCAACCAGCTCAGTGCCCTAAATGTCTGGCTGAAAAAATGGCTTCCTTGTTCAGTGTTTGGCTAGTTATTCTGAAAATGTATTTAGAACTGGGATATATGTGTGGAATAAGTAGCCTAACATTAGCAGACCATATCTTGTCTATCATAGCTAGTTAATACCATGGAAAGTAAATTACTTTTTCATGAAGATATTTGTAAACAAATATCATTTTCTGAAATAAAACGTTATATTACATTGGCATATTAATTTGATTCAAAAGATACTCGACTTCAGCCACCTAGGCTAGAGGTAACGTAGCCTACTTACACGTCCAACAGAAAACACGAACTCTGTGTCACTTTTCATTCCCTTGCTAAACTTCAACAGTAGCCATTGAGAAAAAGAAAATCCTAGGTTGACTCCGCTTCTTGAACATGCCCTGCAGGCTTGTTGCTTCGCTGTAATATATTTTTAAAGCCACAAATCCTGCATAGTGCACCTTTAAAATGGAAAGCAACTGTTTGTGGAAAACTAATGCTAAATAGAGAAAGGGAGAGTAATAATTAAAGCTAGATGTGTAAAATCCATGCAGCACTGAAAAAAGTGCCTTCCAGGCATACAGTCTATTCACACAGAAGTTATCATTATGCACCATTAGAAGAATCAGTAAATTAAATTTAGAGTGGTGTAATTTCAGCAAAACCCGATATAGCAGAGCCACTAAAATATGTTTTAAGTGCATTGGTAAACTGTGCTGTTGATTTAAGGCATGTTTACTTCATCTTGCAAGTTTTTAGATTTTTTATTTTACTTTTTTTTTTGAAGAGTAGTAAAAAGGGGCATTGGACATACCTTAAATGATGATAATCTCAACCTGTAATAATGTCAAATCACATTGATGCCAAACCATCTAATATTTTTCCAACTAACTTACCTGAGGAGCTGCAAGGCTGATTCGTACTCCTCAGACTCCCACACGTTTGTCTCCAGACAGGTCACATGCAGCTCTCTTATCTGACATGGTAAAGTTATAAGGGAGTTATGCTGGGAACATCTACATACTATGAATGTGTTAAAATGGCACCAAGGATGTTCTATTAAAAGTGGGTGAAGGTTCACAGGCCAATTTCATTGAAAATATCAATTTTATATTCTGTCCATCTTTTGATAGAAATCTAGACAATACAGCAGCTTCTATGGACTGATAAAAAATCTAATTTATATAATAAAGAAAAGTCAAAAAGAAGTTAAACTAGCCAGTAAACTAATATCATAGAAGTTGGTTTGAGTTGCTATAAGACTACACAGAAGCACCCTGCCAAAGGCTGCCAGAAAAGATGGAATTAACCACTCAGTGCTGGGTGTGGTAGGCCCTACTATGACAACATCTGGGGGGAAAAGGAGTGACTTTCATTGGGGAGCTGATGCATATTCAAAACGTATTTATAAACAGCCAGGACATCCTTTCCTCATATAACCATCATTGGTGCCCAGACAAACAGCTCCATCTATTTAGCAATCTATTGGGCTGAAAATAATTCACTACTGAGCTACTCTCCATGAATTACATGATACATTGGGGACATCTCTCCTGCCTTGAGTACATGTAGCTAACTCTGTTAGCTTTGTTAGACAAATAACATTGATTTAATGGGGGCTGAGAATCACCCTGACAGCTATTTAACAAAGACACATAATAAACCAGCATTAAATAAACACTTCATCATGTGATTATTTGCCTGCATATGTACATATCTTGTAATAAAAAATGAACGCGATTGTACTTCATGACCCTTACTACTCCTGGTTGCATGACAGCTGCCAGGCTGTTTGCCAAGGCTGTCGCCAGGGAACCCTGAGAACAAGCACTGGTGTAAGTGCATTCAGCAAAAGTAGCTATAAAACTTATCTTTTCCGTCGATAAGGCAAGTAAAACAAAATTAAGAATTTGTTTTTGTTGTTGCTATATTGGCACGTTTGATTACAAGATATTTATTTGTATTTGTCATGTTTATATGCAAGCAAATTAACATGACAAAGTGTTAATTTAAGTTTGGTTTATTAATCAAGTTTTTATCCATGAACCCCTATTGTTCTTTGGTACTCACCTGCTTTCCCAGGGGATACTTGGGTAAAGAGGATGTTAACACATGGAGACATCTGAGAATGGGTAAGAAGTTCTTGTGGTATCGATGGAGGCCTTTCAGCAGTTTCTGACACACTTCCTGAAAAAAAAAAAACGGATTTCAAATGACTATTACAACGTCAAGTGATTATCATAAGTTGCATGATTGCTGAAATGCAGTCAAATTATCCTCAAGTTAAAAAGAAAAAGAAACCAATGTTTGTAAAGACATGCCACAGCAATTTACATACAATCACAAACATAACTATTTTAAGAGTATATGCAATTCAATCAAACTGGAATTAAGTAGTGGATGATTCAATCAACAAAACATTTAACTCTTATAGACTTAAAAATCTGAAAATCCAAGAAACAGGAGAAGAGATGGCAAGGTATGGGAGGGTAGAATCGGACAATGCATCACTCTTGGGCGACCCCTGCTGGCTGATAAGGGCGCTCGTTAGACTGCATGTAAACGCCGCATATGAAAGATCCCTCCTCAGACAGAAGGAGGTCCCAATGTCCCAGCTCTCCTGAATTGGCAGGGTGGGTTGTGCATTGAGCGCGACTGTGAAAATTATTTATTTTTTAAATAAAAAATAAACCGGAAAGTTGTGGCAAAATTGTGGTGACTGGGCTGGAGGTGACCAAATTAACCATTAAAATGTTGGGGGTAAAGCATTCCATACAAAAGATCAACAACTCAGCCTGTATATGGTGGTGGTATTTTGTGATGAATGATGAGAAGTTTTCAGCAGACATTGGGATGGCAAGTATGCCATTTGCCAAGTTATGGCTTGGCAGGGCATGCCCCATACCTATACAGCACCGAGTTCGGCACTTTTCAGGGTTTCCAACAGAAATAACCACAATGACCACAGACTCTCAGCCCAGAAGAACATTAACTTCTGTACTTTCTGACCTTGTGTAAACACACAAAATTAAATTACAACTTCACATGTCCCCACAATAAAGCCCCGTTATTTTTGTATTTTTCACTCTCCTTTTTCCTGCCAATTTCATCATCAAAGATGCTCCATGACCTCAAAAAATAACAACATTGGATAACAACATCTGATCAAGTAGTCTGATCAAAAAGTAGCTAATTGCAGTATCCACAGGCAAAATGAACGCGGTGCCCAGGTAATGCTTTTGATTGACATAAGGATGTGAACACGTCATGCTTTTGGACCATGGGGCCAAAACTGGGCTTAGTTTTTGAAGCTCAATTCCTGGTCTGGTCCTGGTGTCACTCTCTGGCATCAGTATGGCTTGCTCCAGTATAGTTCTTTCAGGCCCATTTTTCAATGCAAGTCAATGGTACCATATACGGTAAAAATACAAAGTCAATAATTTTTCTATCCAGAACATGTAGTCGCAATAGGTCCCTTTCTTTGTTTAATGTCTCCCCATGTGCGGATAAGTTATTGTGCCGTTTGTACGGCGTTTAAACATTTTTGTGGACCAATCCATGGCAGTTTGCGGCACCTCCTAGTCAGAGGCTCTCCCTACTGCGCAGACTCTGGCTCCACTGCGCAGACTCTTGTACAACATGGTGGCGAAACTCTGTGTACAACTTTGTGCTCCCCTGGGGTGATAATCCAGAATAGGGTCTTTGACGCTCTCCATTCACTTAGAAAGAGCAAGTAAAACGGTCTCAAAATCACAAGTAAAACGGTCTCAAAATCACAAGTAAACGAACGCGAACGAAGTGGATTCTGTCAATACAAACAATACCCAGTCCTCGTACATATTTATTTTCCGTGTATTTTATTTATAAAAAACTATTTATAAAAGTACTATTTTCTTCAATGTTTTTAGCAAGGTACCCGAAAAAACTAGCAAAATATCGGCAGCTTAGTTCGTTTACCAGTCAAGCCGTATCGAATTTTGTCTCAAAATTCTACACAAAATAGCCCATAATGACAAAGTGAAAACAGGTTTTTAGACATTTGTGCTAATTTATTAAGAATCTAAATGTAAAATAGTATATGTACACAAGTGCACACACCCTTTGATATGACACCCAAAAGTGAGCTGAGGTGCATTTTGTTTCCACTGATACTGCTTGAGATGTTTCTACAACTTAATTGGAGTCCACCTGTGATCAATTCAATTGATTGGACATGATTGGGGATTGCCAACACCTGCCTATATAAGGTCCCACAGTTGACAGTGCATGTCAGAGCAAACTCCAAGCCATGGGGTCAAAGGAATTATCTGCAGACCTCAGAAACAGGATTGTGTCAAGGCATAGATCTGGAAAAGGGTACGGAAAAATCTCTGCAGCTTTACAGGTCCCAAAGAGCACAGTGGCCACCATCATTCATAAACGGAAGAAGTTTGGAACCACCAAGAATCTTCCTAGACCTGGCCGCCTGGCCAAACTGAGCAATCGGGGTAGACGGGCCTTGGCCAGGGAGGTGAGCAGGAACCCGAGGGTCACTCTGACAGAGCTCCAGCGTATCCTTGTGGAGATGGGAGAACCTTTCAGAAGATCAACCATCCAGGCAGCACTCCACCAATCAGGCCTTTATGGTAGAGTGGCCAGACGGAAGCCCCTCCTTAGTAAAAGGCACATCACAGCCCTCTTGGAGTTTGCCAAAAGGCACCTAGAGGACTCTCAAACCATGAGAATCAAGAGTCTCTGGTCTGATGAAACCAACTAAGTATTAGGCTAAGGTTGTGTACAGATATGTAACCCCTAAATAACCGATTTTTGTCAGTAAAATAAAATAGCATATTTTCTAAAAACCTGTTTTCACTTCGTCATTATTGCCTATTGTGTGTAGAAATTTGTTCTACATGGAGAATGGTAATATAAAGCTCATGTCATTACTTCAAACATGAGTGAGAAATATCTTTGTTGAAAAACTTAAGCTTGATGAATAACTGTAGCGCTCTCAATTGGCCGATTCTCACCAAATTTTACCGGTTCATACGAGTCATAGAGCTGTACATACATACCAAATTTCAACACGATTGCCCCTCAATACGTCAGTCAAACGAGTACTGAACTTTGATTGGCTGATGGCAGTCATATTTTAAAAAATGTCCTATATGCTCCGTCTGCAACATGGGCCAGTACAAAGCAAACAAGTTATTAGGTAATTTGGTTCATGAGTTATGAAAATTTTCACATATTGCCCTGCTATAGCTCGACCTAGTGACCGAGCAAAATAAACTTCGAGAGTCTTAATTGTCGGGACATGCCGAACCTAGATATCCAGTTTCATGATGTTCAGGCCTTGAATTCAAAAGTTATTAGCATTTTTGTGATAAGCCAAGCCCACATGGATGGCTCGTTATTTGTGCATATTTTAAGATATCAAATTTTTTTTATAAATTTGTAGGACAAGAAGCATTTTAAGTGATTTAAGTAATTTGTTTGGTATGACCTAGGGAATCTGGTAAATAATTTTTTAGATAGGCCAAACTTTAATGAATTTATAGCCCAAAACATTTGGCGAATCTTGCTAAGTTTTGTTAACTGAGGTACGCTTGGGACTGGGTACCTACGTACTAAATCTGGTTGCTCTAGCATGTACAGTTTTTGCTGGGAAAAATGATGAGTATCATTGTGACTCTAGGTGAAACGGGGCGTCGGCAGTGGGCGTGTCAATGTCAAAATGTTGTCACGTGCACTACAGCGCCACCACGTGTTCAATCTGCGTCATAATATAGCGGATCCAAGAGTTTGGCAATCCCAACAAGCCTGCCAAGTTTGGTGATTCTGGGCCAAACCAGCTCACTGGAATTTTAGGAGAAAGGTGAAATAAAAAAAATAAAAAGAATACGAACAAAAAAAAATAGGGTACCAGCATCTGCGCTGCTCGGTCCCCGAATAATAATAATCAGAACGAAACAAATAGGGTTCCAGCACTTGGACCCCGAATACATTTTTATTTATTTATTATTATTATTATTTATTTTTTTTAAATCAGAAACAAATCCAATAGGGTTCCAGCACCTGCAGTGCTTGGACCCCTAATACAACTAGCATATACAATAGGTATTCCAAAAATAATAAAACTAGCGAATGGCTTTGCTGCTTGAACCCAGAATTAGTGTTATATATTTGTAACAATTAGTGCAAGTGATTATTTGCTCCCTCACCAGTTGTGGGGAGAGATGTATGGTGGTCGGGCAAATTGGTTGCCAGATATCACCCAAGAGCACGCTACACCAGAGGTCAGTGTATGGCTTAGGTGACCTCACCCAATTCACTGTAAAATGCCTTGATCATAAAAGGCTGTACATAAATCACAATGCACAATACATTAGTAAAGTTGTATTATTTCATAAATCTCTTTGCAGTATGTCAGGTTCGGTTTATAGTGAGGTTACCTTCACACGCTCATCACTGGTCAGCAGCTCCACTTGCTCCTGGGGCTCCTGCTCTTCTACAAACCTGTAATTTGAGCACACACCAGAGTGGGGTCACAAGCTCGCAGGGTACATTATATGTGTGCAGTAAAAAATGCTGACATGGTTTGTATTTAGCAGTGTTCAGGAGGTAGAGCATTCATCCGTGAGCAGGAGGTAGAGCATTCATCAGTGAGCAGGAGGTAGAGCATTCATCAGTGTGCAGGAGGTAGAGCATTCAACAGTGTGCAGGAGGTAGGGCATTCAACAGTGTGCAGGAGGTAGAGCATTCAACAGTGTGCAGGAGGTAGAGCATTCAACAGTGTGCAGGAGGTAGAGCATTCATCAGTGAGCAGGAGGTAGAGCATTCAACAGTGTGCAGGAGGTAAAGCATTCAACAGTGTGCAGGAGGTAAAGCATTCAACAGTGTGCAGGAGGTAGAGCATTCAACAGTGTGCAGGAGGTAGAGCATTCAACAGTGTGCAGGAGGTAGAGCATTCAACAGTGTGCAGGAGGTAGAGCATTCATCAGTGAGCAGGAGGTAGAGCATTCAACAGTGTGCAGGAGGTAGAGCATTCAACAGTGTGCAGGAGGGAGAGCATTCAACAGTGTGCAGGAGGTAAAGCATTCAACAGTGTGCAGGAGGTAGAGCATTCAACAGTGTGCAGGAGGTAAAGCATTCAACAGTGTGCAGGAGGTAGAGCATTCAACAGTGTGCAGGAGGTAGAGCATTCATCAGTGAGCAGGAGGTAGAGCATTCATCAGTGTGCAGGAGGTAGAGCATTCAACAGTGTGCAGGAGGTAGAGCATTCATCAGTGTGCAGGAGGTAGAGCATTCAACAGTGTGCAGGAGGTAGAGCATTCAACAGTGTGCAGGAGGTAGAGCATTCAACAGTGTGCAGGAGGTAGAGCATTCAACAGTGTGCAGGAGGTAGAGCATTCATCAGTGTTCAGGAGGTAGAGCATTCATCAGTGAGCAGGAGGTAGAGCATTCAACAGTGTGCAGGAGGTAGAGCATTCAACAGTGTGCAGGAGGTAAAGCATTCAACAGTGTGCAGGAGGTAAAGCATTCAACAGTGTGCAGGAGGTAGAGCATTCAACAGTGTGCAGGAGATAGAGCATTCAACAGTGTGCAGGAGATAGAGCATTCAACAGTGAGCAGGAGGTAGAGCACTCATCAGTGTGCAGGAGGTAGAGCATTCAACAGTGTGCAGGAGGTAGAGCATTCAACAGTGTGCAGGAGATAGAGCATTCATCAGTGTGCAGGAGGTAGAGCATTCAACAGTGAGCAGGAGGTAGAGCACTCATCAGTGTGCAGGAGGTAGAGCATTCAACAGTGTGCAGGAGATAGAGCATTCATCAGTGTGCAGGAGGTAGAGCATTCAACAGTGTGCAGGAGGTAGAGCATTCATCAGTGAGCAGGAGGTAGAGCATTCATCAGTGTGCAGGAGGTAGAGCATTCAACAGTGAGCAGGAGGTAGAGCACTCATCAGTGTGCAGGAGGTAGAGCATTCAACAGTGTGCAGGAGATAGAGCATTCATCAGTGTGCAGGAGGTAGAGCATTCATTAGTGAGCAGGAGGTAGAGCATTCATCAGTGTGCAGGAGGTAGAGCATTCAACAGTGTGCAGGAGGTAGAGCATTCATCAGTGTGCAGGAGGTAGAGCATTCATCAGGGTGCAGGAGGTAGAGCATTCATCAGTGTGCAGGAGGTAGAGCATTCATCAGTGAGCAGGAGGTAGAGCATTCATCAGTGTGCAGGAGGTAGAGCATTCAACAGTGAGCAGGAGGTAGAGCACTCATCAGTGTGCAGGAGGTAGAGCATTCAACAGTGTGCAGGAGATAGAGCATTCATCAGTGTGCAGGAGGTAGAGCATTCATCAGTGAGCAGGAGGTAGAGCATTCATCAGTGTGCAGGAGGTAGAGCATTCATCAGTGTGCAGGAGGTAGAGCATTCATCAGTGTGCAGGAGGTAGAGCATTCATCAGTGTGCAGGAGGTAGAGCATTCAACAGTGTGCAGGAGGTAGAGCATTCAACAGTGTGCAGGAGGTAAAGCATTCAACAGTGTGCAGGAGGTAGAGCATTCATCAGTGTGCAGGAGGTAGAGCATTCAACAGTGTGCAGGAGGTAAAGCACTCAACAGTGTGCAGGAGGTAGAGCATTCATCAGTGAGCAGGAGGTAGAGCATTCATCAGTGAGCAGGAGGTAGAGCATTCAACAGTGAGCAGGAGGTAGAGCATTCATCAGTGTGCAGGAGGTAGAGCATTCATCAGTGTGCAGGAGGTAGAGCATTCATCAGTGTGCAGGAGGTAGAGCATTCAACAGTGTGCAGGAGGTAGAGCATTCAACAGTGAGCAGGAGGTAGAGCATTCAACAGTGAGCAGGAGGTAGCGCATTCATCAGTGTGCAGGAGGTAGAGCATTCATCAGTGTGCAGGAGGTAGAGCATTCAACAGTGTGCAGGAGGTAGAGCATTCATCAGTGAGCAGGAGGTAGAGCATTCATCAGTGAGCAGGAGGTAGAGCATTCATCAGTGTGCAGGAGGTAGAGCATTCAACAGTGTGCAGGAGGTAGAGCATTCAACAGTGAGCAGGAGGTAGAGCATTCATCAGTGTGCAGGAGGTAGAGCATTCATCAGTGTGCAGGAGATAGAGCATTCAACAGTGAGCAGGAGGTAGAGCATTCATCAGTGTGCAGGAGATAGAGCATTCAACAGTGAGCAGGAGGTAGAGCATTCATCAGGGTGCAGGAGGTAGAGCATTCAACAGTGTGCAGGAGGTAGAGCATTCATCAGTGAGCAGGAGGTAGAGCATTCATCAGTGTGCAGGAGATAGAGCATTCAACAGTGAGCAGGAGGTAGAGCATTCATCAGTGTGCAGGAGGTAGAGCATTCAACAGTGAGCAGGAGGTAGAGCATTCAACAGTGTGCAGGAGGTAGAGCATTCATCAGTGAGCAGGAGGTAAAGCATTCAACAGTGTGCAGGAGGTAGAGCATTCATCAGTGAGCAGGAGGTAGAGCATTCAACAGTGTGCAGGAGGTAGAGCATTCAACAGTGTGCAGGAGGTAGAGCATTCAACAGTGTGCAGGAGGTAGAGCATTCAACAGTGTGCAGGAGGTAGAGCATTCAACAGTGTGCAGGAGGTAGAGCATTCAACAGTGTGCAGGAGGTAGAGCATTCAACAGTGTGCAGAAGGCTGAATTAGTTTGCAGCAGTGTTCAGAGGGCATATATTTAGTTAAACAGGCCAAAATGTCCCGGACACGCCACTGCTCAGCAGTGCGCAGGAGGCTGAGCATACCTCATGAAGGAGGGGAGCTGGCGAATCTTCTCCACCTCCTGGTGGCTTAGCTGCTGGGCTCTGAGCACAGCCTCCTGCTTCTTACAGCACAGAACACTAAGAGGCTGGCTGGAGAAGTGCTCTAACAGGGCCAGCTGCACAGGATAATACAGGAAGACAGGTCAGAATTGAGTAACACAAATGCATAAGCGCGCACACGCGCACACACGCAGTACCAATACAAAAGAACACTACACTTCTACAAAACATACACAATACAAAAAAAAATACACATGCATCTACATGCAGTGCCAATATACAGGTGCAGCTCAAAAAATTACAATATCGTGAAAAAGTTCAATATTTTTTGTCACTCATGTCAGAAAGTGAAACTCATATTATATAGATTCATTACACAGTGAAATATTTCAAGCCTTTATTTCTTGTAATTTTTATGATTATGGCTTACAGCTAATGAAAACCCAAATTCAGTGTCTCAGAAAATTTGAATACTACATAAGATCAATAAAAAAGGATATTTTAAACAGAAATGTCAGCCTTCTGAAAAGTATGTTAATTTCTATGCACTCAAGAAAAAGAATAAAAGATTCTCTATGGGGTTCAGGTCAGGCGAGTTTGCTGGCCAATTAAGCACAGTAATACCATGGTCATTGAACCAGCTTTTGGTACTTTTGGCAGTGTGGGCAGGTGCCAAGTCCTGCTGGAAAATGAAATCAGCATCTCCATAAAGCTTGTCAGCAGAAGGAAG
Source organism: Ilyophis sp. 1 JC-2022 (assembly GCA_022702515.1). Lineage (NCBI taxonomy): Eukaryota > Metazoa > Chordata > Actinopteri > Anguilliformes > Synaphobranchidae > Ilyophis > Ilyophis sp. 1 JC-2022. The sequence continues at coordinate 8,348,015 of CM040406.1, read as the reverse complement.
CATGAAGTGCTCTAAAATTTCCTGGTAGATGGCTGCGTTGACTGTGGACTTCAGAAAACACAGTGGACCAACACCAGCAGATGACATGGCACCCCAAATCATCACTGACAGTGGAAACTTCACACTGGACTTCAAGCAATGTGGATTCTGTGCCTCTCCACTCTTCCTCCAGACTCTGGGACCTTGATTTCCAAATTAAATGCAAAATTTACTTTGATCTGAAAAGAGGACTTTGGACCACTGAGCAACAGTCCAGTTATTTTTCTCCTTAGCCCAGGTAAGACGCTTCTGACGTTGTCTCTGGTTCAGGAGTGGCTTGACACGAGAATGTGACATTTGTAGCCCATGTCCTGGATTCGTCTGTGCGTGGTGGCTCTTGATGCACTGACTCCAGCCTCAAGTCCACCTCCTTGTGGAAGCTCCCCCAAACTCTTTGAATGGATTTTGCTTGACAATCCTCTCAAGGCTGCGGCGTAATCACCTGTTGCCTTGTGCACCTTTTCATACCACACTTTTTTTCCTTCCACTCAACTTT
>CM040406.1:8250958-8346980 GCA_022702515.1 Ilyophis sp. 1 JC-2022 | reverse complement strand
AGTATTATTATTATTATTATTATTATATATAGTATATATATTATATTGAACAATTTCTGGTGGATGTTTAGCTATATCTCCTCACCTCTCGTGGCCAGGATACCGTTCTTAAGAGCGCACAACCCAGCTAGCTACTTGATCCACAGTCCGCTGCTACGCTGATACACTACCAGAGGATTCTACCTCGCTTGAAGTGCGGGGGGGCGGGGCTGGGGGCTGGGGGCACTGCAGTGCCGTGTTGCCGCTGCGCGCTGGTGAATGAGAATGGTGATACGTGAGGTTAAAACCTGCTGGTTTGCATCGGTCAGGGCACAATGCAAAACTGATTAATTTTTCATAATTTTAGTGGGGCACAGCAAAATATTACTGGGGCACGTGCCCCAGTAAATGGGGTCTAACGACGCCACTGGCGAAAATGCGAAAAATTTGTCGGCGAATATGCAACGATGCGAAAAAACAAAAAGCTCGCGTTCTTTTTCGCGTTTGAAAATCCGTGCGAATAAAAATGGATTACTCTTCGTCGAGCGATGACGACATGGTTATCCGTTCGGTCCATCACGGAACGAAAGTGTATTTTTTTTCCCTCTACCAGAACGTTAAAAACAGAGCATGCTTAAATTACATTGGCAAAATATTGAACCGGGCTTATTATGTGTCCGTTTTTACTTATGCAAAGTTTGTTTTGTCTACAACATGCTCTCCTTCTCTTCCCTCCTTTTACGAACATACGTGTTCCACTGCCTCTTGATCTCTTCCACTAATATAAAGGGTTAACCACAACATAACAATACATTACGTCATTTCATCTTTAAAATAAACTTGTCGTAGTCTATACAGTGTAGCAACTCATGAAGTCTGAAGAGTTCTCTCCAAAACGATCGCTACAGGCAGACCTCGTCTGTTTTCCTCGTTATTTATATAACTTGGTTATCAGTAATCAGGTAATCCACACAGGAGTCGGAATAAGATTTTTGGGGAACTTTATTTGCCACGCACACAGACAACAGTGTGACAGCAAAAAAATTTCATATAGGCTACTCTACCCTGCCATTCTCCTCCTCCCCCTTTCTCTCCCTCCACCACAGTGACTGCCCCTGGCCAGACCCGGTAGCTAGCATACGTGTCGTCTTTCTCCTTCGGTTAGCATATAGCCCACAATTACTACGGCAAATATCCACGAAACAATATCACATATAGCGGTTCGCTAGCTTTCATCCTTTGTTTTCACCAAGGCAAACAACCCAGCCGGTGACAGCGTAGCCTACATGAACTCGCCTAAGGTAAAAAAATAAATAGGCCTACGTATCGTGTAGCTATGTTTGTGTGTAATTGCCACTGGCTTGTTATCTTCTTTACATGAACTGCTATCAACGTTAACGTTAGATCTAAAGGTTAGCTAACGTTAGCTGGCTAAAATAGCTGGAGACGACTTTTAAGCCAATGCTAATAACCTGTGGGAGCTGATCAGATAGCAAGTTGTGCGTATTGCAACCATTTAGCTATAAACCCACCATCTTCATAGCCTATTTTCTCGGCTATGGTTTTCCACAAATTGTCCTTCAAATCGTTGTCTTTGTAACTATTAAGGCCGTGACACACTGGCCGCGATTTACTCGCACGAATAAATCGCACTTTGAAAAATAAACTTTGCAACTTTGGTTCCGCCTCATTTTATGTCCATTCCCATTGGGCTACAGAGGCTTCTTTCATCGATACTGACAAGACAATGGCCTATCATATTCCGGTTCTGGTAGGGGGGGGCACCAGGGGTGGCCAATCAGATTCCAGTGGGGGCCAGTGCCACCACTGGCCCCCTACTGGCCCCGCCCCTGAACTCAAACACCAACCCACCCCCCACTTCAGCAACCCACCCACAGAAGCAATTTAAGAAGCGGAGGAAAGAGAAAGGTAAGGGACAGGCTTAGAGGTTGAGGGAACTTAGAGCCGGGGCCCGTGACAAAGCATCGGCCAAAACGTTCACTCCCCTTTATATGCTGGATATCAAGATGGTAACCTTGTAGAAAAAGGCACCATCGCATGAGTCACTGATTCGGGTTCTGTAAAGAATGCAGGAAGGTCAGATGGTTGTGGTCAGTGTAGACCACCAAGGGTACTATACCCGACCCAACATAGACATCAAAATGTTGCAAAGCCCAAATTAGTGCAAGCGCCTCCTTTTCTATTATAGAATAATTTAGTTTAATTTTTTTGAAAAGATAGAAACTGGTTGGTCAATACCATGCTCATTTGATTGCAGTAACACTGCTCTTGTTCCCACATGACTGGCATCGACCTGGAGCTTAAAGGGTTGATCCAAACAGGGTGCAGCCAGTAGAGGGGTAGTACTGAGAAGGGTCTTAACCTCCTCAAAAGCCTGCTGACAGCGTACGGACCAGATGTATTCGGCCCTGGCCTTCAATAAATCAGTCAGTGGTGCTACCACAGAAGAAAAATTACTACAAAAAGCACGATAGTATCCCACCATACCCAAGAAACACATCAACTCTTTTTTAGTTGTTGGAGGAGGATACTGGTCGATTGCTAACACTTTAGCACGCAAAAACCGTACTTGACGCTGCCTAACTACCTTACCGGGGTACGTCACCGTCGCCCTGGCAAACTTGCACTTCGCCAGATTGACAGGGAGACATGCCTCAGATAGGCGGTCGCTAAAAACGACAACGTCGACCAAATATACAGCACAACCTTCTAAACCAGAAACCACACGATTCATAAGGCACTGAAAAGTTGACGGCGCGTTACGCAAACCAAAACTCATCACAGTATAAGAATATAGCCCGGAAGGAGTAATAAAAGCGGAAATCTCATGAGCTCTTGACGATAAGGGCACTTGCCAGTAACCCTTCAACAAGTCAAATTTGCTAACTAAGTTTTCAGAACCAACCTGATCAACACAATCATCCATATGCGGAAGCGGGTAGGAATCAGGCTTAGTGACAGCATTTACCTTTCTATAGTCGGTACAGAACCTAAACGTGTTCACCAAAATACACGGAGAAGCCCAACTGGAAAACAAAGGTTTGGCAATGTCATTATCAAGCATATACTTTATCTCAGATTCTAACTGTTTACGTTTATCAATGGAAACGCGATAGAAATGCTGGCGGATGGGCTCTGCATTCCCATCGTCTATATCGTGTTCGACTACACTAGTGCGAGAAGTGATATCAGCAAACAAACAACGATACTCATTAATCAAAGTAATCAAATGAACATGCTGAAACGCAGACAAATGATCCAAAACAGCCTCCAAATTATACAGAGATTCAGAATTTTTCAATCGGCCTCACAAAACACAATCATCAGGTACATCTATATCTTCTTCGCTACACGATGCCACCGTGAAAATAGAGGAAACTGTGCCAAAAGCTGCCAAAAGTACCGGCTTAGTGTCTGTAGAAGCATGTGGATACAAAATAACTGGAGCAGAATCAGATGAACAAACATAATATGGCTTTAATAAATTAATATGACAAAGCTGAGTAAACTTCCTCCAATTAGGAGTGGCAATCAGGTAGTTTTGTTCAGAAACCTGACGTTCTACCGTAAAAGGACCAGTAAATTTAGCTTGAAACGGTGATCCAGTTATAGGTAAGAGCGCCAGGACTTGATCACCCGCGCTAAAGTGACGACGCTCAGCCTGTAATGTTTGTGTTCCCATTCGTCACACGTCTCCCTGTGTTTTCGGTCATTTCGGTGTTCTCTGTAATTTCCTGCTATTTGCTTCTTTCAGTACTAATGATTACTAATTTACTAACTTCATAGCATTAAGGTTTACTAATCTACTAATGACTAACTTCCTTGTAATGTTTGGAGATACTAATTTACTAATCTACAAACCTCATAGAAATGAGGGCTTTTACTAATCTAATAATTACCTAACGTCATCTTCTCTATTCACTACAGCTGTCTCTCCTTTCCGCCTTTGCTATCACTATCCTCTTTCCTGATTTCCCCATTAACTCTTCTACTCGCTACAGCTGATTTTCGTTTCCGCTTTCTGCTCTCTCTATTTGTTGCACCTGTCTGTGAGTGTATTTAAAACCTGTCTTGGCTTGTGTTCACTGTGAGATTGTTGCCTCAGTTTACTGTTTGCACATTAGTCCATTGTGTGACCTTGTTCGTTTACATCCATGTCTTTTGCCAGTGCTATTCCTGACCCTGTTTTGTTTTCTCGACTACGAGTTTGCCTAGTGTATATCTGTACCTTTGCCTTCGTGGACTGCCTACCTGTTATGAACTCTGTTCTCCTACTGATTACGAGCCTGCCTGCTGTTTTCAGTACCGTGCCTCCGCTGACAGATATTCTGGATCTCAACCCTTGCCTGGACTTTAACCACGAGCCTTGCTTTCAGATTTTTGTACTTTGCATTTACGGATTGCCTACTTGTGTTTTTGACCCTTGCATTGAACCCACTACAAACTGCCTAACCCTCTGTACCGTGCAACTGTGTGTAATAAAATTTTTATTTTACGTCCCCCTATTTGGGTTCTACATCTGTGCCTGGGTGTCACACAGCCTGGCAATTAAACGGTTGTTTTGTTCTATCCTGGGCGGATGAAAGTCATCTTCGCCATCTCTCAAGCGGCGTAAAGCCGATGTCAGAAATCATTCACGTAATGCAACACATATTTAGGAGGTTCTACCATCTTCCAATCATCCTGCAACACTGCCAAAAGACCGTGCACAGTGTGCCCAAACACAAGATCATTAGGGCTAAACCCAGTACTCTCCTGCGACACCTTTCTAGCTGCCAACATTAGCCAAGGCAAGCCTTCTTCCCAATCTCGGTCCATTTCAGTACAATAAGCCCATAACAAGGACTTTAACGTTTGATGGAATTGCTTCAAGGCTCCCTGACTTTGTGCATGATAAGCACTCGGTTATGTTTAATGTGAAGCTGCTGTAAAATCTGTGCAAACATATGAGAAGTAAAATTAGATCCTGATCGCTCTGAATAACCTTGGGTATACTAAAAATAGAATTAAACAGACTTTTACCACGGATTTGTTGTAATTGTACACAAAGGATAAGCAGCAGGATATCTGGTCGCTTGAAACAAAATGGTTAAATAATTACTGCCAGCTTTTGATTTAGGGAGAGTACCGACACAATCAATGATCAAATATTCAGGCTGATCCATACAATGGAGCAGGCTTCACCATCTGATTGGGCTTCCCAGTCAACTGACATGTATGGCATGTTTTAATATAAGCAGAGATGTCCCTCTTAACACGTGGCCAAAATAAATAATGCAAAATGCAATCGTATGTTTTCCAGATGCCCAAACTGCATCATGGGATTTCTGCAAAACCAAATCACAAAATTTAAGAGGAACCACAATCTGAAGGATTACATTTCCCACAAAGCAGTCACCGTGAGGCACCCATTTCCTCACCAACAACCCATCCTGAAGGAAGTAACCACGAGCAGTACTGTTTACCACATCAACAGGAAGGACTTGATTGACTCTTTTAGAGTAGAATCTGTCTGTTGCTCCTTCATCAAGTCAGTCTGCAAAACTGACAGAGGAATTTCAGGCCAGAAAGAAGAGAGTGGGGAAGCCTGTTCTATAACACTTCTCTTAGCCTCATAGAATTCAGGTTCAGCATCAGACGTAGTTTCACATGTCACACGGCTCTGGGCACACGTCACAGCACAAGCGGTAAACACCTTTGGCTAACTCAGACCACATTCATCGGGTTCCCCCGAAAAAGCGTTGGGGTAACTATCAAAGGCGGAGAAACATCACGCCAGACACGCGTCCACCGGCAAGGTTATTCCCCAGAATCACAGAAACACCAGCAATGGGCAGCGAAGGCCGTACCCCAATCACCACCTCACCTTGTACCAGATCTGACTGAAGTACAATCCTGTGTAATGGGACAGACAAAGTGTTTAACCCTATTCCACGGATCAGAACACTGCTCCCAGTATCTGTCTCCGAAGAAAAAGGCAACACTGACTCCAAAACAAATTACTCCGATGCGCCTGTATCACACAGAACTTTCACTGGCACCTTGTCATTGCCATCAACAAGTGATACATAACCCTCTGTAACAAATGGCGAGTAATCTCACTCATTTTCACGTGAATTGGACAGATATAACTGGACTTTAGACGGTTCACTGAGATTAAACAGGGTACGGACAGGCACTGCTAAGACGGCAGACCTCACACAGGCCCCACGACCTGAAGACTGACCTTTAGGGGGCTGACTTTTAGATTTAAGAACAGGGCAGTCACTTTTCTAATGTCCCTTCTCACGACAGTAATTACAGACATTATGCAAATAATTTTGAAAGCCACGATCAAACTGAGGTAAACCCAACACCTGAAAAACTACTTTTATCAAAACATATTCGTCTGCATATTCGTCATAGCAGCCTCGGAACCAGTACGCACTTTATGCTCATTAACATACATAGCTATACGATCAGTTACAGAATTTTTTAATTGTTCGAGCACAACCAAATTACGCAAATCAACTAGAGTATTGACATCAGAAGCTGTACACCAATGATTAAAATGCATTAATAATTCTCTCACGTATTCAACATGAGTCTGCTTATCTCCCTTTTTGAACATTCTAAATTGTTGTTGGTATGCTTCCGGAACTAGTTCATAAGCTTTTCACACAGCAGTCTTAACCAAAAGATCATTTTTAACCTAGAATCTAGCTCTGCAGTTCGTTCATTGAGTAACTTAACTTACTTTCTGACGAAGGAACTTCGAAACGCATACGTTTTTTATTAAATATATATAAAGTGCTGTCCTTAACCTTTATTTTATCTGGCTTACATATGATAGTATGTTGTGTTGCAAGCTAGCTAGATTTAGTAACTGAGATAACATTGTCAATGCTTAGCTCACACGTTAGCAACTTTGAGATAACATTGTCAATCTTTAGCTCACACGTGTGTGGGAAGGGGGTACCAAACATATACTTTATAATAAGGTATAATACACCTACTACAGGCCTAGCTAGAAAACAAAGATGCGCTGCCTTTCACTGTCCCTCTTCTACAGCCTACAAAAAAATTATACTCTGGCAGAAGCAAAGACAAATTATCATAGGTCAATGTTAAAATGCATGCCTGCCATAGACAGGGGATACATCCCAATACTCAAAAAATGCACCCTTCTTTCCTCCACTACCACCTCCTCTTCTCCTCTAATGTTACTGATTAGGCTACATATTAATTACAAATGGTTAAACGCAATGTCAGATACATTGTATACTGTACATGCAACTACTTGTACTCAGAATGTTCAGGCAGTTTTGCATACTTCCGGGCAGTGGCGGTTCTAGCTTGTATGGCGCCCTGGGCCCCCATCAGCACCCCCCCTCTCCCCCGCCAACAAAAATTGTGTGTCTATCCAACAAACAAAAAAAGCACCATTCTGCACTAACTGTAATTTTTATTCTGACATTTGGAACAACACAAATAAATAATCATAACATTTAAAACTATATAAATATAAAAATATATAAACAAATATCAAAAAGTAACAAAGAATGGGCTAATTCTAGGCATAAGACACCCAAAAAGACTCAATATATAATAAAATATACAAAATATCAGCATAATATAGACGTCTTTTTTTTAATTTAAAAATTTGTTTCTGATTTTTCCCATTTTTCTCCCAATTTAGTAGCCAATTGAAACCCTATTCTAATTCAATTCCCCCCATGTAGCAACCGCTAGAGAACCACCGCTATACAACCCCGTCAGCTGGTAGTAGGAAAGAGGCCGCCACGTCCTCTACAGGGCGCGACTCCTCGAGCTCCTGACCGTGATTCCAACTCGCCCAGGGCCTTTTTTGTCACAGCAATTCTCTCCGAGCCCCTCCCCCCACCCGGAAGCAGCCGCCAATTGCTGCTCCCATGCTCGGAACTGGCAGGTCCGGGGCGCGAACCCCGATCCTCGGAGCACAACTGCGCTGACTGAAAGTCAGCGCTCTTACCGTTGTACCACCGCGGCGGCCTATAGACGTCTTTTAAGTTAGCCGACAGCATTGGAAATTCCCCTTACTGAGCTCAGAACTAATACAATCACAGAAAACCTTTATGATGTCACCTCAATGAAAGTTAATTGAATAGAATAGAATAACTTTTATTTTCCCGCAAGATAACTTCAGTTGTAGCCCCAGCAACAACAAAGAAAGACAGACAGTGGGCAGACCCACAACACACAAACAAACATATCAAACAAAGACATCCAACAGAATCATTATATCAATCAAGTGAATTAAGTGAATTAAAGTGCAATACAGCCATGATTTTAAAAATAGCCCACTGTCCCGAGATGTCCAGTGTCACCAAGCAGTCCAACACATAAACTCCGCCTCCACGACTCTCCTCCATACACGCAGCGCCACGGTCTCTGCCCACCGCCGAAACGGAGCACCCAACTGCGTCAATCCTCCCAGTCTTCTCATCATTCCTCCCCCACATTATGTTCTCCTTCCCTGGTTGCCTTTTGAAGATTGCTCGCACTCCCGGATCAGTCCCGAAATCCTCAACTCCGGTGAAGAGCGATGGTAAACTTTGTTGCTGCAGTCTGCAGATCCAACGGACATTCCCGAGCAAATGTTGTGAATGCGTCTCCATGGTGACGACCACAAACAAAATTATATCGACTAGACAATATTATCACAGGAGCAGCAGGAGTGCCCTAAAAAATCTCCAGCCCGCTTTCCCGTCCCACTACAGATACAGAGCATGAAAAAAACAAAGACAAAAGCCAGACACAACAAAACACATTCAAATGAACAAACACGAACATGAGACAGCTGGACTACATGTCGCCATCACAGCGGCACGTGACGTCAAATCAATAACGCGCAGTGGCGGGCCGTCAGCTTTCCTCTTGGTTGCGCTGCTTCCAGCCTCAGATCGAGATTTGGAGGGCTGGCCTTTATGTTAGAGCTTTTATCCAATCATATTTCAGCCATAATGTGTTGCCAGGGTCCAAGAAATCTGCCCTTAGGCCTTCAGAAACGACAGTGCGGGCGCCTGGAGCTTAAAGTGAACAGAAACAAACCTGTGGTGTTAACCAATCAGATTTCGAGTTGGCGACACCGGGGCCAGCTAGCAGGCGTACGATAACGTCAGCACGTGCACGTCTTTTGATTGGATACGCACTATTGAGAGGCAGAGATATGCAGAGCTAGCAAATTGAACTTGAACGATCTAATTTATGTAGATTTATACAAGCTGTTTTTTTTTCAAACCACAATGGCCGAAGGAGGAGAAGATATAGATTTGGTCGCAGATATAATTAAGACGCCATTTTCTAGACGAACGTTTCAAGAAAAGCTCGACATCGTGCGGAAAGAACGGCCAACCCCGGCGCTAGCGAGCCTAACACAGCCGGGGAAAGGGTTTGTCCGCCACTTTCAAAGCACGAACTACGAGCGGTACCCCTGGCTCACAGCCTCCAAGACCGAGAGGCACTGCAAATTGTACTGCTGGGAATGCCTGCAATTTGCAACTGATCGATTTGGTGTTTGGAGCCACACTGGGTTTGCAAACTTGAGTTGTCTAACCAAGGCAGCAACGAGACACCAAAGCACGGCTGGGCACTTGCAAGCAACGGTGCTTTTGAAAACCTTTGGGGACACCCGAGTGGATCTACAGCTCAACGAACAAGTGCGCAGGGAAACGGAGCTCCACAACGAAAGGGTGAACAAAAATAGGGAAATATTGAAAAGACTGATTGATTGTGTCCTGTTTTTGGGTAAACAGGAACTTTCATTTAGGGGACACGATGAAAGCGCCGAGTCCACAAACAGAGGAAACTACGTCGAGCTTCTTTCTTTTCTTGCTGAAAACAACACAGATTTGCATTACCACCTGTCCACAAACAAAGTGTTTGCTGGGACGTCAGGTAAAATACAAAATGACCTGATTTATGCTATTGCTGAAGTGATGGGAGAAGAGATCAAAATGGAGATTAAAAAAGCACCCTTTGTCGCTGTTATGGTGGACGAGACGACAGACGTGGGTAATGTAGCACAGCTGGCACTTGTCCTGCGTTATGTGACGGACACAGGTGTCAAGGTTTGTCAGATTTGAAGATGTTACAAGCGGCAAGCGAGCTGATGACATTGCCGCTCTTATTTTCCGTTTCATGGAGGAATATGAATGTAGTCTGGATAAAGTTGTGGCACAGTGTTTTGATGGCGCAGCGGTCATGGCATCTGGACTAAATGGGGTGCAGGCTAAAGTTAAGGAGAGGGCACCTATGGCCTTATTCATTCACTGCTATGCACATTGACTAAATTTAGTACTGACTCAAGGGGCCTCAAAGCTTAAAGAATGCAAGGTCTTTTTTGCCAACCTCAATGGCCTTGCAGCATTTTTCTCCAGATCCCCTAAGCGCACGCAACTGCTGGATGACATTTGCAAGCGTCGTCTTCCTAAGGTTGCACCAACGCGGTGGCAATATACATCGAGATTGGTCAATGCCGTCTTTGAGAAGAGAGTTGCCCTAAAGGAGCTGTTTGACCACATACTGGAACATCATGAGGAGTATGATGGGGATACTGTGCTTAGCGCTGATGGATTTAATGCACGTCTGGATGATTTTGAGTTTTGTTTTTTGCTTGAAACATTCAATGGGATTTTTAAGCATTCAGATGTGCTCTTTGGAATACTACAGAAACAAACATTGGATGTACAATTCTGTCTGACAAGGGTGAACGAGTTTTGTGACACAATTGAGCGAGAGAGGTGCCGGTTTAGTCAGATCTACGAGGACACAGCGCGCATCTCAAGTGGTCCGAGCGCACGCAGAGGCCCACGTACAGCACAAGGAGACCTTCGCGCATACTACCAACAACTCCACAGCAATATTCTGGACAACATTCTTTGCCAGATACGGAATAGGTTTCAAGACCACAAAAAATTTAATGTTTCTCTCCCTCCTCGACCCCCAGCACTTTCAGACCTACCGGAAAAAATTCCCGCAAACAGCCTTCTCCATCTTAACACAGAGTCACGGAATACTGTTCGATCTGTCCCGGCTAAAAACAGAACTGACTGTAATGTATGCCATGACTGATTTTGAAGGGAAAAGTCCCACTGATCTCCTTGATTTCCTTAAGCAGAAAAATCTGAGTGAGAGCATGGGGCAGCTTTACACATTGGCATGTGTGGCAGTGACTATCCCTGTGTCCACTGCTTCTGTCGAGCGGTCATTTTCGGCCATAAAGCGAATTAAAACTTATGCCAGAAATGCTACTGGACAGACTCGGCTTTCAGCATTAGCCTCCATGTCTATAGAAAAGGACTTATTGGTGGAACTGAAACGCACAGATAAACTGTACAACAGAGTCATTGAAGTCTTCTTGAGGAAAGAAAGGAGGATGGATTTTGTGTTCAAATAATCAGTTGTTTTGGTGAGTACAAAGCATTTTATTTTAATTTTATTTTTATATATTTTTGTCATTTTATTTCGTTAATATTAAATCAATATTAACGAATTAATATATATGTAATTAAAATGACAAATATATAAAAAATAAATATTTGATGCTTCTGCAAGAGATGTAGAGATGTCTGTGGCGCACTGGCTCAGCTGTGCAGTAAAAGTACTCAAGGGGACTTGTTGAATTGTTTTATCAAAGTGGACATTCAAGGCTAGGAATACACTTTCACCACTGTCGCAAATATATCCTCATGAACAAATGCAAATTATTTGTTTGTTTTCAGTGAATAGTTTGTGTCTTTATCGTCACGTTTCTTAAATGAAACTGCTTTGGGTGCGACAATGCGCTGTTTAGTGAACAAACTTGTTAAAGCTCACATACTTTTGGTGGACTTAATAAAACTTTGTAGACTAATCCCTTAAAAGCGCCTTTTATTTTTAAGTTTTGACAGTATCCAAGCGATCTTAAAGCTGGTAGTTTAACACTCTTAATTGTAAATGCGGATTTATTGATTATAAATGCTTCGGAAATATTAATATAACTCTGTTGTACTTGACTATGTTAAGGTGATGCAACGCCCGGTTATACTGCGTTTCTGTCTAAATGTATAGTTTCTAGAGCCATGGCGTCATAATGATGGTATTAAGAGGTGGAATAATTCAGGTAGGACTGTGTAGGATATCACTGAAGGCCTAGGTGTGAAATGCACGGCCCGCTACTGATAACGCGTTAACCAAATCAATAATGTGCTAGTTAGGTTGTAATCGCTTTGCTGCAGGCTACACACATTATCATGATCAGAGTTGGGGGTAACGCATTACTAAAGTAATGTGTTACTGTAATAATATTAGTTTTTCGGGTAACGTGGTAATATAACGCATTACTATATAAATGCATGTAATATTACTTTAAATTTTCGAAATTAGCAACGCGTTACTCAACCTAATATTGAAGGCTACGTTTCATGCTGCGTTTGATATGCTAAGGCTATTTATTACGAAGAACTCTCCAATCGATTAATAATCGAGTGTGGTACAGTATGGAACACATGACTGGTGAAATGGCTGTACGTTATCAAGGGTCTAAGGTATCAAATGAGCCCCAAACCATCACTCTGCGGCCAGATATGGAGTAGATGTGGATGGATCCCTTTAAGGGTTGTTTCTCCTGACTTTTTCCCCCATAGGAAAATGTTCTATAGGAAAATGAGTCAGGAGAAATAACCCTTGCAGTGATCCATCCACATCTACTCCATATCTGGCAACAGAGTGATGGTTTGGGGCTCGTTCGATAGCTCAGACCCTTGATGACTTACAGCCATTTAGCCAGCCATGTGTTCCACACTGTTCCAGTGTAATTTACAGCTAAATCTAGTCCCACCCCCCAGTTCCCATAGAGATCCATTCAAATGCAGAGAGGTTATAGTATCGCTTGTAAGAGTATCAGAAAATAAGATATCAAGAGTATTTTGATGTTGATGGGTCACAGACTTCATGAAGTAACAGCATGCAAAGGATATGCGACCAAATATTAAATATGATACTTGAATACATATCCATGCACCACTTTTCAGTTTTTTATTTTTTAGAATTTTTAGAAGGGCTATGAGATTACTCAGTCCCCCATATTAACCGGAAAAAACAAAAAAGGAAAAAAAATAACAAAGTGACAAACCACCCAGGATTTGCCCGACGACTTCCTTAAATTGTTAAGGAAGTCGTCGGGCAAATCCTGGGTGGTTTGTCACTTTGTTATTTTTTTCCTTTTTTGTTTTTTCCGAATGGGGTTAAGTGGTGCTTGTGCAATTGGAGGTTAGGCGGCTGCGATTGAGACCTTCCGCTAAATCATGAAGACAGTCTCCCTGATAGCGCAGTTGCTCCATGAGTCGTCGGGCAAATCCTGGGTGGTTTGTCACTTTGTTATTTTTTTCCTTTTTTGTTTTTTCCGAAAAGTATTGACTTTTCTCACTGCTGTACACCGGTCGATCCACACCTACCGGACCTGATCTGATGTCCCAACAGCGAGCAGAACAAAGAGCCTCCAACCTAGGCCAAAACCAGACTAAAATGCTCCCCTCTTCACCACAACACACAAATGCTAACAGCAAACAAGCCAATCAAACAATGCCTGTACAATTCAAAGTTTATTCAGTATGACCAAACAAAACAAAGCAACAAACAGAAACTACGAAAGTGCCTTCCAAACACAGATTTCCCCGTGTATCTCCCAATAGCGCTAACAAATAACCAATTACATAAACAAAAGAGCACATTGTACTCAACTTCACAAAGACGTCCTCCTCTGTCCAAACAAAGCGTTAGCCAAAAAGAATGTTATACCGCAAACATACCTACAAAATACAAATCCATCCAGGCTTCAGAAAGTTACAAAAGTAACCATGTCCCGGACGCTAAGCCCCCATTTTGTCACGACCCGGCTCGTAGAGCCATGACAAAACAGGGAGACCACACAGGGAAGTTACTGAGCAAATATGAATTTATTTAATTTAACCAAAACGCATCCAAAATAAAGTAAAACATGAGGCGTGGAAGTCTGTAAGTTATCAGTTGTGTATGCATATGCTTGAATGAGTGAAAGGTATCATAGTAAGTGTTGTAAGAAGCAAAAACTCAAACAAACACATACGTGGAGAGAATCAGAGAGAGATTGGAATAGGAGACAGCGAGTTCAATAGAGCAAAAAGACTCAACAGGTGTGTCTCATAATTATTCTGCTCTCCAACTCCACCCACCAGCCTACTAACGGCTAGCGGAGCAAGAGAGCCGTAACACCTCGCACCTGTTCTAGGTTACCTGCGAGCTATAAAAGCTCTGAGTTTTCATTTTCTGGCGCTTCGGTGTCATTTCATTCACTATGAAGCCGGTACGGTATAGGATCAAAGCGACCACATCACGTTTAAGTTTTGCTTAAAAGTAAAGCGGGACTTGCTTTTAGTTGCTTTAGAGTTTCTTTATAGGTTTTGTTTTTTCTTTTGCTACTTCTGTTCCTAGTTTTGTTTTGCTCTGAAACAGAATTGCTCTGTTACCCTGTTTTTACACCTCTTAATTGTGAGGTGTTTCTTCTTTCTTTTCTCTACTCGGATCTCAAGTTTTGCCCTCTTATTTGGGTTGTTCTTATTTAGCTTATGCCGGGAGGTTTTTTCCATTCTTTATTTTGGAGTCCATTTCCCCCTCCTTGTGCTGAACTGTGCGCTTTAGTGGTGTTTCACTACGGTGTACACTTTTAGATTCCTTGGCTGTCGCGCCTGGTCCTCCGAACCGACACTCCCTCTTACAGAACACCGAAGCCTCTATGGAAGGACCAGCGACACTGCTGGAAGTAAAGCAGGCACTGGCCGCACAGAGCTCTGCCTGGGGCTCACATGAGGAGGGCATTCTTGCCCTCCAGGCCAGGCAGCAAGCCATGCATGCGCAGCAGGGTCAGCTCATGGAGCAACTGCGCTATCAGGGAGACTGTCTTCATGATTTAGCGGAAGGTCTCAATCGCAGCCGCCTAACCTCCAATTGCACAAGCACCACTTAACCCCATTCCCTTACCAATCACCCCTAGGGAACCCTAGCTTCAGCTGCCACCCCGCTATAACGGGGACCCAGGGAAGTGTCGAGGTTTCCTGACACAGTACATGATTTTTTATAATTTTTAATGGACAATGCCCTCGCTTGGGCAGACCCCCTAATGCGGGCCAACACCCCTGTTATGAGTGACTCGAATAGGCTGATGGAGGAGATGGTGTTAGTTTTTGATCATGACGTCTCTGGTCAGCTTTCACTGAGCTTAAAAAGAGGTTTAGCTCCGAACCCATTCTAATAACTTCCAATCCCTCCCTCCTTTTTGTAGTAGAGGTGGATGCTTCAGAGCTGGGTGTAGGAGTTATTCTGTCCCAGTACTCTCTACTGGACCGCAAAACGCACACATGTGGGTTTAGATGCATAACCCAGGTCGAAGAATGCTAAACTGTATGCGCTGTCACGCATTTACGATCGCGCTGATAAGGAACTGCGTCCAGAGCCCATCGTACCTACCGCCAAGATTGTAGCTCCGGTGATATGGGAGATTGAGGCGGCCATTCAGAAGGAGTTACGCTCGGACCCGGGTCCAGTTGGGGGTACGTCCCACTGTCTGTTTGTTCTGACCCGGATCAGATCTCGGGTTCTCCAGTGGGGTCACTCCTCACAGCTGGCGGCCCATCCTAGCATCCACCAGACTAGGGATCTTTTGTCGCTGCGCTTTTGGTGGCCCAATATGGAAAGTGACATGCAGGAATTTGTCGCTGCAAGGGATCTCGGCTCCCACCCTCTGTTCTCCTACGCCCTTTACCCATTCCCAGCCGTCCTTGGAGCCATGTCACCCTCGATTTTGTCACCGGTTTGCCTGCGTCCCAGGACAACACGGTGATCTTGGTTGTGGTCGACAGGTTTTCTAAGGCGGCCCACTTTATCGCCCTACCTAAGCTGTCATCAGCACCAGAGACCGCATGGCCTCCCTCATGCGCTCTTTTTGTGCCCTGATAGGGGTATCTGTCAGTCTGTCTTCCGGTTTCCACCAATGGAGACCAATGGACAGACAGAGTGCATCAATCAGACTTTGGAGAGCACCCTCCGGTGCTTGGCCGACTCCACACCCACATCTCGTCTGGGCAAAGTATGCCCATAACACGCTGAGCAACGCCTCCACAGGCCTTTCTCCATTTGAAGCTCAGCTGGGGTATCAGCCCTCAGTCCCCCTTATTTCCTGAGTTGGAGAGAGATGTGGAGGTACCATTTGCGGGGTCTTTTGTTTGGAGGTTTTGATCGGTCTGGAGGAGTGTGCACGCTTCATTCCTTTGCGCCTCGGCCAAACAGAAGGCTGCAGCCGACAAGCGTCGTCATCCAGCCCACTCCGGGTTAGTTAACAAGTGTGGCTGGTCACACGGGACCTGCCCCTACGAGTGGAATCTCGCAAAACTCGGATCTCGAGTTTCGCCCTCTTATTTGGATTGTTCTTATTTGAGGTTTTTTAGTGGTGTTTCACTACGGTGTACACTTTTAGATTCCTGGTGCTCCGAACCTGACACTCCCCCTTACACTCTTACCATCCTCCTCATTGTGCGTGGGGGCAAAATAAACTTGGGTCCTCTTCCAGGCAAGTTTGTAACAGTTCCAGTTGCTTTGAACTTTTTAAGTATTGCAATAACGGTAGATATGGGCATTTTCAGGTGAGTAGCTATTTTTTATAGCCATACCCTGACTTATGAAGCTCAATGCACTTTTCCCTCATTTGATTTGTGTGTTCTCTTATCTTTCCCATGTTGATGTATGAATAAGGGAATATGGCCTCTGTGTCACCTCATATTTATACCCCAGTGAAACAGGAAGTCATGGATTACTGCTTGAAATTTCCTAAACACTCTGATCAACTTTAAAAGGTAAAATATAAATGGAAAAAAAGCTTCAGTTATATTTTGTTCATAAGAATTTCTAGAGGTGCCAATAATTGTGGCACACATGGTTTTGTTAAAAATAATTATTCCTTGATGAGGGATTTTTTTTTCTCAGAATAAATTTCAAACATCAACTAAAGGTAGGATTTTTCTCATTTCTCAGTGTGAGATTAAGCTAATTCACAAAAAGGTACATTTTTTCATCTTTATCAGGGGTAAATAATTGTGGAGGACATTGTATATGGTTCTGTGAGTGCACTGTTGTCCCAGTGATGACCTCTGAACTACAAAAGGAGGTAGAGATAGGGGGATCTATTGGAAGGACAAGAAAAGAAGAATGTTTAATAAGCAGGATGAGGTTGGGTCATTCTAAACTGAACTCAACAATGCAACTGATAAAAAAGCATCCAACTGGAGAGTGTGATCACTGTTATCAAAAAGAGACTGTGGACCATGTTATTTTAGTATGTCCCCAATATTCAGCACAAAGACACTGTCTGCTTGAAAAGCTGAACCAACATGGAATTAAGGACATGGACTGAAAAGCTGTATTTTTCCATGATTCAGTAAAATGCATTTTCAACTGCATTTTCAAGTTCCTGCACCAAACGGGACTCAGTACAAGGATATAACAATTGATTTTACAGTCGAAAAACAGTAGATGGCGATAATGCTCCAGTAAGGTACTAATTCGACAATAAAAAGAATAAGAAGAAGACGACCTTTGAACTATGCGTCGGCACCAGCCTGTCCAATGGAATTATCGGTTTTCAGTCTGTCCGTAGTTGACCTCTGACGTAGAAACCGCGGGAAACGTTCTACAAGCCTCCGGTATGTGCAATCAAAGAGTGGAAAGGAATCTTTTGGTCTCTGGTGCCGCAATCACCAGGCGTGAGTAGAATTATAAATTGGGCATAACATAACAATACAGTATAAAGGAGCGACAAATGACTACTTCGTCCATATCAAAGGTAACGTTAATGTTCTTAGCTTGCTAACGTTAGTTAGCTAAAATTATCGGAGGTAGTTTTACCTAACGTTACAAGCGTGCTAGCCTGAACTCAACCCAAAAACGTAATTTAATTTGCATAACGGATAAACGGTAAAATATACGTTTATTGTAGGCTTTCTAATTGCTTGCTTGTCCACTCTGTTTTTTTAAGAAGGTAGCTAACGTCAGTAATCGTGTAATGTTAATGTTAGCTAACGTATGTGTTTTAGTATTTTCTAGTGGTGTGTCGTTCGGCTCTTTTAGGTGAACGTTGGGAGCCGACTCGCATATCTGAAGAGCCGATTGTTTTGTAAATGAACACAAGACAAATGCAACCCTGTCATAAAGATAATGGTGGTAGTGGTATTATGGTCATAATTTTAGTTGTGTGCTTGTGGTCTTGGTGGAATTTTTATTAGTTTTTTTTCTTCAACTTCCATCTGTAATCAAAGAGAAAAATTTTTTAGACCAAAAATAAATAAAACCACTATAAGAAAATAACATTCATAATAATTAAAAAACCAGTTTAATTGTCCTGATGCTGCAGTTTTGCACACAATTTTTAAAATGCATTTATTATTATTTTTTTGTTATGATGCAATATTATGTTCTATTTTATGAGTGTCTATTTTGTTTTGAAATGTTAAACTGCATGCGCCCTAAAACCGATGTCTATTAGCTAAAAAAGTTATTGCTTAATTAAACACATTTGATTAACACATTTTGAGTCGCTAGGCTATGTGTCATAAAACTACAGATTAGAAATTTACCTACAGCTAAGCGAACATTATCTCCTTTGAATGACGTGCAACAGCCCGTGCGTAGTGCATTCAATATGAGCAGCCTTTACTTATGCCTTCGGATTCGACTTCAACGATTTCATCAAATTTACTGTGATTGCTGCTAAATAATTAGGCTACTGCGCTGTTGCAATAATATAGCCTAATTATTAGGTGCGATTTCGTAACTTTTTAAAATCACAAATACCCCCTCCAAGCATTGACGTGTTTGAATTGCCGCATTGAGACAATAAGCCTAATATCGAAAATATTTTCACTGAATAATCTTAGAATTACTTAAAATTACTTGCATAATTTTATACTTATAAACTTAGGCTAACATGTCTCGGGTCTCCTTGTGCATTAGTCCTAAATCCGAAGTATTGCCAGGTTGGTGAAGTTGTGCCTTTCTTCGCGACCAAGTCTAACTCCGACATTGTGTCTGTTCACTGCAGTTTTTTTACCCGACTTCCGTTTTGATTAATTTTCTGAAACTGCGTTCCCATTAAATAATGATTCATATTTAGTTTAGAATAGATAAAACACAAGTAAAACGAATAGCCTACCTCATATAAATAATAGGCCTATAAAATAAATCGTCCATCACGATGTTTGGATGTGCATTTGAGTAGACATCGTCCAACTCTAGCGTCTAGTGTTCACCTTGTTTAATTAAAGGCCAACACGCTTCGGTATTCTGTTCTTGGTTTTAGTATCTGAAATGGCCACAAAACATTAGCAAAGAGCAGTGACGTAGCTTTTTTTGAAAAGTCCCAAACTCTGTTCCCTGTCTGTACACATTCGGATTGCGGACTACGACAAATTATGCAAAAATATACGTCATATCACGTGGGAAATCGTTTTACGAAGAACACAAGTGAACTTTCGCACATCGCAAGTGAACTGGGCAGGTTGGTTTTAAGATGAGGTGTGGTCAGAGCTGCGTTCAGATGCGAAATGTATCCTTTCTTCCTGTCGTTCCCGAATCCCCAAAATGCCAGGATGAAGTATGGCAGCCACACCAAGTGTGATTCGGATCCAATTTAAGAAAGGGGAGGGAGTAATTATTTGCTCTCGCTCCCTCGTTTATCCTCCCTTCCACCAAGGGTGTAAAATGCAAACTTACAGCAAGAAGGGAATCCCAGAATGCAATACTCCACATGGAAAAAGTGGGCGGTCAACACAGAACTATGTCGCGGTCACATTTCATGGTGTTGCCCTTCCGAAATGTTGCGAGGGCGGTTCGGTTTAAACGAAATACGCTATAAACAAATGGACGTAAATCCATGAACCATTAAAAATACAGCCGCATATTCAAACATAGGCTGTCTACTAGGGGTGGGACGATTCAATCTCATAACGATTCGATTCGGTTACGATTCTTTAGGCAAAGGTTTGATGCATCATAACGTCTTACATTTGACTTCGATTCGGTCCGATTCATTTTGATAATGTAATAGGTATGCTAATGTGATTTGATACCGATAGTCAGCAGTAATTAAATATTCAATTAGAACCTTACGCCAAGTTCACAGAATTATGTTTATTGTTAAGGCATGCCATACATTTTGCAGCTGTCTGCAGCAAATAATGCAGCAATATACATACATATTTTCTAAAGTTGCCCTATTGAGGTTATTGTTTTTCAAACAGTGTCAGACATGGTACCCTAATACCTTTCCTTTCTTCACTAAAATGTTTTCTGTATGGTGTATCTAGGTTCCACAACATTCATTAAGTGACTAAATCCCTCTTCTACCGCACTGTATGGTCTAAGGTCTTTGCAGATGAACGTGGCTATAGCAGATGTCACCTCTTTTGCCCGTTTACTGTTTTTTAAATTTTATTTTAGTTTTTGTCTGTGTGATATGTAGGAGAAGGGGAGGTTTGGAATCGGACAGTTAACGTAGTAATAATTAATTGAACGTAAGACATTGGAAATAGTCTTACTATTTTAGTTTATCGCGAACGTCTACTTGATTTTGAATAGAAAATGGTTTAAATTAAAATATCAGAAAGCACTTTACAATTAACTGTCTGGACATGGTATGTGTATAAAAATGAATAAAAACAAATAAAATAACTGTTTGGCCATTTCTCCAGGAAAATCTTGACTCCCGAGTTTAGCTTGCTCACCCGCTTGCTGTCCTTCACGTCAATGGTGTGTCGTCGGCTCAAATGGTTTATCATGTTTGTGGTGTTGCCTGTGTATCTGATTTCAACTTGGCATATCTTGCATATTGCAGCGGTTTTGTCAAGTACACCCTCCTTCTTTCTAAACCCGAAATGCTTCCATACCACTGATTTTCTGTTCGGAACATCGCAAATTCTGTCAATTTCTGTCTTGTCGCACTCGAGCAGCTAGCCATTTCGCTCAGATCTGTCCGTCTCATTCCCGCCTGTCGCTGCTTTCAACTCACGCTTACGTGGGGGTTGGAGCAGAAACATGGATTAAAGCTAGTCAAAACAGTTTTAAAAGTAGTCGTGTCTCAGAATTATATTTTTTAAATAATGAAATGAATATTTTTTTTGAATAAATACATGTGCACATTCATTTAAAATGCGATATTAATCGATGCTTATCAATTCTAATCTTACAGATCGATGCAGTTGTATTTACACATTCAGATCGATGCATCGGTGCATTGTCCCACCCCTACTGTCTACCCTGCCGCGCTAATCTGATAAGACCGCTATAGTTTAGGATAGCCTATTCATGAACATTTTAAAATACCATAACAGGGAGAAAAAAAATGTAATGTTTGTCATAATCCAAATTTGCATCTATTTGGTAGGTCTATGGCTTTGAAAGCGTGTTTCACCGCCAGACTTTGTTATATCTGTTGCAGTATGGGAAAAAACGTGGCTAGAGCCGTAGATAAGAGTAACGTTATTGTCGGCCCGATAAAGGCTACAGCTGCGCTACACCACCACTTCAAAGATCTCAAGAAGGGAGCTGAAATCGTAGCCTCTATAAACAGTTATGAAAAATTTACTTTACAAAACAAATGAACCGAGTGATTTTCCCAATAGCGTATAATTGTCATTTTCCCAAATGGGTCAAACGCAAGCGCATGGCTTTAAAATCCACTCGCATAGCTATTAGTCGGAGTTACACCTCCTGCTCTGTTGTGTCCCAAATTTAGCTATTGTCCTTTTAAAAAAATAAAATAATAATTAACACTAGGCTAACATTATAACGGGCAGTGGGTGAAAACAGTTTTTTTAAATAAACGTCAGTTAAAATTCCTATTGTCGGTTAACGGTTAGTCGGTTAACCATTAACATCCCTATTACGCTGTAATGTTAATATGATAGGCATGGGTCTTTGAGCTTAACGTTAGTATTATGTGAATGGATCCTCTAGTTCAGTGGCTCAAACATATGGTACGGTTGCACCACACACTTTTTTTTTTTTAGGCTATTTAGCTATCGTTTGTTTTGCTAAACGGTGGTTGCATTTCCGAGTCTGCACATAACTTGCCTAGCGGCTCTTGGGCGTTGCCTGGATTTTAACTAGCTTTCATGCCCACCCAGTCCTGAGAACTATATAGTCGGCAGAAAGTGACACGATTCAATCTTAATTTTTTTCAGCTGTTGTCATTTTTAAAGGCTAAAATGTTGGTGGATGATTATTTTAATAACGAGGAGTAATGTCAAATAAAGAATCACTTTTTCAGCAGTTGGCAGCAGTTCATCTCTATAAAATGAAAAAAACGAAACGTATTAGCAAACTTGAAACGAGTCTTTTGCTGCTAACTCCAAACAGTTGGAACAACATGGGAACGTAAATCTTGCAAAAAATATAAAGTAAATAAACTGCTGCAGCGTGCAGCCAAGAGGGAACTTTTACTGTCTGAGGGCAGGGGGCATATGCTTCAGCATATGTTGGGGTCTATCTGTGCACGTGCCTGATACTCAGTGATCTCAATATGTTGTTTCCAGGGTTGCTTTGTGTTCAAGCCAAGTACCAAGAAAAAGAAGAGGACTTCAGACGCAGGTGAGTTGGAGATAACATTCCAGCTAGTAGCTAAAAAACGTTGTGACTATGTCGTTGGATGGTGGCGTTTGGTTCCAGCGATGTCACTTAACCCCTTTGCACAGATGACTAGTGATAATGGCAACGGCTTCATCATTTTGCTCAACTGAGACATTCGCTGCTCCTGCAGCCAAGCTATTAGTGGAGATCACAAACTCGGTGTTTTAACTTTATTGGTAGACTATTCATGACAACTCTGCTGAATAGAGAATTTTTAAGTGTCGCTATTTTTCCATAGCAAGTCCATTTAACAAGCACCCACCCCCAACTAGTCTATACCTACCCATGCGTGACATAGTGGACAATAGCGTCTTTGTGTGAGTTTATAAATGTATTTATTCATCATATAATATAAGAATTCCGTCATAGCAACAAGATATACCCAACAATAGCCTGATCGTATGCCAAAAAACGTGAAAAGCCCTGCTCACTCAAATGCTAAGTAAACGTGAAATTATTGTCAAGTCAATTTTATTTATAAAGCACATTTAAAAAGACTACGGTCAACCAAAGTGCTGTACAATTAATTCATGGATAACAATGGACAAAGGGTAAAACTTTTAAAACAGACACAAAAACAAGGCAATAATGCACAGAAAACACAACTATGACAGATCTCAAGTGGGATTGAAAGCATGTGAAAAAAGATGGGATTTGAGTTGAGCAAATGTATATGCTTTATGATGGACAAAACACATTTTATGACATGTTTTGCATAGGGGTTTTGGACCCATAGATATCTACCCTCTTATACTGATGACA
The DNA here is from genome assembly GCA_022702515.1 of Ilyophis sp. 1 JC-2022. Classification (NCBI taxonomy): domain Eukaryota; kingdom Metazoa; phylum Chordata; class Actinopteri; order Anguilliformes; family Synaphobranchidae; genus Ilyophis; species Ilyophis sp. 1 JC-2022. Next base: position 8,323,511 of record CM040406.1, on the reverse strand, counting down.
ATATAGTAATTCCCACTTGACAATGATGCAAAAGTGAGTTTTATGAGCCAAAACAGTTTATTTGTCGTTAAATGTCTTTTTTTGTTGTTGTTCAGAGCAGTGCACAATTTAGCCATTTGTATAGATTTGGAGACACGAATGTACCAACAGGGTACACTGCCTATATTTTGCATCATAGAACTTTAGTCGCTCTGCATATCATCCTCAGATGTTGCACACTTGTGGACGTGGAGTTTATGATCCAGGAAATGTGTATATATATTACCGGTTTCACTTAAGTAGCTCTCAGTATTTTGTTGCAAACTTGCATTCTTTGCATTTGTGGCACTTTATTTAGACTTAAATGAAAATAAACAAATCTTGTATTGTAAATGGTTCACCTGTCTTGGTTCATTTAAGCCATTTACCAAGTTTATGTTATGCTCACACCTGGAGTTATAAATCCTTAAACGGAGCACCCCCTAAATAGGTGAGAATTGGCCAAATTAGCCATCTGCGCTGGGACTCATTTTGCGAACCATGTGATGCAGGATAGCCTGATGTGACGAGTGAAAAGCTGTGTCCGAAAATGGCTCCCTATTTGCTATATAGTGCACTATATTCACTTTTTATTTGAGTGTCCGAATTCTAACTAAAATATATGCACAGTATAGTGCCCTCAAAAATGACCACAATGCAGTGAAAAATGTAGTCCAAAGCATGTACACTATTAATGTTAAAAATAACGCAATGCTTCACCTCTGCTCATGCACTCCTGCAGAGACGAGACGAACACATTGCAAGACGTAATGCCAGTATCTCTTCCAGCTGTGCGGACCCCTACCTCTTGTAGCTACGAAATGCTTTTGTATTGACCAGCATGCCGATACAGAATATACAATTAAAAGTGAAAACGTCATTGTTGTAGGCTACCATTTTAGCTATGTTTGCTAGCAAAGCCCAAACTTTCCCAGTGCAACTCAAACGCACTGATGTCAGTAAAAACATGGAAACAACGCATTTATCACCACAATATCTGACCGCCTTCCATTATAGAATGCAAGGTTAGCTAGCCTACTAATTATAACCTACTCCATGGCAAACATTTTAACCCTGTTGCTAACAACAGCTAACGCACTAGCCCAGAAAAAATACATTGCTTCTGTCATCGAATGGTCAGAGCGAAACCGTTCAATTATGGTCAGCTAGCTAATGTTAGTCTACTTAATGGTCATGGATCATCACGTAACATTAGTTGACATGGTTCCTTACCGGGTGATTCAATAAGGCATTGTAGGGAATCGGGGAATACCGGAGGAGCTCACTCTGTAACGGACAGCACTCGAGTCCTGTTTGGTTTAGTTCGCCAAAACATCTTTAGGAAATAACGTAGCCTATCAATGTAATTTTCTGACATTATAATAAAATGGCAATGATAGCTAGCTTGATCTACGATGTGTCCCTAACACAGAACTCGATTCAGAACAGTGAGATTCAGGAACCAATTCTTCCCTCGCTGGCTCTGCCTACTTGCTATATAATTTACACGCCCACTTGAAAACACTGTAGTCTTTCAAAAAGAGCAAGTGGTAGAGGAATATGCCATTTTGATGTACCAGTACTGAATTTTCAACTTTATATTCAAATAACTCTGTTCAGAATAAATTTTTTGGCCAGCCACAAAGAAAGACTTGATTAGTTGCGCCTTTATCTGTTCAAAAGGTTAATGTTGTTTTTTCAGTGGAATTCCCCTTTAAAGACGCTTTCACCGAAAAGGGTATACTACGAACTACGTAGGATTTCTTAGCTGGATACCACTAACTGCATCGAGTAAAAACCATCTCAAATCTGGAATACGGACTTAAGTAAGAAGAGCTGTTCCCAGTTGTACTATCCAGCTAACGAAGTAATCCTACTTCGCGGGACTTGGGTATTTCATTGAACATCTAACTGCCTTTTTTTAAGCTCAATCATCTTACTCCATCTTACTACTGTATTAGCCTAATTACCTGTTTTAAGTGGTAAGCCATGTTGGTTGTTGTCGTGTGGTATGACAGAAGCTGCTGACACAACTTGCATGTAACCTTTTTGGGGTCATCTTTTACTATTTCAAAATGCTCCCACACTTTTGAAGTTTTTTTTAGTGGACATTGTGAGCTATTAAGTTGCTTAAAATCCAAAATACCGCCACATGCTGCTCCGATGGTCCTGCTGCAGCTTAATTCGATAGTGCGACTGTAGTTTACAATGGTGATTTATTCACGCACACTAAGGATATTGATTAAATGCACCCAAATTACTTTCCATTTTTTATGAACAGTATTATATTAATAGGCTGATATTTAGATCAAAATAGGCAATGCATAATGATTAATTGAAGAAACCAAGCAATACTATGTAAAATCAGATGTTCAGCACTCCCATATAGCCAGAATGGTATCATCCTCATTTCATAACCACATTTTGGGACTATTCGACAGATTGGCCATCGAATCAGACTCCTTCGATCGAATCGTCGACTATTCGTGGTCACCACTAAAGCTATGTATTAAAATATTCCTGATTGCATTTTCAGATGAGTGTTAAAATATTTCTCCAAGAAAGATGCCTGATGTCGATGAGGAAGATAGTCAGGTAACGTTACTTTAGCTAGGGAGGGGCACAAGGTTTTTAGCTATGCCCCAAAGTTTTGAAGGGAAATAAATGCCTTCTAGTTCTAAAATATGTAACGTTAGTGGTGGCTACTACAATATTTTAATGTTCTTACTGGTGAAACAGGCTGCAGGGGACCATCTGGCATTGTGCATGCTACTGAGCATCAACGGGCCACCTCTGGGTGAGTTTCCCTATGACAGAGCCTTAGAGCTCTTATTTAAAAAAAACAAGAAAAATTAAGTGCGCTCAGCCAGGCTGCAAACTTTGCCACTGATGCTAATATACAGTGCCCTCTGTAAGTAGTGGGTCAAAGAGGCATTATGTATGAATAAATAGATGTCAATAAATATGTTCTAAAGTTTGTTTTGCAGTCGTGTCATTTTATTTAATATTTTTAAATTGTCTATTGATATTCACTCCGACGCCAGCGCCACGCGCACCACCCCGGTACAATAAAACCCCCCCCCCCCGCTGCTGAAAAAAAACCTAGAGGAAACACTGATGTGGTTACCCTGCTTGCCTGCATGATGCGTAATTGACTGTCTGCATGACTGCTGCTTTGCAATGAGCTATGTATTTACACATTTTTTTGTTTCTTTAATTGTGTTTTAACTGTGCTGTATGTATTTAGTATTTTTTTACTTGCATTGTCTGTTTTTAATGTGTTTTTTTCTGGCATTTAACACTTTTCCCAGGGACTACAGTTGGTAATGTTCTTGAGCTTTTTTGTTACAATGAGCTCAGATATAAAAAATCTTGTTGGATTGTTCATTTTACGTTTTTTAATTTAGAGTGGATTTCTCAATAAATCATTATAATCCTTGAATCTTCTCCTTGCATTTTTATAAAGAATAATAATAATAGAAATCGGCATTGGTATCGGCCGGTCTTGTAAAGATAAATAAATCGATCGGTATCAGCCCCCAAAAATCCTGATTGGAGCATCCCTATTATGACCTGATGGTTGGACTGGCGTGAGTAGACTGGAGTTATTGCTCATAAAATATAAGTTACAAAATACCAAGTTCTGAAAGAACAGATGTTTTTGGCATTATACTGGAACATTCGTTGACCGTAATTTGTAAACGGCAAGCTAGCCAACTAACATTACCAGCCAGATCAGCCCCCGGAGTCGGGTTTGAATCAATGTAACTTAGCTAGCTAATGTTATCCACTCAGACAGTATTTTCTTAGTGATAACATTAGCAAGCAAGCTAGCTACAACGTTAGCTAGCAAGCTATAGGAACATCACACTATATATTTTTTTTGCAGTAACATGACCTGTCCAATAATAACACCGGTTCTGGTTTGGAAAAAATGGAATAAAATCAATTTAAATACCGCGTGTGAATGCGGAACAGGGGACGACCGCAGCAGTAATATGCTGAACCGGACGGTAAACACCATGTAGACGTTGCTCTGGTGATTTATCGGGATAGTTTTATTATTTTGGAAAGGCACTTGGTACTGTAAAATCATTGATGAGAAAAGGAGAGTACTTGCTGTTTCATTAATTTCCCTTTCCATACTAAATAAGACAGGAGGGCACTGTGACTCGGTTGCCAAAAGAATTACTTGCGACTTGACTGGGACTTCGCTGAATTGACTTGCGACTTACTTGTGACTTGCACTTCGTCAGTATTTTGTGATATTCCTTTCCGGGACTACTGAAATTTCTTCTATATTTTTGCGATATTTCTTGCTAATGTATAATATGTTCACAAAGCATGAGCGCTGCATTGGGCTACTTCATGTTGGTGAAAATGTAGCCATGGTACGCATGTGGGTGCATGCGTGTCTGTCACAGAACTGTTCTGTGGTGTCCGCGCTATCCTCATTTTGAGCGCCATGTCTGCAAGCGATGCACCACTCGTGATTGTATTTCGATATAAAGACGAGGCTACCAAACTACAACAAATAAAAGGAACGGCCGTATGCAAAACGTGTGGAACAAAGATCTCTGATGGAGGATGGAGAATTTCTCATTTTATTAGGTGTTTGAAACCCCACCAAGCAAGGTTAGTAAATCGGATGATCAGTGATCACTGATCAGACTAGGCTAGCTAATGCTATCATCATAGTTGGTTCGGAAGCTGAACTAAATACATCTAATGCTAACTAAATAGAAAGTGGTGTCGTGGTTAGGGATGTTCCTAACGACTAATTTCCCTGACGTTTAAATGGAAGTTTATACTTAGACTAGTTGACTAGTCTAAAAGTAAGAAAACACTCAGAAAACAGTCAAAATTGAGCACAATTTAATCTATAAAGTTAAACATTGTCCGAAAAAATATTGCGTATATTATGAGCCATTTGAAACCGTTAATCACATTATTCAATAACCAAATCGTATTTTAAATGCCGCTGAAATGTGTGGCACTTTGCGCCTTGCATTATGAACATTGCACATTATCCTACAAAACATGACAACAACTCACAAAATAAAAGTTAACATAACATTTATTGAAAACAATATTCAACGTAACAAAACATTTTTAGGAAACGTGCCTGATTATTACAACGGTATTTTCATTGGGTAAACGCGATCGCATAGCAAATACAGTAAAAAAGCTGTCAATGTACAGTGTAAAAGCTACCAATAATAGGAACACAAAAAAATAACAATTAGGCCGACTGATCGACGTGACATTAGATTCGTTTTATTGGGCTATTCAACAACGCGATAGGCCTACTTACTCTTTCCACCTCGCTGGTTTAACTTGCAGGGCGAACAGGCTAATGCGTTTTGTTTTTTTCCTTCGTTTTTTTAAATTATTTTTTAAATCTGGCGTTGTTAACATTAGTAACGGATGCTCGTTTTTTTATAAAGCACCATTTGACCATGAAACATGAAATTTCAGTGCAAATTATGTCAATATGTAATTTAAATGTGTACATTAATAAAATAGTAAGTTTAACCGACTAGCATTTCTGGTGCCGACTAGCGAGGGTAGCAACGTTTAATCGGCTAGTCGACTAAACGCGCACATCCCTAGTCGTGGTGCGTCTACGGCGCAAATCTGCAGAGAAGGATTTACAGTATACTCACATAAAAATATTTATACTTCTTTTTTCAAGTTCATAGCGATCTCAAATGTCTTTCTGCCAATATCGAGCACAGGCCACAGCTGATGGGGTGGGTTCTGCCAGATTTTCTGGGCTACACCGAGGGGCATCGGCACATTCCAGTAGGTGGGACATGGTCTACAGCTGCACGTGTCTTCTGTTGTGTAGTTCCAGGCTTTCATCAGTGCTTTGCACCTCCCCTGCTCCATGCGCAGTCTATTTAGTTACTTCCAGGTTGCCCAACCAAGGTCATGACCACTAGCAAGACATTCAATAGGTATAATTCCTTTGTCCAGCCATTCAAGAGCTCACGTGTCATTCTTTCCATTCATCTTTCCAGATGTTGGTTCTTGCTTCTTGTTTGGTCATCTGGAGGGGCAGGACCATCTGCACAAAGCTGGTTTTAGATCTCAGCCTGTGTGGAGGTGCTGCATGGCCATGCAGAGGGTGCCTGGTGTCAAGCTCCTACGTGCTTTGTTCGTCTTAGGCGATAACAGATTGTATGATGTGGGGTGGAGTAATGCTGGCTAGGGCATAGATGCACGGGACAGGTGTTGTCTTAATACATCCTGTGATAGTGCGGCAGGTGTCATTTCAAGTTGTGTCGACCAGTTTGGTGTGACGGCTCCAGCTTGAGCAGGCATACTCGGCTGTGGAGAAACGGTGCCGTGGCAGTTTCACGGACTGTTGATGGATCTGCGCCCCACTTAGAATTTACTAGTTTGCGCAGGATGTTGTTGCGGGTGTTTACTTTGGCTTTGGTGTTCTGAAGATGATTCTTGAAAGTGAGTGTCCTGTCGAGTGTAACACCAGGATACACAGGGTGGGGATGGTTGGAGAGTTTGTGGCCATCCCATGAGACTCAGTTCTTTTTTCGCGTCTCGGTTTCTCAGTTGGAAGCTGCATAGTTGGATTTTTGATGGGTTGGGTTTAGGCTTGGGAGGATCCCACAGTTCCAAGTGGAACCATGGTTCCAAAATGAGAATTGGAACCCCAACTCCGCTTTTGTGAAGAGCCGGGTACCCCCCCATCGCCGGTTCCAGCTTGCCGAGAGCCGAGAGCCGACACCAAACACAAAACCCGATTCTGAGTGACTGCTCATGCACAGTCGCACACATAGGCCACTTGCATAGTGCACAGCAGGCACACGTTTAAACATAAATAGGTCTACATTTAAGCAATAAGGTACGAGACTCAGTTCTATATCGTCAATATAGTCACAGTTAATGAGTGTTGTTAGGCAACCCTTTGACTGTGACTATATTGACGATATTGTACAGCGTCAAGTTACATTGTTGCTTTTATAAAACGGTTGCCAGGTATATTGTAAATAATGTATAAGGACAAGGCACACTCATTAAAACAATTTTTAATTAACGTTATGAATTTAATTTCAGCAGCATAGAAAATATTCCCCAGTGTAGCTGTTGCCATGCAACACAAAAACACAAAGCTTGGAATGGAATGCTAGCTTGCAAACTGACTAATAGCTAGCGTTATGTGATAATAACATAACATAATAATCATAATAATAATATAATGCACTGCACTAGTAATAATAATAATATAATGTAATAGTTATAATGTTAGCTAAAACCGCTATCTATATATAGCCTATACAGATGTGAAGTAACGTTAACTTTGCCCACCAAAGTTATGCATGGTGCCTGGCTGAGTTTGTTGGCGCTTGTCCAATAAAAAAACAACCAAGCACTGACAAGCATACCAGTACACATTTAGACACGTAGTCGACTTCCATTTGTATTAGGTTTAGGTGATTTTCTGTTCGGATTATTAGTTTAATAATTATTTCCAAGCGAAAATAATTCAGAAGGGTGCTTTAAATACGTGTTATAAATCCAATTACATTGCAAACTGCGGCCAGCCTGCAAAAAAGCATTAAATACACTTTTTTTTTTTTTAACCAACCAAAATCAATGAAAATACCCATTGCTAATAATCTTAAGACCCATTCGCCAGTCATATCCACCGGCGTGACGGCATGCATCCATGATGAAACAGATCTTATGTTTTTTTTAAAGTTTTTTATTTTTTTTTATCCTTATGTTTTATATCGAACCTTATGTTTTTTTTTTTATCTTGGGGAGCTGGTTCTAACTCTGAATCGTGGTTTTTAATTGGAACTGGAACCGGCTCCGAAAATGGATCTGCCAAAGCCTTGTTGGGTTTCAGGTAGGGGTGGGACGATTCAATCTCATAACGATTCGATTCGTTTCCGATTCTTTAGGCAAAGGTTCGATGCATCATAATATCTTACGTTTGACCACGATTCGATTCGGTTCGATTATTTTAGATACTTTAAAAAAAGTAATAGGCATGCTAATGTGATTTGATACCGATACATTCAGCAGTAATTAAATATTAAATTAGAACCTTACACCAAGTTCACAGCATTATGTTTATTGTTAAGGCATGCCATACATTTTGCAGCTGTCTGCAGCAAATAATGCAGCAATAAACATGACTAACTGTGTATTTTCTAAAGTTGCCCTATTTAGGTTATTGTTTTTCAAACAGTGTCAGACATGGTACCCTAATACAGTTCCTTTATTTACAAAATGAAAATGGCAAAATGTATAACAATTACTAAACTGGGGCAAGAAAAATGAAATAGCCTATAGGTTAGTGTCATGCATAGTACTTTCCTAAATCTTAGTACGATCTAGAACTTCGGTGGAGCAAGATGCCCATCCATCCGTAGTTAAAGCTACTCTCGTAGCGTTTTGCAAGGACAGTCGAACAGTTTTCTTCACCTCTTCATACAGAGCAGGTATACATTTTTCACTAAAATGTTTTCTGCATGGTATGGTGTATCTAGGTTCCACGACATTCATTTTGTGAATCGGACAGTTAACGTAGTAATAATTAATTAAACGTAAGACATTGGAAATAGTCTTACTATTTTAGTTTGTCTCGAACGTCTACTTGATTTTGAATAGAAAATGGTTTAAATTTAAATATCAGAAAGCACTTTACAATTAACTGTCTGGACACGGTATGTGTATAAAAACTAATAAAAACAATTATACAAAAAAATAGAACTGTTTGGCCATTTCTCCAGGAAACTCAGGGGAAGTGTCAATGACTCCCGAGTTTAGCTTGCTAACGCGCTTGCTGTCCTTCACGTTAATTGTGTATCGTCGGCTCAAATGGTTTATCATGTTTGCGGTGTTGCCTGTGTATCTGATTTCTACTTGGCAGATCTTGCATATTGCAGCGGTTTTGTCAAGTACACCCTCCTTCTTTCTAAACCCGAAATGCTTCCATACCACTGATTTTCTGTTCGGAACATCGCAAGTTCTGTAAGTTTCTGTCTCTTTTGTCGCACTCAGCGAGCACGCAGCTAGCCATTTCGCTCAGATCTGTCCGTCTCATTGTCGCTTGATTCCCGCCTGTCCCGACTTTCAACTCACGCTTACGTGGGGGTTGGAGCAGAAACATGGATTGAAGCTGGTCAAAACAGTTTTAAAAGTAGTCGTGTCTTAGAAATATATATTTTAAATAATTTTTGAATAAATGAATACATGTGCACATTCATTTAAAATGCGATATTAATCGATGCTTATCGATTCGAATCTTACAGATCGATGCAGTTGTATTTTCACATTCGGATCGATGCACCGCGATGCACCGGTGCATTGTCCCACCCCTAGTTTCAGGTGATTGTTCTTGTAATAGCTTGACATCTCTTGGAGGGCACTTTCAAGGACAAACTCAAACTTCTGGAAGTCTTCTTGTTGGGTGGTGATGCAGAGGTCATCTGGCTAGATGAAGCACTGGCATTCTGAGGGTAATGGCTGGTCGTTTGTATATATGTTAAAAAGGAGGGGGGCCAGTACGCTACCTTGTGGTAGGAAATTTTTTTGGCCTTTCAATTTGCTCCTCTGGTCATTCAACTGGACATAGAAGTGCCAGTTGTTGAGGAGGCGTTTGATGACTTGGCACAGGTCAAGGTCACCAGTCATGTCCAATAGTTTCTTGACCATTGTACAGTGCTGAACAGTATCATAGGCAGCGGAGAGATCTATGAATGCTGCTCCAGTTATTAGTTTGTGTTCAAATCCGTCCTCAATGTGTTGGGTGATGTTGAGTAGCTGTCCAGCAAAGGAGTGGAAGCCAGCTTGGTCTTTGGTCAGCTTGGAGTAGGGTTGTTTGATGTCAACAAATTTCGCATCGTCACATCAGCCAATGAAACATCGCCGGCTTGCGAGGGAGTGCATTTTTATTTAAAAAAATTTTTTTAGGCTATTGCAATAAAATTTATTCTGCAAAGCATCGCCAATTTGTAGCCCGTTTAATTTAGTAGTTTAGCATTGGCTATTCAAATGTTTTTATGAACTTATGAACATGAACTTTCATGTCCTTCTGAATTAAAACTAGTTTTTTTTTGCAATCTGATTGCTACACCACCTCTTTAATCTGTAAAAACAGCCCTGCATCTCTTCACGATGCGCTCGGAGCGGTAAAGATGAGCAATAACGTCAATGCTTCATTTGATAATGATTACTGAGACAGGAAAATTACAGACTATATGCTACGTTTCTCATTTTATGGAGCGTATTTCCATACAGATGGTCCTTCGCTAGTTGCACGCGTAATTTGGAGACTGCACCTCATTTCGCTTTCCTGATGGGATCATTTTGAGAAGGCAATATGTAGCCCAGAAAAAATGGCCTGAAACCATTTGCTTTCTTTTTTAGACATGAAATAGGCTATGTTGGGCCTATGATAAATTATGCTAAATAGTAATAGTCTAAATTGCTTCGGTAATAAGTCTATAAGTGGCATGAGGCGTTGGAGTTGTAGGTGATGCAGAGGAGGGAGATGGGCCGGTAGCTCTTCGGGGATGATGGGTCTTTGCCGGGCTTGGGGATTGCAACAACCTTGGCCTTTCTCCAGGCAGGTGGGATTGTTATGCTTTTGCGCCGGCGACAGCCGTGGCCGGAGGCATTATGTTTTCGGGTTGTCCGTGCGTGTGTATGTACGTACGTACATACGTTTGTCCGTCCGTCCGTCCCAGTCTTGTGAACGCCATATCTCAGGAACGCCTTAAGGGAATTTTTTCACATTTGGCCTAAACGTCCACTTGGACTCATGGATTAACTGATGAGATTTTTTTGGTGATCAAAGGTCGTGACCTCACAAAATACGTTTTTGGCCATAACTCAAGAATTCCTATGCTAATTGACAACATTTCACACAAATGTCTAATAGGATAAAATGATGAAGTGATGACATTTTATATCCAAAAGTTCAAAGGTCAACTTCTCTGTGACATCATAATGTTTTGCTTACCACTGTAGCTGAGAAAACGATCACAAACGGTCTGTCTTTCTACAGTTCAACCCTCCATCTGTTTTTTGTTCATTTTTGCATGGTTTTTAGCTGCTTGATCTCAACTTATGTCTGTGATCAGCGGCCAAATGTACGTATTTTAACATGTTCAGGTACTTCTCAGTGAAGACAGCATGTTGCTCACTGGAAATTATTCACTGGAATCATACATGTCAATATAGTGATAACTTCCATTTTGACAATAAATACACTTAAATTAAATTATGAGTCTGGACAGACATGGCTGTAAACTGCAACTTGACTTGTTGGCGGAGGTATACAACCGCAAGGCGGTTATTTCTAGTTTTCTTTGCCGTACATGAATTCAGCACTTCTAGGAGCCAAGTCATTGCGGTCCCAGGTGCTGTATCATTTCTGCCAGTAGGCCATAAATCCCTGCTGCTTTTCTGGGTTTCAGCTTTCTCATTGCAGTTTCGAGTTCTTCTGTGTCAAAAGGCTTGGTGAGAGGCCTGGCTGGTTGTGGTTGATCCGATACCACTGTCTGGCGGTGTTCTCCTGTGGGTCGGCAGCGGTTTTGACTACGACCGCCACCAGCTGTGATGCGACAGAGTTTGCTGTGGTTTGGTCTTCTCCGAGGCGGTGGATTGTGGCCCATGCCTTTCTGCTGTTGTTTGTCATGTTGGTGTTTTCCATCATCTCCTTGTCTTCCCCAACTTCATTTATCAGAGTCTCTCCAAGTTCCATGGTGGTAGGGGAGAAAGGGTTCATATTGTATTCCTTGTAGTAGGCTCTCAGCCGGTCGCTGGATGTTTTTGATAACCTGGGGATGTACTGTCTGGCATCCTCTTGATATATGTCGTCTGGCTGACCTTTTCACCAATTTTGTGGTGGTATGCTGGAGATGGAATGTTCGATCTCCTGTTGGAATGACAGCCAGTCAGCGTTCCGTAGGTTGAACATTCTCCGGAATCGGATGGTTGTTGCTTGGAGCACGGATCTAACAGTTATAGCAATTAGTTGGTGTGGGGGATAAGGGTCCAGGACTTCCTTCACAGTTCTGGATGATAATTCGCTGCTCAAACAATCAAGGTCTGGGTTATATCCTCATTTCCATCTGGCGCTGTGGAAAGATTTGGGTAGTTTGGCGTTGTGGATGAGAGTCAGGTGTTTAGACTCAAGCCAGGCTTCAAGTTCATCTCCATCTCGGTTGTTGTTCTCATAGCCCCACAGTGTACTGTGGGCATTGAAGTCGCCAATGCTGATGTGGAATTTTCTATTACATCTTTCTTGGTAGTTCAGTGTGCAGAAAATGGCTTGGGAGTGGTTTATGCACTGATGTGACGGAGACATTTGGGAGGGCAACCGTGATGGTTTCCATGTGCCCTTTGGTAATGTGGGTGCAGACCTTTTCGATCTTTTGGTTTGGTCTGCTGAAAACAGCTGATCCATATTGTCTGTCGGATTTCTGCAACCAACGTCATTCCTGGAATGGCAGGTCAATGTTGTGCAGGCCTGATGCGGGTCTCCTGCATGCAGAGTATGTCAAATCGGTTAACCGTTGTTGCCAAAATATCTGCCTTGCATCTGGAGAATCCTTCGATGTTGATTGAGGCGATTAACAGTGCAGGCCCAGAGAGGGGCAAGTATTTGTGATGCTGTCGGGATCCGGCAGGCATCGTCATCAATAGATTGCGTAGGTAAGTCTGCAGAAATTGGCCTACTGGCGATATCGGAATATATCCTATTGGATTATATCTTTTTCAACCAGCGTTTCCCAGGCTGCACCACAAGGAGGTTTGTGTATCTGCAGCCCATATTTAGTGATACGTCTTGGTATCGATCAATGAAATTGTTGTTTTGTGGCTACTGATCTGCAACGTCCAGTGTTCTGGCCAATTCGGCACAACACAACGCCAATTCATTCAGACTCTGTCAGTGTGTTAACTTGACGTTGCTGCTCACTACCCTATTTGAATCGGAAGTTATACGGACAAGAGGAGAGTAGTTTAGCACCGTGCATGTCTTTTAATTTAATGTCTGGATTTATTTTGCTTGCAGTGCTATAATAACCTATTTAGCTGGCAGGCAGGCTACTAACTGGCAAGAATCTCATACATGATTAGGCACGTATGCAAGTGTAAAAGTGCGTGCAGGTTCAAAACATTTGTAAACCAATTTGAGCCGTTTTTCACCTTAATGCAAGATGGCATTTCACCGACTTTACAATGTAAAAATGTTCACTGGGAGGCACGTTACTTTTCTCCGAATCATTTGACACATGCAAGCGTGATGTTTAATTCTGTGTGGGTTTTGGGTTTAATTAGTATTGTCCATTTCGTGGAGTTAACACCACATCACCTCTAGTGAACTCTTATTGATAGCTGGCACTCTGGAGAGTCAGTAGTAGGCTGCATACCATAAGAAACAACGCTTTTCAATTGTTTGCGCTTTTCACTTTTAATTAATCAAAATATAACTCCACTCTGCAATACGATTTGTCCTTGGGTGCCCACATGATCACCGTCTATGGTTCAGATATTTATATCAGATATTTGGTTCAGGTTAACTTGAAGCTTCAGTAATTCATAAAATACAAAATAAATCTTTGAGACACCCACCAGTTAAAATTAACAAAAGGAAAATTTGATTTTTTTGGATCATTTTAATCACTTTTCGGTGTCGTATTACTTTAAATCAAGTACGGACCGATAGTCTAGTCATGTGACTGGCTGGTGCGCTGACTTCTCTTCCATTCGGCGTTATTTTTTTACTTAGTAACGAACCCATTCTTGAAAATTGTAGCGGAGTAAAAGTATCCATTTTATTTAGAAAATGTAGTGAAGTAAAACTGAAAGTAAACAGAGACAACTACTTGAGTAAAGTACAAAGTCGTCAAAAAACTACTTAAAGTCATGGTCAAGGAAAATCCATAATATGCTTATAACCATGTTATTTATGGCTATTAAGGTATGTATTGAGCACCAATAAAGCGTGAGTAATGCATTCTAATGCAAACTCGTTCAATTTCAGTCTATCTATATCTTGTTATTCCTGTGTGCTCGAAATGGTCCATGGCTACGTAGACATGAAACTCCAACCAATACATATTTTGGTCTCATTACATAACTCCTCCCTTAGTTTGAGGCGAATTAAACTGTCCTGTCCGGCTAATAAATCCTCTGAGTCGGAGCCAAACACTCGTTTTGTTTTCTCTTAAGAATAGTCGTCCGCGTTATTAGTTTTTGAATAGTTAGTTAGCTAAAGTGTTTATTTTTTCCTGCTCTCCTTATCCCTATACCAATTTTATCCCTCTCCCAATCTGTTTCCCCACCTTTTTATCCTTCCCTCCGTGGTACTAGCTAGTAAACTCCTTGCACAGCTCAGCATGGAAACAAACTAATCACTCGCACATCGTTTTTACTTGGTGCACTGCTCATTCGTCAGATAATAATCGAAAAGAATAGATAGTTAAGATTTTGCCAAGTAAACCATGCCTTGGAAATGGTTTAGTAATTGTTCAGTGGCTGGTTACAGTAACAAAAATAGATGAGAACCATTATCCACCGAAGTAGGCTACTTAGTTGCCATGCACGTAATTTTCGTTCGATTAGCAACCGAAATGAATGAATGGGCCTTTAAATCTTGATAAAACCTACCATTATTTAATGATTTGTGTGGAACGTGCATTTTGTGAAACCATTTGGTCGCCTTGCAATTTAGCTTGCTTTCGACTAACGTTAGATCAAACTGCTTAGTGTTTAAGTTAACTTAACTTTGATTGTGAGCTTGCGTGTGATATTTATCTTTTGATAGCAGCAAGATATTTTACTTTGAATTGATTGCATTAATTCCTCGCTTGGTTCATACATATGGTTCAAACCACAGAACTGTATAAGTCCTGTGGTTCAAACATGTAGGGCTGGATGATGTCGTTGGCACTCTATTTGAGGGCGAGGATTTAGACCACACCCCTACAATCCTGATGGTTGCAAAACACGAATGCTCCGGATGGCTCTTGACGTCAGTTGGCAACAGCACATGACGAACGTCAAGCTCTATGACGACCTACCAATGCTCACCACTATCAAGTTTATTAGCTGACTTTGTGATGTATATTAATATACCTATTCACATTTAAAAATAAAAAAAATAAGTTATTTGGTGGGTGTGTAGTGGACATACCCCTCTGTGATATGTTGTGGTTATTTGAATTTTTTTGAATCCCTTGACCATCACTAAGTACAGTAACGAAGTATTTGTACTTTGTTACTTTACAACACTGCATAATAAACACAAGAGCCATCCGCTTTCAGCTAAGCCTACATCGTTTGCAGTAATTATCTATTCGTCAGCTACATCGATGTGAATGTGGTTACAATGGTATAAAACATTCTTTCCAGAATCAAGTTAGCGAAGCTGTACCTGACTGTGAAGCTGAATGAGATCTCAATCATCTCAAATATTTTCAGAAATGTATTTTAGTGGACTATTTAGGTGGAATAATAGAGTTCGCCACGACGCCACGTTGTTCCGGTTATAAAACGTGGAGCCGAAATGAAAGGAACGTTGTGGGTCTAACCAATCAGGTGCCGGCTGTTTCCGTTGTGGGTGACAACAATTATCCATATGATGTAGAGGTACCTCCAAAGAGGTACTCTGACATCATGATTGGGGCGGGGGCAGTGTGGGGAGTTGAAAGGGAATTTCAACCGTTAGATGGCAGCACAAAGACGCTTTTCTACCAGTTTCTTATGATATACAATATTTCATACTTGTTGAAATAACGGAATGGATGAATAAGTTTCATTATAAGGTAGGCATACAAACATGGTGTACTTGCCTTTTAAATAAACCAGTACAACACACGTGACAGCTTTAATTAATTTCTTTGATGGCTCAAGTGTAGGATCAAGCATCTTACAAGTTGATACAACTGCATGGGTTTATGATTGATTGTTTACAAAAGCACACAGTTCTTCATGGATCTAGGCTCTTAATTTTCCTCAGAGTGCACCAGATTGATGCATTTAACATGATGTTAAAATTTACAAAATGTAATGCCCTGGACCACCCCATACTTGTAGTATACCCACCTTCTCATACACCACTGTAAATAGCTATAAGCTATGCCAGTTTCTTGTGTGTAGGATATTAGCTAGGTTATTTGGCCAGCTGATTGAGCTTGGTCTCAAGTAGGGGTGTGCAAAACTCATATTTGTCATGGTCGAATAAACAGTGATTAACTGCATTTCGCACTTGACTTTAATAACAATGTAATTTCAATTGTAATTTACAAAACAGGTGTAAATTATTGTGCAATAATTTTATTTCACATAAAAATAGACAATTGGTCTGGTTTGGACCTAACCATCGAGGTGTGCTAACGTATCTTGCCTAGGTCAAAAAAGCTAGCCGGAGCCTCAAAAAAAGATTGATTCTCATGAGACTGGGAAGGGTTACAAAGCCATTTCAAAGCTGTATTAAGTACATCATTCAACTGTTCAACGCATCATATCCAAATGGAGAACATTCCACATCACCGGAAAAAAATGCAGGACAGGCTGTCCCACCAAGTTCACCCCAAGAGCTCACCGAAAGATGCTCCTAGAATTCTCCAAGATCCTAAGGGTAACATCTAAGGACCTATAGACTTCACTTGCCACAGTTAACGTGAAAGTACATGAGTCAACAATCAATAAATAGATTGCACAAACTTTGATTACATGGGAAGATAGGAAGGAAGAAGCCCCTGCTCTTCAAAAAGAATATAAAAGCACGACTGAACTTTGCCAAACAACATCTGTATAAAGTTCAAAACTACAAAGTTGGAATTGTTTGGGCTCAATGCAAAACGTCATGTTTGGCGACGATGCAACACTTTGCGCAGAAGCACCTCATTCCAATGGTGAAACATGTTGGAGGGGGGTGTTATGGTGAAACATGGTGGAGGGGGGGCGTTATGGTGAAACATGGTGGAGGGGGGGGCGTCATGGTGAAACATGGTGGAGGGGGGGCGTTATAGTGAAACATGGTGGAGTGGGGGGGGGGCGTTATAGTGACACATGGTGGTGGGGGGGGGGGGGGGCCGTTATAGTGAAACATGTTGGAGGGGGGCGTTATGGTGAAACATGGTGGAGGGGGGCGTTATGGTGAAACATGGTGGAGGGGGGCGTTATGGTGAAACATGGTGGAGGGGGGCGTTATGGTGAAACATGGTGGAGGGGGGCGTTATGGTGAGACATGGTGAAACATGGTGGAGAGGGGGGCGTTATGGTGAAACATGGTGGAGGGGGGGCGTTATGGTGAAACATGGTGGAGGGGGGCGTTATGGTGAAACATGGTGGAGGGGGGCGTTATGGTGAAACATGGTGGATGGGGGCGTTATGGTGAAACATGATGGAGGGGGCGCGTTATGGTGAAACATGGTGGAGGGGGGCGTTATGGTGAAACATGGTGGAGGGGGGCGTTATGGTTTGCTTTGCAGCCTCTGGGCCTGGTAAACTTACCATAATAGATTCAACCTTGAATTCCACTTCATATCAGACCATTCTTCAAGAGAATGTGAGGCCATCAGTTCAGATGCTGAAGCTGAAAAGGTCCTGGATCCTCCAACAGGATAATGATCCTAAACATACACGCAAATCTACTACAGAATGGCTCAGAAAGAAAGAAAATGGAGGGTTATGGAATGGCCAAGTCCAGACCTCAATTCTATCGAAATTATTTGGGGGGACTTGAAGCGGGCTGTGCATTTAAGGAAGCTCTCTAACATCACACAATTAATGCAGTACTGCAAAGAAGAATGGCTTAAAATTTCTTCCAGTCGATGTAAGAGACAATTAATTGACAAGAAATGGCTAGAAAAGGTTATTGCTGCCAAAGGGGGCAACACCAGTTATTGAAGTGAGGGGTGTTCTTACTTTTTCCTCGCAGAATAATTGCACTTCTGTTGATTTCTGATGAATAAATCATTCAAAAGCATCATTTTTTTGTTAAATTAGACAACCTTTAATAGTAAAAAGCATTGGAATAAGGATCAAATATCCAACGTCCAAATATGTGTAAAAAGAGACTTATCTGGGGGTGTACTTAATGTTTCACATGACTACATGTTATGGTCTAGCCTAACCGTGTTCTGTTATTAATTCTCAAGCTAACGTTAATAAAGAGGTATAATGCAGGATTCTTCATGCTTTTTGTGGACAGTTTGCCATTCCAACTTTGTCCATGTTTTATTAATTTTTTTCAATTTCAATTCTTATCTTTCTTCATATGTTTAACTTCTTTGCAAAAAACTAAAAAAAACGTTTTTTTTATTATTTTGGAATGGGTAACTACATTTCTTGGATCATAGGCTCCGTGTCCAGAAGTGCGCAAAATCTGAGGGTGATATGCTACTAATGATTAGGCCTGCAAGGAATCGACGAAATTCCGCTGAATTTTGTGAAATTCTAAAGTTAAGGAATGCTGCAAATCATCCTGAGTTGAGAGTTGTGTCATTGTAACAAATAATTTGAAAATCCAATTTAGGCTACTTCTGAGGAGCTAAGGAGGCATCTTTTATCTTCAATCATAATGGCAAGAGACGTGGCAAATATATTCCCAAATGTAATTTATGAGGATCTGGAGAGTGCTATTTTGTCCGCACTCTGTTGATCCGTCAGGCGACCGACGCTGCGATACTATAACCTCTCTGCATTTGAATGGATCTCTATGGGAATTGGGTGTGGGACTTGATTAAGCTGTAAATTACACGGGAATAGTATGGTAACCATGGTTTGCTAAATGGCAGTAAGTCATCAAGGGTCTTACAAGGTTTCCGCGGGTCCTTAAAAAGTCTAAAATCCAATAATCTGAATTTTAGGCCTTAAAATGTATTAAAATGTCTTAAATACGAGTTTGACAGGTCTTAAAAATTGATTGGATTATGAAGTTAACGTCACTTTTATAAGTTGCATTAACTTCAGTCTCGCTTTTAAATATGTTTTTGGGAAAAATTTGTATTGATCACGTTGTAACAAAACTATAACCGATGTTGCCGGTTATTTTGTCGGTACTTTTTAACATTTCGGTGTAAATTATAATCACGCTGCAGCCTCTCCTCTTCTCTGTGTTGGGACTGACAGCTCCAACACAGAGAGCAGAGGAGAGGAGAGGAGAGGCTCTGTTCTGTGTCGGTGCCGTCAGAGGAGCTCCTCCAATTACGCTCGTTACTGTAAGTGCAATAAAACCTTCGCAAGTAAAAAGCCAATACTTTATCAATACACCTGTTCAACAAGCATAAACATATATACATGTTGAAAAGCAATATTTCAATCTGCTTTCCCCGCAGTCTCATCCACCGCCCGTATATTTTACACAAGCACAGCGCGCTAGCTCGGCTAATAGCGAATTGTTACAAACAAGCTAAAACGAAAGCTGTCTGTGTAGTCTAATTGTTTAGCTTCATTTGCCACGTATCTTAAAATTTGGGTCCGCGGCTTCCAAAGAAGCTGTGGAGCGACGAAGAGTGAACCGTTTTACTCACTAGCTTTTCCTCTTGCCTGCTAGAGGTTTGAGCTCCTGGAAGCTAATGTTGACACTAATATTTCCCTGACTCACCAAGTGAAAAAACATAATAAATCCTCAAAAGAATTGGATGCCGTTTAACCATATGAATGTACCGATTCGTGATATTCTTTGTTATTGGTAGCCTTCGCAAACGCACACAGTAAATACGTAGCAGTCAGATAATACCAAGGTCAGTGAATGTCAGTGGAGTAGGATTGAGTTTTTAAGATCTGTTAATATGAGGAGTAAGTGAGGAACAGTTGTATACATTTTACAGCATTTGTGTAGCTTTTCAGTACACTTGCTTGTGTATATGTATACCAGGGCTTACCTGCCGATGTGTGACTAAATAGTGCTTGTGTGTACGTGTCACTGTAGGTGTCTCTTATCCGGGGTTGGAGCCATGCTGTCCCTCCTTACAGCCAAACAATCTGCTGACCAAACCAAATGAGTGTGAAGTATAGGAATAGGTTTTCTGCCTCAGAGATAAGATGTTCATTTGTCGTTCTGCAGATTTATGATCTTGTGTTGCCAATAACTTTTATACTGATTTTAGTTGACTGTAGAAGTTAGATGGGCTCATGTTCACTACTGAATGTATAGTAATAATTCCCTAATAGGTGTGAGACCTCCTGTCTGCCATCAAGGGTTATATGGTGGGCGAATGGGAGAAAGAGATTTTAACAGGTCAACGATAAGCACAGTTAATAGTATATTTGTGTAGGTATATAGAGCCTATATTGAATACCCTTTTCTTGCCTTTTAGTAAGAGATATTGCCATTGGGGAAATAGTGATTAACAGTTTTAATGTGACATCTGATTAGGGGGAGAGAAGTTTCCCCTAATTAAAGCATTTGCTTCAGGACACACACTCACACAGAGATTACTCTTGCGTACACACAGTTCTGTGTAGTCATGTTCAGTTGTATGTTCATGTTGAATGTGAATAAATTAATTTATTTTGGAAGTAATTCTGGGACTCCGATTTTCTTTCATATTCTCAGTACTTTTTTGTCGGTATGGATGTGAAATAGGTCTTAAATTGCATTCATAATGGTCTTTAAAAGGTCTTAAATTTAACTTGTTGAAACCTGCAGAAACCCTGGTCTGACATATCAAACAAGCCAAAACAAATTTTTCCATAGAGTTCAATAGGAAAATGAGTCAGAAGAAACCACCCTTAGTGATCCATCCATGTCCACTGCATATCTGGCAGCAGAGTGATGGTTTGAGGCTCGTTTGATACCTCAGATCCTTGATGACTTAGCCATTTAGCCAACTATGGGTTCCTTACTATTCCCATGTAATTGACAGCTTAATCTAGTCCCACCCCCAATTCCCATAGAGATTAGGGCTGTGCTCAAAAAATTGATATGGCAATATATCGTGACGTACTCCTTGCTGACGCACGCAGCGATTCAGATGCTACTGTATCCATATGGCTGAAAATGCTGTGCAGGCAGTTTTGAAAAATAAACCACCTACGGTGCAGTGCACAATAAAGCCAATAGGTGGCAGCAGAGGCCAATCCACATGAGTCAGCTCAATTCAAAACAAAAGTTCAAGCATGGATGAGAAACTATCCACCACCAGCAAAACTGAAGGCAAAGATATGGGAGCATTTTGGATTTTAATTTAATTTATTTATTTAATGTATTTTTTAAATTATTATTTAAAATGACTGATATGTCAGGTGGAAATTCTTACAGCAAATAAAAGTGCACTTAAAGTCAAGTGAAACCAGAATATTATTGTTGCATCAAAATACTGAAAGCATAAGAGACAACGGTAAAGGCCATTTTAAGTTTAAAAATTCAAGAATATTTTATTCGCTTTTATTAACAGAATATTTTAATTTACTTTTAAGATCTCTGGGCCTGAATTTCAAGCGTTTTAAGTTGTGTGACCCTTAAGGCTTTGCTGTTATACAGAATAATAAAAAAACTGCTGTTGTAGTAAATTGTGTAGGACATGGTCATTATTCAAAATTGACGTGTATCGTGATTCGTATCGTGAGGTTGTAGGCAATACCTAACCCTAATAGATTTATTCAAATGCAGAGAGGTTATAGTATTGCTTGTTAGAGTACCTGAAAATAAGATATCGTGTGTCTTCCAAACTTCCAAATTATTATCTAATATTTGGGCCATCATTTACACCTGTTTTGTACACCTGTTCGATGTAGCCTAATTATTAGTTAGCAAACGCAGTGCAAAAATAAATATCAACAAAAAAACTTAACGTGCAAAACTGCCAAGTTACTCACGCATAGCCAACAAAGCTTTGATATCAAAATGAGGCCAAGTTACAACAAACAATATTGCCTATCGTAACTCACACTAATTAAACTAGCTCGATTCCATAGCAATGCTACCCAATATTTTCAAAATTATTTAATGTGATTTTGCATCATAACAGACTTTTTTTTGGAGTATGTTTGTGGTTGTAAAGCTCATATTTGGCTATTTTATGAAATGTCCTCACATTGAGACAAAATGAAACCGTTTCTCTTCCATTCTTCACAAAGCATTTAGAGGAACGTCAGTTAGATTTTCGCCACGTGCGCAAGCAGACGCCAACGTTATTCCTTTGAGAGTTGATGAAGGAACATTTTTCCCATGTCTTATGTCACTCAATTGTCAAAGCCGACACCAGATCAGCACTTTTAAACACGGGCCAACGACAATCGCAGTGAGAATAGGACACTGTAAAAGAAAATGGCTATAAAATAATTGATTGGACTTTTTGGATTGGATTTTTATTCAGCTGAGATCACTTATATTTGAATTAGGCTCATGTATTACGTGTTCAGTCATCTTAAAGCTAAACCTGAGATAATTTGATTTATTCAGTAGCCTAACTGAAATAAGTATATAATCTAAATGAATATAGGCTAATGTAGTTGTATAAAATTTTTGTGTGCGACACTTAAAGTTTTTTGTTGTTTCAGTGTATTATATAATTAACAATTATACTGCCCCCCCCCGATCGCTATACAAATAAAATGTTATTGGATTATGGAGGGCACTGTGCGTGTGGTTGTAGTTGTGTGTGCAGAATATATTGTTGCTCTGGCTTGAATCGATCTGCGGTGTTATTACATTTTTTTAAGCAATTTTATTTTCAATGTATTTTTTGCATAATCAATGTTTGCATGTATTATTTCTCAGAGGACTATTTTATCAACGGAAGCGAGGATTGCGAGAACAGCAAACAGCGTTTCCGGCTCTGTCAGAAGCTATGGGAAAACATGAAGTCGGAGACTGAGGTAAACACTCGTGGACATACCTTTAAGTGTCATCAATCAGCAAGACAATTACAGAAGGAATACAGTAAACTGTGTTAATGGAGTCGGAGGGAATGCTGCTGTTAACCTATTGAAATTAGAGAATATCCAGTGCTCACAAAATGTTCAGTTGTAAATATTTTTTTATAGATGGAAGCCAAAGCTTGTCCACGTAAATATTTTGAAATTGAACATTTTCAAGACTAGCTTTCCTTTTTGCAGTTTTTGTTTCAGGATTCTTAGAACATTTATAAGTTGAATTGCATGTCGAATACAGTATATGCCAAGCTATATAACTTTTACCTGCAATCAGATCAAAGGCCTACATGCATCGGCATTCTCTTTCTGGTTTTAGTGTCTGAGACACCCAAGAAATGTTAGCAAAATCCAGTGACCAGTATTTAAAAAATATTTTTAAATTTTTTTTTTTTATAAAGCACCAAACCCGGATCCCACAGCCCCATCCCCCCCCGCCTTCTGTGGTCAGCTGTCTGTATAAACCATAGACGGTGTAAACGATGCAGATTAGGCGGGCTAAAAGGTTTATATTTAGCAACGTCATCCAAAAATTATGCAAAAACATACGTCATGTCATGTGGGAAATCGTTTTACTAAGAGCTCAGGAAAATCGCATTTAAAACCTAAAATATGCATATTTTGACCAAAATCGCTATTTATTAAATATTTTTTTACTTGAACCAGTATGGAACACAATTGAAAAGCTCCAGGATGATATGAAAAGCTCAAAAATACAAAAAATATGCTTGTGAGTGTGTTATTTATTTTACTAGGGAACAAGACCGATACCTGAAGCTATCTTAGATGTGTTCACTTTGGAATATATATTTGTTTGCTGAGTGTATTCTTTGTGTATGTCCCAAACAGTCAGTACAGGATGACCTGAATAAAAAGATCCTGGACAGCCTGCTGGAGTTTGCAAGGAAATCGGCCTACAGCTTCATGTCCAGAGAGGAAGATTGGGCATCTCATATGAGAGCCAGCGAGATCCCTGTCGCTGCCTTGGTGCTGGGTGAGACTGACCTGCTTTCATCCTTTCTGTTGACTGCTTTTTTAAAATGGAAGAATGCACGCGTCTCATCAACAATGACTGACATTAGTTAGTGTGGTTGCTTCAGAAACACACTGCCTGTTGTTTTGTATACTTCTTACTCTTTATTTTCTTTCTGCCTGAATCTCTGCACATTACTGCTCCTACAGCTTTTAAGCTAGACATGCCATTCCAACTTTAAAATTTAAATTTTGGCTGATTGCTTGTCTATAAATGTTTTGATAACTTCTATTTTTTTTTTTTTATATTTACCTTTTTATCCCAAAAAATTTCCATACAGAATGAATGGTGGAATGTTTACTCGTGACGTCAATGCCCTCTAGCAGCTTTTTTTTTTTGCCCTGTAACAGCTGAAGTGCTCCCTCTCCAGTGGCCACAAGAGAGTTGTGTCAACGGAGCGTCAAAATGCTAGACGGTCATGTGGTTCATGTATGCTTCAAATAGTTCCAAACAGCTCTTGGTGGGCGATTTTAACGCGTGTTTTGTATTAGGAACATGGAGACCAAACCGCGATTTATGGTAACTAGTAAACAATATATGCATCGATTTTCTATATGATTGCACGCCGGCATGTTGGGATGTGTAGTTGCATGAATATGGTAAAAAATGACCTCAAATTAGAGGATTAACGTTAGTGTAAACGGCAAGCTGGCTGTTCATCATTACCATGTGTGGTGCCAGGAAGGGAGTTGGGGTGCAGCCCTCTGCTGGACGGCACCACCATTACACTCAGGCAGAGGAACCAGCTGCAGCGCATCCAATTATCCCAGGTGTGCACAGTCACCTCAATTGGTTTGCCTGATTAAAGGGCCTGGGGGGAGACATTTGATTTGAACTTCAATAGAGGGTTTTGGTTTCTGGTTTTCTGCTGCCCTGGCTTTTCGTTTTTGTTTGGTGAGTCTTTTGCTCAATAAAAAGCAACTTTATTTAACCCTTTTTTGTTGATTCCTGTCTGTTCACCACGTGTTACAGCGACATTTTCCCAGTTCTGTGCCACACTTGCTATCTACACTCTATATAGCCACATAGGCTACCGTCGAAATTGTTACCCATTAATAAATTCTTATAATTAGATTTAATGTGTATTTTTGTGTCTTCTGCAGTAGCTTAACTGCACAAACATCTAGCTGTAGTGATGTACTTTTGTAGGCTATTAATTACATCTGATAACTACTTTGACCCACTATTTTTCACCTAGTTTTTACTAACACTTAAATGAGACTAACGTTACGTATCTCAAACTATTCACTGCACGTCTATGGTAAAAGTTTGAATTAAGACTTTAAATTTAACCATTCAGACATTTGCAGCATAATAAATTGTGACCCGCTCTGCGAAAATTAGTCGGATGTCGCATATTATGTTACAAATACAGGGCATTTGAATGTTTTTCTGAGAAATATATGTACAGGTGCAGTTCAAAAAATTTGAATATCGTGAAAAAGTTCTATATTTTTTGTCACTCATTTCAGAAAGTGAAACTCATATATTATATAGATTCATTACACATAGAGTGAAATATTTCAAGCCTTTATTTCTTGTAATTTTGATGATTATGGCTTACAGCTAATGAAACCCAAAATTCAGTGTCTCAGAAAATTAGAATATTTTGCTTTAACATATTTTTAAAGTATCATATTTAATATTTGGTCGCATATCCTTTGCATGCTGTTACTTCCTGAAGTCTGTGACCAATCAACATCAAAAGACTCAATATCTTATTTTCAGGTACTGTTACAAGCGATACTATAACCTCTGCATTTGAACTGATCTCTATGAGAATTGGGGGGTGAGACTAGATTCAGCTGTAAATTACGCTGGTACAGTATGGAACACATGACTGGCGAAATGGCTGTACGTCATCAAGGGTCTAAGGTATCAAACGAGCCCCAAACCATCACTCTGCGGCCAGATATGGAGTAGATGTGGATGGATCCCTTTAAGGGTTGTTTCTCCTGACTTTTTTCCCCCCATAGAGTTCTATAGGAAAATGAGTCAGGAGAAATAACCCTTGCAGTGATCCATCCACATCTACTCCATATCTGGCAACAGAGTGATGGTTTGGGGCTCGTTCGATAGCTCAGACCCTTGATGACTTACAGCCATTTAGCCAGCCATGTGTTCCATACTGTACCAGTGTAATTTACAGCTGAATCTAGTCTCACCCCCCAATTCCCATAGAGATCAGTTCAAATGCAGAGAGGTTATAGTATCTCTTGTAACAGTACCTGAAAATAAGATATTGAGTCTTTTGATGTTGATTGGTCACAGACTTCAGGAAGTAACAGCATGCAAAGGATATGCTGGTGAGTGAACGCTGGCGCGACTAGCTGCCGCTGCTCTCTGGTTGTTTTTAATGTTTTTAATGTTTTTTACGATTTTCTGCATAGTTTGCAGCAGATGATCTACGCTTAGCGAAAGTAGTACTGTTGGTCTCTACCCTGGGCCTACTGTCAAATCGACCTGTTTGTTCAGTATTAAGTTTTAGACTGTCCAAGCGTTACCTGTAGCGTTAGCGTGTTGGCGTTTTTCTTACCTGGCCACTGCTACTGCGGTTCGGTGAACGTACATCTGTCCGTGCACCATGTGGATCTACGGACTCGCTGTGGGCTCTGTGCTCTTTTGGACTGTCCTGTCCATCGTGATATATCCAGCGTCAACCCTGATCCAATACATGAGTGCGGAGCTTTTCCAACTCCGATTCCATCGGACTGCTCCCCCGCCTGTACTGCACCACTTCCCGGACATCGCTGGCCTTCCCCGTAGGAGGTACATCCACCGCGGAGCCGGAAGAAGCTACTGCATTGATGACTCCACAGTCATTAATTCCATCTGGTCCTCCACCCGCCGCCTCCCTCCGAGAAATACGCGTAGGAAGGTGGATCACAGCGCGTTAGCTAGCCTAGCCAGGTCGGCTAACGTTGGCTGCTTCAACCAGCACTGCGACGTCAAAATTGGATTATTTAACATCCGCTCCCTCACTGGCAAAGGACAACTACTTCAGGACCTCCTCCTTGACCGCAAGTATGACTTTTTTTGTCTAACTGAGACGTGGCAACATCCGGATGACTTCTCTCAGCTGAACGAGTCTACTCCGCATGGGTTTGTTTATACTTCTCAACCCCGTCTCACCGGCAGAGGAGGAGGTCTCGCGATACTTCACCGCGAGACTTGGAAGGTCTCATCAGTCACAGTGCCAGTGTCTCGCTCTTTCGAGTCTGTGGCTCTTCAATTGAATGGACCTACTCCTACCGTTTTAGTTAATATCTACCGCCCACCCAAACCAAATAAGGATTTCATTGATGAATTCACTTCATTTCTTACCCACATCTGTTCACTTTCATCCAACATAATTTTGTTGGGTGATCTAAATATTCACATGGACAACACTAATCATGCTCTCACTAAGGACTTCACTTCTTGCCTGGACAGTTTCGGTCTTCATCAACACATTGATTTCCCTACCCACTCTAAAGGTCATATTTTGGATTTAGTCTGTTGTTCTGGTGTCACCCCTTCTAACTGTTCTGCTGTTGATTTAGGATCTAGCATGTCTGACCACAGGCTTGTGTCATTTAATTTAAGTTTAACAATGTCCAAAACTAAACAGTCACGTGTCATATCCTTCCGCAACATCAAAAACATTAATTTAGCAGACCTCAACAGGCATTGACAGTTTTCCCATCATCACCCCCCCATGCACCCCGGATCAGCTGGTTTCTTTTTACAATGATAGTTTACAAACTCTCCTGAACGCACTCGCCCCCCTCAAAACCCGGTCTGTCTCATTCCCCCACTCTGCCCCCTGGTTCTCCCCTCACCTTCGTCAGCTGAAAGCCAAAGGACGTCAGCTGGAGCGGCTTTCTAGCAAAACTGGACTCACTGTTCATAAACAACTGCACCATGCCCACATCCTCCAATATAAAAACGCACTCTCCTCAGCCAAATCCCAGTACTTTGCTAAACAAATCACTGCTGGTGCTGGGAACACTAGGGCCCTGTTCTCAGTGGTCAACAACTCACTCCGTCCCCCTGATTCCCTTCCCCCACACTTCTACTCCACTGACCACTGTAACTCCCTGATGTCATTTTTCAACACTAAAATAGCCACCATTCACCAGCAACTGACCCCTCATACGTCCAGTTGTCCACCTCCTTTTGTTCCCCACCCCCCCTCTCTATACCTCTCTCCTGCTTCCAACTCCCCTCTGCCGTTGATTTATCAAAACTCATCCGGAACTCCAAGCCATCCACCTGCCAACTTGACCCCCTACCATCCTCCCTGGTTATAGCCTCCCTCCCCTCTCTGCTGCCCCTGATAACTGCCATCATCCATTCATCCCTCACCTCTGGTTCTGTCCCATCATCTCTCAAATCCGCTGCTGTTACACCGATATTAAAGAAACCTGGTTTAGACTCCAACATTTTCAATAACCTTCGTCCCATCTCCAACCTGCCATTTATCTCAAAAATCCTGGAAAAAGTAGTGGCATCACAGATCCAGGTCCACCTCTCTAACAATAACCTCTACGAACAGTTCCAGTCTGGTTTTCGCCCCCGCCACAGCACTGAAACAGCCCTCCTCAAAATCACAAACGACCTCCTGATGGCAGCTGACTCTGGCCTACTATCTATCCTCATCCTCCTCGATCTGAGCGCGGCCTTCGACACCATTTCCCATTCCACCCTCCTTGACCGACTAGCCTCCATTGGTTTATCTGACACACCCCTAGCCTGGTTCCACTCTTATCTCTCTGACCGTAGTCAATTCATTCAGTTAAAATCATTCACATCCCATCCCTCCCCTCTCTCCTCCGGTGTTCCCCAGGGCTCTGTCCTTGGCCCTATTTTATTCATTATCTACCTCCTTCCACTTGGACTGATATTCCGTAAACACAACATCCATTTCCACTGTTAGGCGGACGACACCCAGCTCTACGTTTCCTCCAAACCCTCTTCCACCTTTCCTCCCTCCTCCCTCTTTGTCTGCTTACAGGAAATCAAATCCTGGTTCTCCTCTAATTTCCTCAAACTCAACAGTGATAAAACCGAGGTAGTCCTCATAGCCTCTAAATCCACACTCAGCAAGCTTCCCAGTTCTACTCTCACCATAGACAACTCCTCGGTTTCCCCCTCCCCCCAGACTAAGAGTCTGGGTGTCGTCCTCGACAGCACCCTATCATTCCATACCCACATTAACAACACCATCCGGTCTGCCTATTTCCACCTCCGAAATATCAACCGCCTTCGCCCTTCACTCACTCCCAATAACACCGCAATCCTGGTCCACTCTCTCGTCACCTCCCGTTTGGATTACTGTAATTCCCTTCTCTTTGGTCTCCCCCACAAACTCCTTCATAAGCTCCAACTGGTCCAGAACGCAGCTGCCCGTATCGTCACCAGAACCCCTGTCATTAGCCACATCACCCCCGTTCTACACCAACTCCACTGGCTTCCTATCAAACACCGCATTAATTTCAAGATCCTCCTCCATACATTCAAGGCTATCCATAACCTCGCCCCTCCATACCTGTCTGACCTCCTTCACATCAACATTCCCACCCGGTCTCTCAGGTCTGCCTCCTCTATCATCCTGACCATTCCCCCAGCCCGTCTGTCTACCATGGGCGCTAGAGCCTTCAGCCGCTCTGCCCCTCGCCTCTGGAACTCCCTCCCCCCTGACATCAGAAACACTGACTCCATTTCGCTATTCAAAACTCACCTCAAAACTCACCTGTTTAGGCTGGCATATGTATAACTTGCTGTTGGTGCTCTGCTGCATCTTTTTATTCTTGCATTTTTCTTTAAAAAAAAAAAAAAAAGGGATTATTTGTATTTGCATTTGTATGAACTGTTTTTATATTGTTGTACGGCGACCTTGAGTGCCTTGAAAGGCGCCTTATAAATAAAATGTATTATTATTATTATGCGACCAAATATTAAATATGATACTTTAAAAATATGTTAAAGAAAAATATTCTAATTTTCTGAGACACTGAATTTTGGGTTTCATTAGCTGTAAGCCATAATCATCAAAATTGCTTGAAATATTTCACTATGTGTAATGAATCTATATAATATATGAGTTTCACTTTCTGAAATGAGTGACAAAAAATATTGTCAGACATTTTGTCAGACATTTTGTAGAGTGGGTCGCAATTTGTCAGGATAGTCACATAGGCCTACAGTTTATAGGCTACACAGCTAAAACACGTAAAAATACATAATGTTTTTATATAGCCTACATAAAGTTGCAAAAGAAGTAATGTTTTATGCAACAACAGCAACGTATTACAAATGCAAGTGCAATACTCACTGTGGAAGTGGAGGCTTTGCTGGACAATAGACTATATAAGGGAATATCTTCAGGGTTCATCAGTAAACAATAATCAGGTTGGATATTGGTTCCTTAAACATGTTTAACGTTAGCCTATATCATATTTTGTAGAAAACAATTGGGATGGCAAGTTTGCCATCTGCCTAGTTACGGCTTGTTGGGGCATGCCCCATACCTATACAGCACCGAGAGTTTGGCACTTTTCAGGGTTTTCTACAGAAATAACCACAATGACCACAGACTCTCAGCCCTTAAAAACATTAACTTCTGCATGTTCTGACCTCATGTAACCATACAAAATTCAGGTAGAACTTCACACATCCACACAATAAAGCCCCAAACTTGGGTTATTGTGCTGTTTAAAAAAATAAAATAATAATAATAAAAAAAATACCCTGAAAGAATAATTCTCCCCATTGGACAACCGCCTTTTATCCGCCTATCAGAAGCTCTGTTTAAAATTGCCTCGTCGCATCTACATACTTCAGAGGCTGTCTACCTACTGTACAAACTGAAAGTGTCTGTAGCTTAGTGGTTATGGTGTTGTGCTGCCATGTAGTACGTTGGCAGTTGGAGTCTCACCTGCTCCTGGCATTCATTTGCTTTGGTGTAGTGGTAAACGTCAAGCCTTACCAGAGGTCCTGGTTCAATCCCCCGCCAGGTACCGAAGTATAATTTCAGTTGCGGCCAAAACTGCACGTTATGGTTTTCTCAAACAAGAATATTTTTCCCACATTAAAGAGTGTCTTTTTATTGCAAAGGCAAAGCCATGTTTACTTAAACAAGTGAAACACTGAAAGTCACCAGACACCATGGCAGTTATACATAGTCTAGTTGCCAGCCCTATACGTCCCATATGAGACCCGGAAATGTCAACTACTCTAAACTTTTTTCACAGAAATGTGTTCTCTATAGTTAGGAAAGACAAATTAGCTTGGTTGCTACTTCTGAAATGTTGAGCATTTCTCAGAATTCAAGATGGCGGCCACCGCTATCTTGGATGTTGGCCAATTTTCAACTTTTGATCTCGATGACCTAGAGCAGGGGTCGGCAACAGGCGTCCCGCGGGCCATTGTTGGCCCGCCAGCAATAATATTTGGCCCGCCAGATAATTTTGATATTTGAAAAAAAAAAAAAAAAAAAATCATTATTGTACTTTTATCCATGTTGAGAGTGAATGACACGCACAGACAATCAGGCAGCGGGCTGCACTGACGCTGAACCCCTAGTAGTGAATCAAAATAAGTAGGTGGACAACGCGTGGTGCTGAAATAGCCAACATGCGGTGTGTGGTTTGAAAAAAATAACACCAGCTCAGTAAATCATTCAAACTTAATGTTTACTTATATGTGACTGCACCACACATGTAAACAGTAACAAAGCAAATTCAGTTTCATTTTATGAAAAACATCAAAAACAACAAAATCGGCGCAAAAAAAAGCTTGATCCGCTTGATCATCGAGTGCGAGGGGCACACCCGTAGCTATGGGCGGGCCTTCGGGGGCCGGGCCCGCCCATGGAAGTGCTAGTGCCTCCCCACTGGAAATTGAGGGGAAAAAGGAAGGAAAAAAATTATAGTATTTTTCTGTTAAAATTTTTTAAATACTAACTTTTTAAGACATTAAAATAGAGAAAAAAATTGTGTTATTGTTTGAGGGGGTTCCGCCGTACTGAAACAGGAAGTTACGCCAATGTAGGCTAGGTTACCGCGCCATTTCAGTTGGGAGTCCAGCAGAGCTATATTTCCCAGTAGGATCGCTTTTGCTAATTTGCTTAACAATGGACATTCGTAAATGGTTTAAATCGGCAGTCTCTATCAACTCTAACGAATCGGATTCCGCCTCCAAATCGCACAATGTGACTGCACCCAAGCCCCGTGATGTTGATGGCGGACTCGTGGTCGTCGGAGATAAAGATGGTGCTGAAATGCAGCCTAGCACCAGTAGCAGCGGCCGCGGATCTGAGACTAATCCGACTACTAGCCTTGCTGCTGCAACCACAGGAACGGTATTTGGACCACAACTGCATAGAGCAAAACATTTTTTTGGGGTGGGGCAGATCCAAATCCAATGTTTTTTTTATGATTAAAATGCCCCATTTCCACAAATAGCCTCCAACAAATGTTTTATATTTTTTAACAGTTAAAGACCAAATGACGACATGATATTATAACACGTCAGCATCCGCCGTGGTGCTTTTTCAGTTCGAGAGGTGTGGGTTGCTTTGCACTTCTGGTGTTATATTCAATGTGTTGTCTAGTGCTTTGTGCATAACATTACCTCTGTGTAATTGACTGATGTGGTAAATTATGAGGACTGATGTGGTATCTTGCTGTTGATGGTTTAAAGTTATTATTTGCAAGTGCACTGATTGCGCGGTCACGGTGCCAACCTCCCCCGTTTAGTCATGGTATCCCATCTATTAATTTTCTAAAGCTAATTGTTTACAAAACCTTGTAAGTGCACCTGATTGGTTCCAATTGTCTAAACAGTGAACGTCTGTATTGTGAATGCGCCAGTTTTGTTGCCGCTCTCCACGTTATAATCGTAATTTACAGCATTCGAATAATTTTAGGCATAGCCTAATGCATCGGGACATATTAAATCTATCTGAGACCAATTTGGTTAGTATGCGACCTCAGTATAGCCTAATTAGTATGCGTCAGTGCTGCACGAATACAATAGCACATCGGATTATCAAAAATATTTAATAATAATTGTGCCCCCCCAAGCAGTTCATACGCCCCCCTTAAGACCGAGTCCTGGCTACGGGTCTGGCGAGGGGTGGTGGTGCATAGGCCTATGCTCCTGAAACGACAGAGCAAACACGCTACATTAGGGATAATAATTAAATGAGCCATTCATTAAAAATATAAAAAATACAATTAGGCTATTAAATGAAATAACGACAGGCTTAGTACTCACTTAATGTGAAAACTGGCATCTCCCATCGGTCACTATTCGTTGGATATCTGGTGATATGGACGTCACTTTAATCCGCAGGCAGTTTTCAAGGTTTTTATGCGTCAATCGATTCCTCTCGTGCGTCTTTGTGACACTGATATTTAATTGATACAACTGCTGTCTGCTGTCGGGCGTTTTGCACGTAAAGTTTTTCACTCTCTGATTACACCTGTGTAAACTGTGAAGTGACAATAAAATAACTTGAACTTGAACTTGCTTTGGTACTCATATCGGACTTTTCTTTTGAAACACGGAACTACGTTTCAACGTTGTTGAGAATCACAACACAAACTCGCTAGTCAAGCCAAAATACTGCAGTGCAATGGATTCGGTGAGTAATCCCCACTGCTACCTAGTTAAGAAATGTATTCACATTTTTCGAAAGAAAAGTCAGATCATTACACCAGATCCCGATATGAGGACCAAAGTCAAGGTAAAATCAAATGTCAAATTTCACCAAAAATCTAGAAAATCACCTCTATTTTATTTATTTATTTATTATTTATATATACAGTGAACGTTCAGTATGCACTGGCCATCGGGAGTGAGCAGAGCAAGCAGTTCTCCGCTTCGCTAAGCAGGGACTTTCACAAAATGAAGAAGAAGGTGAAATTAATGGAGACACTCAAGAAGGCAGTTAATGTCAAGGGGAAGGCCATCTACGACGTCGAGACGCTGTTCAGTCGGCTGTTGGTCTTGGGGCAGCAGCGCAGCGTGGATGTAGCCGACATCTTCCAGTTCGAGCTGAGTCCAGTCCCTACTGCCTTGATCGACGAGTACGGCTGCTTGAGGAAGGGCAACAAGGCCGTGCTCGTCAAGTGTCTTGGTGTCTCTGTCACGACTCCACCTACTCCAGACGTGGTGCTGGTTGATGCCGGCCAGCTGCTGTACCATGTCGTCTGGCCAGTCGCCGGGACTGCAGGAGACCTGGCTGCAAGCTTCGGTGCTCGACTGGCCCACTATCCTCCTGGCTCCAAGAAAATCATCCTGTTCGACAGGTATGACCAAGAAGCTCCTAGCGCAAAGGACCACGAGCGGACGAGAAGAGGATTAGCCAAGGAAGTCCGGCTGACCCCAAACACCCCCCTTCCATGCCGAAATGTTATTCTTCACAATGCCACGAATAAGACTCGGCTCAACAACATCTTATGCGGCTACCCCCTTCCACACAACATTCAGCTCATCAACAAGCTGGACTGTGTCGTCACCCATGCTGAGGCAGACATCACCATCTGCAGCTACATGCTGAAGGCAGTGGCAGACGGCGCCCAGACCATCCGCATCCTCAGTGATGACACCGACATCTTCGTCGTCCTGGTGTACTGGACATCGAGGATGCGGGTCGTCGCCAACATTCAAATGGAAAAGTGGAATGGTGATGTCCTGGACATTTACGAAACTGTCAAGCGGTTAGGCCCCAGAAAGTGCAGCCAGCTTCTCGGTGTCCACGCGCTGTCGGGCTGCGATACGGTGTCTTACCCCTTTGGAAAAGGAAAGCTGTCTGTGCTCAAGCTCCTGGAGATAGACATACCAGGTCTTGATCAAGTGCTCGGACAGCCTGGGGCGACCCACACTCAGCTCAAGGTGACAGCAGACAGCTTCTTCTTACCCCTCTACGGACAGAAGAGCTGTATAACAATGAATGACGCACGTGCTTGCTTCTACCGCAGCCGTAAGAAGCCTCCACCACTGAAGAAACTGCCACCGACTGATGTAAATCTGCAGCTGCACGTGTTGCGAGCTCACCTTCAGATGCTACTGTGTAGTCCTTTGACCAGCAAGCAGATGGACATCGAAGACAATGAAGGGGAGTTTGGTGTAGATGATGATGAAGAGTTTGTGACTGCTGATGGCTGGTAATACTGTGCTCTCAGTCATAATACTGTGCGTCAGAGGTCTCTGCTTCTGGCTTCATGTCTTATGAACAATGACAATACTGTAATGACCTGAGTGTTTGTTTTTGTGACTGTTTGGGTTGGTGAAGCAGTGGGAAGGGACGGACCCTGTTGGGTTTAGAAGGGACTGTTCATGTGTGTGTCTCTCTCTCCGTACGTGCATCCTGTGTAGAGCCTGTGAGTAGATTATTTGACCTTTGACCTTAATTTTGACTTTGACTCTGTATCAAAAAAATAACTCCAGAAATGGACTCCCCACCCTTGAAAACCCCTAAAAAGAGGTATTACACAACCCTCTATGTCATCAAGATCAAAAGTTGAAAATTGGCCAACATCCAAGATATCTTGAATTCTGAGAAATGCTCAACATTTCACAAGTAGCAACCAAGCTAATTTGGCTTTCCTAACTATATAGAACACATTTCTGCAAAAAAAGTTGAGTAGTTAACATTTCCGGGTCAACATTTTGGCTAACAGTAACGTTATGGGAACAGATATCCCATGGCCATTTGTCAAGCAGAGAAAAAAGTTTTAACGCTGAATATCATCTGGTTAAGATCATGTTGTTGCATTAATGTAAAAAAAATAAATCAATCTATAAGTAACTGCCAGGCTACATGTTTTCGCAAATGTTTGTTTTAAAGACTGTCATTACACAGTCATGGTTAAAATTACGAATCACTTACTTTACTGATTTGAATCGTTCAGTTCAGTACACAGATTCTAGTCACTGACTATGTGATTCGTGATGGTTGGGCATGGTTGTGATGGGGTCAGTTGCGCAACTTCACGAATATTCCAACAGCATTCAGTTCACTATACTAGTTCAGTATCATTCGTTGGTATTGGTATTGGTATTCTACACAATACAAAAGGCATGTACAAAAAGTTCTATAATTTATAAACGGTTCATCCGATATGAATGAAAATACCCTCAAATTAATGCTGAAAATCAACTTCATTGTATCCTTTTAAACTCAGTGCTAGAGTACAAAACCGAAATAACAAAATGTGTCACTATCCAATTAATTTTGGTGCTCACTGTACGTGTGATCTGATCTTCGGAGTTCTTCCTTGATATGAATTCAGCTAAGCAGCTATCCATTTAGCAATTTCACCTGGATAAGGGAGACCTTGGCTATAGCTAGCTCATAACTAATTATTGATTTAGCGAGCCAAAACTAATGCATTTTCCAGACAATTTAGCCTACTAATACATTATGTAACATTACAGATAGAGCATGTAAAAAAAACACCACAAAATTCCGTCTCATTGGCCTACCCAGTACGCAAAAGCCAGATTAAAGCCAGATCTAAAGGGGTGTAAATCCCAGGTTGAGAGATGTTTTGATGTAAACGTGTCAATGTAGCCCTAATTTATCTCTATATCCTGGATATATCCTGGCTACATCGTAGCCGGTTAAAAAACATTCACTTTTCAACCAAATTTAGCCGGTTTTTCAGCTGAACGCGAGTGCATTTCACTATCCTTTCACCGAGTTTGAAACACAGAAATGCTCACTGGGTAGTCGCCTGTCTTGCTGCATTTTTAATGGATCTTTGGGGATGCAACCATGCAGGTGCCTATGCATATGTGCTGCACTATTTGAAAAATAAACAACTATGCATCATGGTGCTAGATGCACCTTCAGTCACGGTTTCAGAGATGCAGCTTTATAGGAATGACTCCAATCATTGTGTCCAATAATCGCCAGTCCATACAGCTGAAGCATTTGTGTGTTGAAGCAAATAAATGCCCTGCCAATTATCGGAAGTTTTCAGGTAGTTTCCAGTTACAGTGCCAGAGGGCGTGACAGTTAACGTATTAGACTGCAGTCTGGGGATTGCAAGAAGGAAAAGAATAAGGAACAAAATACAATGTTATTAACCTTATTATTTACATGCTCTCAGAATAGAGTTTTCTGTCCGGAACCCTTGAAAGTTTTTGTTTTTATTCTCATTCCATGAAAAGCTTTATCATTTTTGTTTTCTGTTCCCTGAACCGTTTCTAACTCCTGGTTAACATACATACATACTGTGTATATAGCTAGCCTCGAGAAACAATTTAAGTGTAATGTTGGAACCCTTTTTTTTTTTTTTTTGTATGTTAGCGTTGCAGCCATAGCTACAATATCATCTGAATTCATTGAAAAAAACCTACACAATTTTAAATACCTAGTCTGAATAAATGTTTCTTACCAAATTATCCAGCTAGCTGGATATCTTCGTTAACATTATCTGTCCACTTATCCATCTTGATTGTCACTGTAAATAGCCACGGAGGTGAGTGGGCGGGGTTTAGGACACATGGAGTTTAGGGGAGTCTTCTTTGATTGTAAACACAGGACCGCAGTTTACTACCGTACTTCTGTACGGTCTCCTCTTCCCTCCTAATTTTTTGTTGTTGAAAATTGTCAGCTACACTGATTCATTTTTGGAAAATGATAGGCTAAATGGATTGTTTCCGTTTGAAACTTTGTGCAACTGTGTCCTTGATTTTAGATGCATTACATAAAGGGATATGAACATTTCCCCAGGAACTAAAATCAGCTTGGGTTTCTTGAGGTGGAAAAAAGTTGAAAAGTTCTGAAAAAGGTTTCTCCTGTGGCAAAGGCGCTTGTGTCTGAGGATAACCTCCGGTTGTTTCTCCTCTTTTTCAGGGGTGAACTTGACTGACCACAACATGACACTTCAAAGTCTATCGGATAGGCTGCAGCAGTCCGTGACTCCTTTTGTTGTCTCAGTTCAAGCCAAGGAGGGTACAGGTATGTTAAAAATAACTTTTTTTTCATTTACAAAACCTAGATTAGTTTATTTTCATAATTTAGGTAAACAAATCATGTTGTTTCTCTTAAGTGCCGCAAATGCAAAGAAATCTTGGCAAAGATTGTTTTTCTGTAGTTCGCAATGAAAATACTGCGATCTACATATGTAGAACAGGTAAAATTGCCTGGTTCATAGAGAGCCGGAGTCCCCACGTCACTAACAGGCTGCTCTGTTCCGGAAGAGAACTCTGTTCTGTCAATGGAAACTCTGTTTCCATTGACTTTTATACCACTGACAGATATAACAAGGTGAGGTATCATACCAGCTTCTCGGTTCCTTAACATTATTATGTAACACCCAAACTATCTAATTTGTGAAAGCAACTCCTAATTTATAATGATTTAAGCAAAGGTACAAGACTGTAGGCAAATGTAAGACTGGAATTGAGATCCCAGGGCACCTGGACACACAACACCGGGGGTGGAAACCTGTAACGATTCTAGGACGTTATAAACCAGAACTTCGGTGCTGTAAAGTCTGCTGGGACCATCTGGCGTGAAGTTTATGACGTCAAAGAATGTCCTAGGATGTCATGACTTTGGAAGAAACGCTTCGACTGTCGTAAAGACAAGCATACAAACAGTGCTACAGTGCCCCCATATGACATTATCAGGGCAGGCGAAATCTCTGTCCTTAAACATATTTTCACACACAACACAACATGGCTATAGATTGCTTTTGTCCTCAAAAAGCTTAAAAACATACAGATGTGATTGATGCTTTTGCTACATTGTACAGTATACTCTGGAACTAGTCTGGGCACTGGAACATACATTATACATTCGTTCCAGAGAGATAATCATGTATTGTTCAGTTTTGAGTGTTACATTAGCAAATATATCCAGTTAACGTACCTGAATTAGCAGGGACAACTTGGGTGTAAATGTAATATTCTCAACAGGGATTCTGGGACCTTTGTGGCATTAATATCAATCACATCTGAAAAACTATGTAGAAATGGGGATTCTCATGGCAACACAAACTTAGACCTACTCATGTTTGATATCGTTGTGATGGTCTCGTGTGAGTGGTGCAATGGTCTACATGTCCTAAATGTACAACATGGATGGAATGTATATTTCATAACACAGGCGTAAGCTGCCGTTGTGAAATTGCCTTTTCAGGAAACCTCTCTTTGTAAGTGGAAGGGGGGACTAAAAGTGCTGACCAGTTTATGGTTTTACGACCGTCTGCAGCCAGATCAAACGCATAGTTTGAGCATTTAAGCAAAGGAAACATAGTCCTCGGGGAAGCTGTATTCAGACTTTCCCACACATCTAACCTCAGGTCATTGTGTGTAGCGATTGCCAGGTATGACAAAGTATTTTTCTTCTGTACTAGATTTGAATTTTGACTGTTTAATATGTAAACTGTGAATTGATGATTTAAGTAAATAACCTACCTGGTAATAAATTCGTGAAACTTGATTTGTGTGGTTTCTCTGAAAATTGACGTACTATCTCTGTTCACCGGTAATGGGTTGATTAATTTCCTCAGTCATGGTTATCCCCTCAGCTGGTCTAGGGAGGTTGACTATTTAAGCTTAATGTATCACGGAGTATTGCACCCGTAGAACTATGTCTTAAAGTAGATCACCTCCGCCTGGCGGTTATACATGTTGGTCGCCAATATTCCTTTCGTCGGTCCCTGAGTCTTAACCATAGAGTATACCGCACGAAGTGGCTTCTTCCACAACCTCTGAGATAACCGCAGATATCTAGTCAGCTGTTAGTCGTGTACATAAAGGGCCCAATGTAAAGTGCGGTGTTAACAGACAAATCCAGTTCAGAGAACCGTCTTAAAAGTATGGGAGTCCTTTAACAAATCAAGTGGAAATTGTACATACTAAATTCTAAATTATAATATTAAATGGAGTCAGATAAACGAGTACAGAATCAGCGTTGGTGGCTGATGATTTAATGTAATGCACACAGACTGTTTTTTGGATAAACTGGGGTCAGGGTAGACCAGACTTAAAGCGGAAGGTAACGTGGTACGATTACCTTTGATGCGTGGTCCCTTATTAGCTGATCCCGTGAATCTAAAGAGCAGTCTCATCCGGTTGCAAGAACATTAATATTTCTTTATGAACTTTAATAACTTTTCCCTTTTCCCCACAGCAATAGCGGAATACATCACGCTTAAACCTTCGCTCCGAACTATTCCCTCATTGGTCTAGCTGCGCGGAGATTTACAAATGGGTGACCCCAATGTGATTTCAGTTGCTGTTTCCAAGTTTTACACAAATACAAACGAACTACACAGTCGCATTAGCCAACCATCACAGATCGGACGGTGCTCGGTTCCTGGGAGTGATCAACAAGAGACAGGCATATTGCATTTTATAGCGTAGTTACCTAAAATTACATCCTTTCGATTTTTGTACATTTTAATTATAAACATTTATTAGCTAAGTAGGAGATGGTAGTGTTTTGCACCAGATTGTTGCCATTGGTCGGGTGTAACATTTGCCTACAGTCCTGTCAGTTTTATGTAGTGCTAGTTTCATGTAAAGTTAGTTAATGTGACGTTAATGCAAAAGATACGGTTAAGCTACGTTAGGCCCACTGTCATCCCAAATGAGCAAAAGCGAGAAAAACTGATAAAATTTGCACTGTAAGCCGAACCTCTCCGGCTGAACACACCCACACTTCATATTGTAGTCATGTTTTTATAGCTAATGTAAAATAAGCAGTCCGTTAACAGGTTTACAGTTACCGTGGTGTAATTTCCTTTTCGTTGGCTAGCTAGATGGCTAACGCTAGCAGATCCTTTGTCGAAGATAGTTGGCTAATAATAATCAAGCTAACGATGTGTAACAAGTTGTGTAACGTTAACTTGGACAAATGGACAGAGCTAGCTAAAAAGTGAGCTGATCTGGCGAGTTGAAACAAAGCAATATTATATATCGGACGACCAATGTATCGGGCCGATATATGCATTTCTGCACCGTATCTGTAGTCAAGGATGACGTGGCCGATATATAGGACCGATGTATAGTGGCTTCAGAAAGTTTTCAGACCCTTTCACTTTTTGCACACTTTGTGTTGTATATTTCATTTTAAATGGATAACATTGCCATTTTTGCCCATCAATCTACACTCAATAACCCATAATGAAAGTGAAAACATGTTTTTAGAAATCTTTGCAAATTTATAAAAAAACTAAAATCTCTTTTACATAAGTATTCATACCCTTTGCTTTAAAGTATTTTTTTCTATGTGGATTGTGCTCCGATTTAGCACCAATATGCAAATATATCAAGTGATATGACAAGTTACAATCAAAAGTAATACTCATACTCTAGTGTTATAAAGTATTCTTTTTAATGACAGAAAATGCCGTTTTCTTCTTCTGTTGTCTGAAATGGCTTATTAAAATAATAAAAATCATTACTGTATGTTGAGTTTCAGTCAATTACTGACCATTTCAATAAAGAATAAATAAAACTAGATGTAGAGTTTCTGAAGAAACTGAGTTTGCATGTTATAGGACAATTGACTATAATGTGATGAAAACGACAAAAACAATGAGTGGAAATTTCCCCAACTACCTATCGCAGCTGTAATACTTCGCTATTGTAAAAATGCACTGCCTTTTTAAATAAATAGGGTTAAGCGAGTTATAGATTTTATCAGGGGATACCTGTATTTGTTTTGTTTATACACGGATTTTAAAAACGGCTGTGCAGACGTATCTCAACCATTTTATGACCCTCGGTTACGAATGTTTAAACTTTTTTTGTACTGTACTTCATTTCCACTCCACAGAAGACTAAAAAAGGCTAGTTTCAGACAACAGAAGAAGAAAACGGCATTTTCTGTCATTAAAAAGAATACTTTATAACACTAGAGTATGAGTATTACTTTTGATTGTAACTTGTCATATCACTTGATATCTTTAAAACCATGTCAATGATGGACATGTTTGAACAGTTTGAACAGTTTTGTTTGGAACATTACGGTTCTGGAGCTCTAACTAGTCCCTATATTTAACAAATTTTCACATGCACAACAATTAGAATTTAGAAATTTAGGTTAATGGTTGATTTTATGTTCAGGAATGCGATTCTGGTATTAACTAAATATTGACCGGAGAGTGGTTTTATTACGTCTTTTGGCTTTTCTGTACAATGGTCAGACATGTACCTGAAGTCTGGGTCGGGTCACATATTGTTGCGTGGATACTTCAATCCCTCAATCCCCTTTGGGATAGCCCTGGTACATGTCATCTGTAGGCTATAACGGATGGAGACTGGCTGGCCAGGGACAGCCACTGTGGGAGGAGAGAAAATGGGAGGAGAAGTTTTAGCTGTCACACAGCTGTCTGTGTATGCATGGCAATTGAGAGGTGTATGGCTAAAGTAAAAAAAATTATCATTATTAAAAAAAATAAAAACTACTCCGACTCTCACATGGATTTCCTGATCACTGATAGCCTATAGAATAATGAGGAAAATAGTCTGCCTACTATCAGTGATGGTAGTATAGCCAGAGCACTTCAGTATGAGGATAGCTTATAGACATCAACCCTGGCTTTGTGTTGCATCTGATACGGTAATATAGCCATACCAAACTACAACGCATTTGTTTCTTTATCCATGGTGGCCCCCTAGTGGTGGGTCGTCAACGTCCCTATTAGTCTATTAATATTTCACAGAAATTATATATTAAAACGAATTAATGAAGAACACCCCCAATTTGTCACCTATAATTAATTCTGAAATCGCATTGCTTTTGGTGTGAATATATTAGGTGCGTCAAATTTGCCTCCAAATTATTCACAATTTTGTGTTTATTCACGTCGTTCTTTGTGTGTAATGGCCTTAAAGCTGCAGTAGGTTTGAAAATATACAAGGCAAAAAGACTGCCCCCTTACCGGGAGGATCTCTTGCTTGTAGATAGTTTCCCTGATTGGTATCTACATAGCTAGCCCTGATTGGTTGGTTTTTTGATGACCGGCTTGAGATTTTTTGACAGCCTAATACAGAGCCCAGGACACTCACAGAAACCGGATTTTTTCTCAGAACATTTTCTCATTGAATTGATAGGTGCTGGAATGTAAATGAGCAAATGTAGTGATTTCGCCAAAATTATATAGAAAAAAATCTTGCCTACTGCACCTTTAAAGGGGTAATAAACAGGAAATCAAATATTATGAGTTATGAAGCCAAGCATTTTGTCTCAGTTTTATAATTCACATATACCCTATTGTTTAAAAAAACTAAAATGTAATTAAGTTGTGCCACCGCATTTTGTGTCAAAAAAGAGGTATTCGCTGAAATTCAAATTGAAACATTTAGTTTGAGCCACGCCCCTTTCCGTGATGTGAAAAAAAGGTAAAAACCTTTTTTTATACGCAATCAAGTCATAGC
This sequence comes from Ilyophis sp. 1 JC-2022, assembly GCA_022702515.1. Lineage (NCBI taxonomy): Eukaryota > Metazoa > Chordata > Actinopteri > Anguilliformes > Synaphobranchidae > Ilyophis > Ilyophis sp. 1 JC-2022. The sequence continues at coordinate 8,280,193 of CM040406.1, read as the reverse complement.
CCCCTCCATCTTTTTGATTGATAGGTATTCAAACTGCGCAAATTAGCGTTAGCCCTTCATTTTTAAACGGGTTTTTGTTTGAACAGTTTTTATGACGCGTTACCGAATGGATCTATCGCCCCTCCCCCAAACTGTAACTCCTCCCTCCGCCCCTCTCCCATCTTTGTTTTCTCACTCGAGCCCAATTTGCGTCTTTTGAAATTGTGAAGCGGGCGGAGATGGAACAAAAGCCGGTGTACAGGCTTGTAGGGCTTTCCCTCATCATGGCCCAACTGGGGGATGAGCTGCGACCAATGTGTACGTCTGTAATTGCCACGACTTCATCAAAGGCACCGACAACGTCGAACAAATGTGGCTTTCAGTCACCAGTCGTCCATGCAGCATAGGCCTATGTCCGCTTACGGTGAGTGATGGGGTCATTACTATGTAGTCCCTTTTTGGCGCGCTAGCAAGCTAGGTAATAGACTGGCTAACTTGTTGGTGCAGTAGCCTTAGCTCACGTAAACCTGACTGAATGTTGTCTCAATGTTAACGCAGTCATTTTTTCATCATTGGTCATACTGCTATCTTGTGGTGTATTTTGACAACAGTCAATCCTCCTTTTGTGTATAGGTAGGTATAGATGGATGACTGAAATTTAGTTTTTAGTGTGGTTTCTGTTGCAAGCTCCCTCATATTACACATGTACACTTTGATAAATGAGATTGACACTAAATAACTTTCTATTTACTAATACATTAAGGTTATAAAGTAATGTTATTTCACAAACTGCCCCATGAATTTATAAAAATTGCCCCTGAATTTCAGTCAGTGAGGGCAAAAATAAATGACATTTAAACTATTTTTTAAGGAGCATTCACACAGACTTCGGTGCTCAAGGAATGAAGTACGCCACAATAAAAAACATATTTTTCAGATATAACTTCACTTCACGAAAGGCCCTATATCAGCTAATATAAAGCTTGCATGTTGCAACTTCTGTATCGAAAATGTGCTTCATCACACACAAAAACTCATTAAAAAATCTTACGTTTTTATTCTCATGCATGTGCATACATGCAGTGTTGGGGAAGCTACTTTGAAAGCATAGCTACCAATTACTTCACACTGGAAGAAATTGAACCACCGCAAAGCTACCCTAGGGAGAAATCTAGTTTGGTTAAGTAAAGCTACTTAGAAAAACTAGATTAAACTACTTTGTAAAAAACAATTATCGTCATGTACATGTGATACGAAATCATAACGAAATATAATACAAAAAAGTCACATGCCAGAAAAAAATGCCACTCAATTGAGTTTATTGCAAAAAGTTTATTGCATAAACCAAAAAAATAAAATGCCCCACTATTCATGGGAAAGTGCAAGGAATGGTTTTGGTTTTGTTATATAATGTGGCTAACTTATCTAAACTTAAAAAGTAAAAAGGTAGGTTTTGTTGGTGGAGCTAGTCAGTGTTATGTATTTGCTTAAGTATGGCCATGGTGATTCTTCCTCAAGGTTGAGATTCGGGAGGTTTATCCATGATGACGCTGTCGCTGTGTGAGCACAGTGGTCCGGATGAAAGAAAAAGGGGGCGGGGCGGGTCAAAGGGGGCTCAATTACAGTAAAGAAGCAATGGTAAAATAAAAATATAAAATCATTCCTTTCCTTTTATGGCCCAAAATAGTAGTTTGTAGTTTCAGTAGTTAACTACACAAAAAATGGCAAAAAAGTAATTTAACTACTTTAATCACGATGCAAATATGAATGTAGTTGAAATACCAGCAAACTACTGCAAAATGTAGTTGAACTACTAGTTTAATTACATGTAGTTCACTACTCCCCAACACTGCATACATGTTATTTTATGTATCCTTTATGTATGCATTTTATTGTAAATCGTTTTTAGACCCATGTTGCTGATAATGCACTTCAAATTAATTTGAACTTTGACTACATTTAAAATGTACATAAAATTAAATATTAAAAACTCCAGAAAATGAACCCTCAAAGATTCTTTCCACCCCTCCACCATGGTTTGTCTTATGTTTTTGTTTTGGCTTCACAGACTTTCAGGGTGATTTGCATAGATTTGTGCAGTTTTATTTTTGCTTAAACAATTCATGTGGAGACCCTTGCTCAGGGATACAACTTAAGAATTAAACCTACAACATCGCTCTAAAGCCAGCATTTCATATGCTCTACACTGCTAAAGCCAGATTTTCTTTTCATCCTGTCTGCCCAGCTGTGAAGTATCTGCTGCAGAAAGTGCTGCAAAGGCTAACTGGAGTGTCGATTGATAAGGACGAGGAGGAGGCCAGTACAGATCTCCCCCAGAAGAGGGCACACTGCTCCCTGAGTTCACTCTGTGATTGGTACACGGCTGTCTGTAAGGTAGGATGCCCCCAGCTAGCGTGTTTTTGTGAGTGAGGACTCGCAACTGCTGTGTTAATGTGCTGGTTAGAGGGGTCACATATTCATGATGGCTTATTCTCACCTGGCATTTTCTGGTGACTGCCCTCCAATGTTCAAAATATGTGATGCAAAAAATACTAAATATGCATGGTTGGGTGTTCGACAAAATAAGACACCACGTGAAAAAGTGCTAACTTTGAAGCAACTAAATCACTATTACAATAGCAGCTACACATGAGTCATTAAGTTGAATGACAATTAGCAGTGTGTGTGTAAGAGAGTCTGAAATTCAGCACTTTGATATGTGAGTATTGCATCAAAGGATATCTGAATTTGATTAATGGTGTTTTTATATTTAGTGTTGTGAATAATTAAAAATATATATATTGTCATGGGTGTGTCGCCCACCCATCCATTTGTCTGTTCCCTATAGAATCCCTCTGGGATTTCTCCAGGGAAAAAGCGCAGTTCTTCTGAGATGAATTTCTCTGCAAATCCACCCATCATTATTATCTTCAAAGACCTTGAGGCATTCAGCCCCCGAGTTCTGCAAGCCTTCATTCTCATATGCAGGTGACAAGCTGTCCGCTGGGAAATTATTGTTATTGTTCACTATTAACAACACATTCAATTTATAAACAGTGGAGACGGAAAGTATTTGTTTTGTCTCTGTACTCCAGAACATTGGATTTGAAATGGAACAGTGACTATGGGGTTAAAGTGCAGACTCGGCTTTAATTTAAGGGTTTTTACATCCATGTTGGGTGAACCGCCTAGCAATTATAGCCCTTTTTATACAAAGGCCCCCCCCCCTTTTTTTTTTAGGGGACCAAAAGTAATTGGACAAATTGACAAACTTAAATAGTCATCATATAATACTTGGTTGCATATTCTTTGCATGCCATGACTTCCTGATGTCTGTAACCCAACAACTTCAAAAGACTTTTCATATCTTATTTTCTGGTGCTCTTACAAGCGATACTATAACCTCATTTCAATGGATCTCTATCAGAATTGCGGGGGGGCAAGATGAAGCTGTAAATTACGCTGGAACAGTATGGAACATATGGTTGGCTAAATGGCTGTAAGTCATCAAGAGTCTGAGGTATCAAACGAGCCTCAAACCATCACTCTGCTGCTAGATGTGCAGTAGATATCGATGGATCACTTTAAGGGTTTCTTCTCCTGACTTATTTTTCCATAGAGTTCAATAGGAAAATGAGCCAGGAGAAACAACCCTTCAAGTGAGCCATCCATATCCACTGCATATCTGGCAGCAGAGGGATGGTTTGAGGCTCATTTGATACCTCAGACCCTCGATAACTGGTTAAGAAAAGTTGCATGCTAGGTTAAATGTACATCGGAGTACCCACCCATACATGCATATTTTGATTGAAGCTGTTTTTGTTGTTCACTTTATCCTTGCTAAACAGCCAGTACACTCAGCAGCTCCCCCTGCTGTTCATCTTTGGCATCGCCACATCCCCCAGCACCATTCAGCGCATGCTGCCTCATTCTGTGACATCTCTGCTGTGCATCAAGCTCTTCCATTCCTCCTCCTGCTCCAAGCACCTGGCCACTGTAATTGAAAAGGTAGCTGTCTCAGAGTTGAGGCTTCATAAATCCTGAAACTTGTGGAGCTATCATGCACTCTAATTAACCAACTTCTATGAACTGTTGAAAGCAAAATGCGTTGGGCAGGATTCACTCAGAATTTGTAAATGAGTTGCAAACAAATGCAAGTGTTAACGTTTGTGTTTACACGTGCCTTGGTGAATTCAGCAGTCAACAAAATAAACTCAGCAAAATATGTTCAGTAAAAAATGACAAATGTCATCCCAGCGTACTATTGGTTTCATTAACTTTATTAAGTAAGTGCTGTTACTTGGTTGCTCCACCAATTTTAGGCGTTGTGAATCATCACTTTCCCATTACTATTTATATTCTGATGGACGCGCCATCTCCTTTGTTTATCCAAAATCAGGAAATTTCATTTACCTTATCTCTTTAGATGTGTCTTTCAATGAAATGGCCTGTGCATTGTTTGAATGTGTGTTTCATATTGTTGGTTATGATCTTGAGGCAGACTTTGCATTGCCACCGTCACTGGACACTAAGGTGAGCTGTGTTTTCTGACTGGTCACTTGGGACACTAAACACTGCCCCCAGAATTCTGCGATTCCGTGATCACAAATTTTTTTGTAGAAATTAGAGGGGTATGAGAGGCCACGGAATCAGACTGAAAAGTGATGAGTACCCCTAGCTTTGTACCCCAACGCTTGCCATAGTTGGTGTTGTTGCTAAGCGTATATAATTTCAAAGAGAACAGCTGTACGTGAGAACTACTTGCCTCTAAAACACCTGTCTGGTATGTAGCTTTTAGATTACGGCCTTCGATAGAGAAAGTATAATGTGCTCTGGTAAGCTTGTTCGTAGTCCCTTCAATAGTACTTGGTTATCAAGAGGCCTGCTCTGCTTGACCTGTCCTAGGATCGGCCAGGCTCTCCTCCCACTCCACTCCATAGGCACAAATGCAATTAGTCACTGAGGCGCTGGCTTATCTGTGGATATAAATCTTTGAGTGGCCAGGGTGTCTTGTCTCCTGCTGAGGAGAAACACCAGAACGCAAAACTATTCTTGAGGTCAAAGACCAGCGTGGCCATAGAATTCTTTTCCATTAATTTTTTTACGTTCAATTGAAATCATCAATTGAAAGTCTTAATGTTGATGTAGGTAATGGTTGTTAGGCCTGCCAGTTTGTAATTAACTTTTTTGGCGCAGCTTCAGATTCAAGCATAGACCAGGGTGTTACCACTGGTCTTATCACGTGGAAGTAGCATTTTGCCCAAATTTGAAGCTTACATAAACTTCAGACTTAATGATTGTACTATAAATTATTCATCTCCTGTTGTTAAAATAGGAGCAAATGTCCCTTTTTGAGGAGGTATTCAATAGTTGAATGGAATTACCTGTTAGAATACCCATGTTTGGATTTGTTAAGAGCAGGCTAAAACCCTGAATCTTTTAATAATAATATGGTGATTAACCCTGTTTTTAGCAACATAAGTGCACATTAATAAGTAAATTTGTCAGCAATCTGATAAGCCTGTTCTGGTCATAAAGAAGTCTGACCCCCCTAGCCCCTTTTTCCAAAACTTATATCGGCATCACCCAATCAGGGCACAGGTCCTCAATGCTTGGGGAGAAAGGTATTTATGGGTGGCGGGGCTGAAGGAAGAAACTTCATTTTCTTGATCGTCATTTTCTTAGTTTTTTTGGCTAACTAAGTTGGGTGGGGGCTGTGGAGCGGGGAAGTTCTGTGAGTGGAGCGCTGCAGCAATTCTAGGAGTCTACAGACAGACAAGTTTTTTCTTGGTTGTGTAAACTTGTAACCGCTGAGTTTTTAAAGCTGGTTTTTATTTTGTTCCTGTGCTGAAATTTGAATATTCTGGCAAGTTCTGGCTTATTTCTCTCTTCTGTGAATTTCAATTTGAAATCTGGTTTAATGTCTTCCTTTTTGTAAATTATAAGCAGTGAGCCTACGTTCATTAATTAATGTATGATTACAATTCATTATTGTAATTGACGGGTTTTCTTGTACTAAAATTAATGAATCTAAAGACCTGATTTAGACTTTGTTTTGACTTGTTGAGATCCACCAGGTTACTGTTCGACTGACCTATCAACAAATTCTGCGATTTTATCACCAAGTACAATTCACGAAAAAATATACACCAGTGTTAACTAATTAAATCTGCGCTTTGCAGATATTAATATTCTCAGAGTGAGAGTGTGGAGAAGGAAGAGTACATGTAACTACAATATCTGGGCGGCATGACTAAAGTGAAGTATGTTTCCCACAGTTGGTTCTGACGCCCCAGTTCCCTTTTAAGCCCAGCGGTAAGGTGCTACAGGTGCTGGTGGGTCTCTTCCTGTACCACGACTTCTCCGTGCACAATTTCATCAAAGGCCTGCAGGTGGTGTTGCGTGAATACATGCATGCGTGCTTGTATGTATTTTTACAGTGCGTTTGTGTTTACAGGTGCAGCTCAAAAAATGTTAATATTGTGAAAAAGTTCAATATCTTTTGTCACTCATTTCAGAAAGTGAAACTCATATTATATAGATTTATTACACATATAGTGAAATATTTCAAGCCTTTATTTCTTGTAATTTTGATGATTATGGCTTACAGCTAATGAAAACCCAAATTCAGTGTCTCAGAAAAATAGAATATTGTGAAAAAGTTCAATATTGGAAACTCATGGTGTCACACTCTAATCAGCTAATTAACTCAAAACACCTGCAAAGGTTTCCTGAGCCTTTAAATGGTCTCTCAGTCTGGTTCAGTAGGCTACACAATCATGGGGAAGACTGCTGACTTGACAGATGTCCAGAAGACTGTCATTGACACCCTCCACAAGGAGGGTAAGCCACAAAAGGTCATTGCTAAAGAAGCTGGTTGTTCACAGAGTGCTGTATCCAAGCATATTCATAGAAAGTTGAGTGGAAGGAAAAAGTGTGGTAGGAAAAGGTGCACAAGCAACAGGGATAACCGCAGCCTTGAGAGGATTGTCAAGCAAAATCCATTCAAGAGTTTGGGGGAGCTTCACAAGGAGTGGACTGAGGCTGGAGTCAGTGCATCAAGAGCCACCACGCACAGACGAATCCAGGACATGGGCTACAAATGTCACATTCCTCGTGTCAAGCCACTCCTGAACCAGAGACAACGTCAGAAGCGTCTTACCTGGGCTAAGGAGAAAAATAACTGGACTGTTGCTCAGTGGTCCAAAGTCCTCTTTTCAGATCAAAGTAAATTTTGCATTTAATTTGGAAATCAAGGTCCCAGAGTCTGGAGGAAGAGTGGAGAGGCACAGAATCCACATTGCTTGAAGTCCAGTGTGAAGTTTCCACTGTCAGTGATGATTTGGGGTGCCATGTCATCTGCTGGTGTTGGTCCACTGTGTTTTCTGAAGTCCACAGTCAACGCAGCCATCTACCAGGAAATTTTAGAGCACTTCATGCTTCCTTCTGCTGACAAGCTTTATGGAGATGCTGATTTCATTTTCCAGCAGGACTTGGCACCTGCCCACACTGCCAAAAGTACCAAAAGCTGGTTCAATGACCATGGTATTACTGTGCTTAATTGGCCAGCAAACTCGCCTGACCTGAACCCCATAGAGAATCTTTTATTCTTTTTCTTGAGTGCATAGAAATTAACATACTTTTCAGAAGGCTGACATTTCTGTTTAAAATATCCTTTTTTATTGATCTTATGTAGTATTCAAATTTTCTGAGACACTGAATTTGGGTTTTCATTAGCTGTAAGCCATAATCATAAAAATTACAAGAAATAAAGGCTTGAAATATTTCACTGTGTAATGAATCTATATAATATGAGTTTCACTTTCTGACATGAGTGACAAAAAATATTGAACTTTTTCACGATATTGTAATTTTTTGAGCTGCACCTGTATATTGGCACTGCATGTAGATGCATGTGTATTTTTTTTTGTATTGTGTATGTTTTGTAGAAGTGTAGTGTTCTTTTGTATTGGTATTGCGTGTGTGCGTGTGTGCGCGTGTGCGCGCTTATGCATTTGTGTTACTCAATTCTGACCTGTCTTCCTGTATTATCCTGTGCAGCTGGCCCTGTTAGAGCACTTCTCCAGCCAGCCTCTTAGTGTTCTGTGCTGTAAGAAGCAGGAGGCTGTGCTCAGAGCCCAGCAGCTAAGCCACCAGGAGGTGGAGAAGATTCGCCAGCTCCCCTCCTTCATGAGGTATGCTCAGCCTCCTGCGCACTGCTGAGCAGTGGCGTGTCCGGGACATTTTGGCCTGTTTAACTAAATATATGCCCTCTGAACACTGCTGCAAACTAATTCAGCCTTCTGCACACTGTTGAATGCTCTACCTCCTGCACACTGTTGAATGCTCTACCTCCTGCACACTGTTGAATGCTCTACCTCCTGCACACTGTTGAATGCTCTACCTCCTGCACACTGTTGAATGCTCTACCTCCTGCACACTGTTGAATGCTCTACCTCCTGCACACTGTTGAATGCTCTACCTCCTGCTCACTGATGAATGCTCTACCTCCTGCACACTGTTGAATGCTTTACCTCCTGCTCACTGATGAATGCTCTACCTCCTGCACACTGTTGAATGCTCTACCTCCTGCTCACTGTTGAATGCTCTACCTCCTGCACACTGATGAATGCTCTACCTCCTGCTCACTGTTGAATGCTCTATCTCCTGCACACTGATGAATGCTCTACCTCCTGCTCACTGATGAATGCTCTACCTCCTGCACACTGTTGAATGCTCTACCTCCTGCACCCTGATGAATGCTCTACCTCCTGCTCACTGTTGAATGCTCTATCTCCTGCACACTGATGAATGCTCTACCTCCTGCTCACTGTTGAATGCTCTATCTCCTGCACACTGATGAATGCTCTACCTCCTGCACACTGATGAATGCTCTACCTCCTGCTCACTGTTGAATGCTCTACCTCCTGCACACTGTTGAATGCTCTACCTCCTGCACACTGATGAATGCTCTACCTCCTGCTCACTGATGAATGCTCTACCTCCTGCTCACTGATGAATGCTCTACCTCCTGCACACTGTTGAATGCTCTACCTCCTGCACACTGATGAATGCTCTACCTCCTGCACACTGATGAATGCGCTACCTCCTGCTCACTGTTGAATGCTCTACCTCCTGCTCACTGTTGAATGCTCTACCTCCTGCACACTGTTGAATGCTCTACCTCCTGCACACTGATGAATGCTCTACCTCCTGCACACTGATGAATGCTCTACCTCCTGCACACTGATGAATGCTCTACCTCCTGCTCACTGTTGAATGCTCTACCTCCTGCTCACTGATGAATGCTCTACCTCCTGCTCACTGATGAATGCTCTACCTCCTGCACACTGTTGAATGCGATACCTCCTGCACACTGATGAATGCTCTACCTCCTGCTCACTGATGAATGCTCTACCTCCTGCACACTGTTGAATGCTTTACCTCCTGCACACTGTTGAATGCTCTACCTCCTGCACACTGTTGAATGCTCTACCTCCTGCACACTGATGAATGCTCTACCTCCTGCACACTGATGAATGCTCTACCTCCTGCACACTGATGAATGCTCTACCTCCTGCACACTGATGAATGCTCTACCTCCTGCTCACTGATGAATGCTCTACCTCCTGCACACTGATGAATGCTCTATCTCCTGCACACTGTTGAATGCTCTACCTCCTGCACACTGATGAGTGCTCTACCTCCTGCTCACTGTTGAATGCTCTACCTCCTGCACACTGATGAATGCTCTACCTCCTGCTCACTGATGAATGCTCTACCTCCTGCACACTGATGAATGCTCTACCTCCTGCACCCTGATGAATGCTCTACCTCCTGCACACTGATGAATGCTCTACCTCCTGCACACTGTTGAATGCTCTACCTCCTGCACACTGATGAATGCTCTACCTCCTGCTCACTAATGAATGCTCTACCTCCTGCACACTGATGAATGCTCTATCTCCTGCACACTGTTGAATGCTCTACCTCCTGCACACTGATGAGTGCTCTACCTCCTGCTCACTGTTGAATGCTCTACCTCCTGCACACTGATGAATGCTCTACCTCCTGCTCACTGATGAATGCTCTACCTCCTGCACACTGTTGAATGCTCTACCTCCTGCACACTGATGAATGCTCTATCTCCTGCACACTGTTGAATGCTCTACCTCCTGCACACTGATGAGTGCTCTACCTCCTGCTCACTGTTGAATGCTCTACCTCCTGCACACTGATGAATGCTCTATCTCCTGCACACTGTTGAATGCTCTACCTCCTGCACACTGTTGAATGCTCTACCTCCTGCACACTGATGAGTGCTCTACCTCCTGCTCACTGTTGAATGCTCTATCTCCTGCACACTGTTGAATGCTCTATCTCCTGCACACTGTTGAATGCTCTACCTCCTGCACACTGTTGAATGCTTTACCTCCTGCACACTGTTGAATGCTTTACCTCCTGCACACTGTTGAATGCTCTACCTCCTGCACACTGTTGAATGCTCTACCTCCTGCTCACTGATGAATGCTCTACCTCCTGAACACTGATGAATGCTCTACCTCCTGCACACTGTTGAATGCTCTACCTCCTGCACACTGTTGAATGCTCTACCTCCTGCACACTGTTGAATGCTCTACCTCCTGCACACTGTTGAATGCTCTACCTCCTGCACACTGATGAATGCTCTACCTCCTGCACACTGTTGAATGCTCTACCTCCTGCACACTGATGAATGCTCTACCTCCTGCTCACTGATGAATGCTCTACCTCCTGCACACTGTTGAATGCTCTACCTCCTGCACACTGTTGAATGCTTTACCTCCTGCACACTGTTGAATGCTCTACCTCCTGCACACTGTTGAATGCTTTACCTCCTGCACACTGTTGAATGCTCTACCTCCTGCACACTGTTGAATGCTCTACCTCCTGCACACTGTTGAATGCTCTACCTCCTGCTCACTGATGAATGCTCTACCTCCTGCACACTGTTGAATGCTCTACCTCCTGCACACTGTTGAATGCTCTACCTCCTGCACACTGTTGAATGCTCTACCTCCTGCACACTGTTGAATGCTCTACCTCCTGCACACTGTTGAATGCTTTACCTCCTGCACACTGTTGAATGCTCTACCTCCTGCTCACTGATGAATGCTCTACCTCCTGCACACTGTTGAATGCTCTACCTCCTGCACACTGTTGAATGCTTTACCTCCTGCACACTGTTGAATGCCCTACCTCCTGCACACTGTTGAATGCTCTACCTCCTGCACACTGATGAATGCTCTACCTCCTGCTCACTGATGAATGCTCTACCTCCTGCTCACGGATGAATGCTCTACCTCCTGAACACTGCTAAATGAATGCTCTACCTCCTGCACACTGTTGAATGCTCTACCTCCTGCACACTGTAATGTACCTCCTGCACACTGATGACCCCATGCTGGTGTGTGCTCAAATTACAGGTTTGTAGAAGAGCAGGAGCCCCAGGAGCAAGTGGAGCTGCTGACCAGTGATGAGCGTGTGAAGGTAACCTCACTATAAACCGAACCTGACATACTGCAAAGAGATTTATGAAATAATACAACTTTACTAATGTATTGTGCATTGTGATTTATGTACAGCCTTTTATGATCAAGGCATTTTACAGTGAATTGGGTGAGGTCACCTAAGCCATACACTGACCTCTGGTGTAGCGTGCTCTTGGGTGATATCTGGCAACCAATTTGCCCGACCACCATACATCTCTCCCCACAACTGGTGAGGGAGCAAATAATCACTTGCACTAATTGTTACAAATATATAACACTAATTCTGGGTTCAAGCAGCAAAGCCATTCGCTAGTTTTATTATTTTTGGAATACCTATTGTATATGCTAGTTGTATTAGGGGTCCAAGCACTGCAGGTGCTGGAACCCTATTGGATTTGTTTCTGATTTAAAAAAAATAAATAATAATAATAATAAATAAATAAAAATGTATTCGGGGTCCAAGTGCTGGAACCCTATTTGTTTCGTTCTGATTATTATTATTCGGGGACCGAGCAGCGCAGATGCTGGTACCCTATTTTTTTTTGTTCGTATTCTTTTTATTTTTTTTATTTCACCTTTCTCCTAAAATTCCAGTGAGCTGGTTTGGCCCAGAATCACCAAACTTGGCAGGCTTGTTGGGATTGCCAAACTCTTGGATCCGCTATATTATGACGCAGATTGAACACGTGGTGGCGCTGTAGTGCACGTGACAACATTTTGACATTGACACGCCCACTGCCGACGCCCCGTTTCACCTAGAGTCACAATGATACTCATCATTTTTCCCAGCAAAAACTGTACATGCTAGAGCAACCAGATTTAGTACGTAGGTACCCAGTCCCAAGCGTACCTCAGTTAACAAAACTTAGCAAGATTCGCCAAATGTTTTGGGCTATAAATTCATTAAAGTTTGGCCTATCTAAAAAATTATTTACCAGATTCCCTAGGTCATACCAAACAAATTACTTAAATCACTTAAAATGCTTCTTGTCCTACAAATTTATAAAAAAAATTGATATCTTAAAATATGCACAAATAACGAGCCATCCATGTGGGCTTGGCTTATCACAAAAATGCTAATAACTTTTGAATTCAAGGCCTGAACATCATGAAACTGGATATCTAGGTTCGGCATGTCCCGACAATTAAGACTCTCGAAGTTTATTTTGCTCGGTCACTAGGTCGAGCTATAGCAGGGCAATATGTGAAAATTTTCATAACTCATGAACCAAATTACCTAATAACTTGTTTGCTTTGTACTGGCCCATGTTGCAGACGGAGCATATAGGACATTTTTTAAAATATGACTGCCATCAGCCAATCAAAGTTCAGTACTCGTTTGACTGACGTATTGAGGGGCAATCGTGTTGAAATTTGGTATGTATGTACAGCTCTATGACTCGTATGAACCGGTAAAATTTGGTGAGAATCGGCCAATTGAGAGCGCTACAGTTATTCATCAAGCTTAAGTTTTTCAACAAAGATATTTCTCACTCATGTTTGAAGTAATGACATGAGCTTTATATTACCATTCTCCATGTAGAACAAATTTCTACACACAATAGGCAATAATGACGAAGTGAAAACAGGTTTTTAGAAAATATGCTATTTTATTTTACTGACAAAAATCGGTTATTTAGGGGTTACATATCTGTACACAACCTTAGCCTAATACTTAGTTGGTTTCATCAGACCAGAGACTCTTGATTCTCATGGTTTGAGAGTCCTCTAGGTGCCTTTTGGCAAACTCCAAGAGGGCTGTGATGTGCCTTTTACTAAGGAGGGGCTTCCGTCTGGCCACTCTACCATAAAGGCCTGATTGGTGGAGTGCTGCCTGGATGGTTGATCTTCTGAAAGGTTCTCCCATCTCCACAAGGATACGCTGGAGCTCTGTCAGAGTGACCCTCGGGTTCCTGCTCACCTCCCTGGCCAAGGCCCGTCTACCCCGATTGCTCAGTTTGGCCAGGCGGCCAGGTCTAGGAAGATTCTTGGTGGTTCCAAACTTCTTCCGTTTATGAATGATGGTGGCCACTGTGCTCTTTGGGACCTGTAAAGCTGCAGAGATTTTTCCGTACCCTTTTCCAGATCTATGCCTTGACACAATCCTGTTTCTGAGGTCTGCAGATAATTCCTTTGACCCCATGGCTTGGAGTTTGCTCTGACATGCACTGTCAACTGTGGGACCTTATATAGGCAGGTGTTGGCAATCCCCAATCATGTCCAATCAATTGAATTGATCACAGGTGGACTCCAATTAAGTTGTAGAAACATCTCAAGCAGTATCAGTGGAAACAAAATGCACCTCAGCTCACTTTTGGGTGTCATATCAAAGGGTGTGTGCACTTGTGTACATATACTATTTTACATTTAGATTCTTAATAAATTAGCACAAATGTCTAAAAACCTGTTTTCACTTTGTCATTATGGGCTATTTTGTGTAGAATTTTGAGACAAAATTCGATACGGCTTGACTGGTAAACGAACTAAGCTGCTGATATTTTGCTAGTTTTTTCGGGTACCTTGCTAAAAACATTGAAGAAAATAGTACTTTTATAAATAGTTTTTTATAAATAAAATACACGGAAAATAAATATGTACGAGGACTGGGTATTGTTTGTATTGACAGAATCCACTTCGTTCGCGTTCGTTTACTTGTGATTTTGAGACCGTTTTACTTGTGATTTTGAGACCGTTTTACTTGCTCTTTCTAAGTGAATGGAGAGCGTCAAAGACCCTATTCTGGATTATCACCCCAGGGGAGCACAAAGTTGTACACAGAGTTTCGCCACCATGTTGTACAAGAGTCTGCGCAGTGGAGCCAGAGTCTGCGCAGTAGGGAGAGCCTCTGACTAGGAGGTGCCGCAAACTGCCATGGATTGGTCCACAAAAATGTTTAAACGCCGTACAAACGGCACAATAACTTATCCGCACATGGGGAGACATTAAACAAAGAAAGGGACCTATTGCGACTACATGTTCTGGATAGAAAAATTATTGACTTTGTATTTTTACCGTATATGGTACCATTGACTTGCATTGAAAAATGGGCCTGAAAGAACTATACTGGAGCAAGCCATACTGATGCCAGAGAGTGACACCAGGACCAGACCAGGAATTGAGCTTCAAAAACTAAGCCCAGTTTTGGCCCCATGGTCCAAAAGCATGACGTGTTCACATCCTTATGTCAATCAAAAGCATTACCTGGGCACCGCGTTCATTTTGCCTGTGGATACTGCAATTAGCTACTTTTTGATCAGACTACTTGATCAGATGTTGTTATCCAATGTTGTTATTTTTTGAGGTCATGGAGCATCTTTGATGATGAAATTGGCAGGAAAAAGGAGAGTGAAAAATACAAAAATAACGGGGCTTTATTGTGGGGACATGTGAAGTTGTAATTTAATTTTGTGTGTTTACACAAGGTCAGAAAGTACAGAAGTTAATGTTCTTCTGGGCTGAGAGTCTGTGGTCATTGTGGTTATTTCTGTTGGAAACCCTGAAAAGTGCCGAACTCGGTGCTGTATAGGTATGGGGCATGCCCTGCCAAGCCATAACTTGGCAAATGGCATACTTGCCATCCCAATGTCTGCTGAAAACTTCTCATCATTCATCACAAAATACCACCACCATATACAGGCTGAGTTGTTGATCTTTTGTATGGAATGCTTTACCCCCAACATTTTAATGGTTAATTTGGTCACCTCCAGCCCAGTCACCACAATTTT
Source organism: Ilyophis sp. 1 JC-2022 (assembly GCA_022702515.1). Lineage (NCBI taxonomy): Eukaryota > Metazoa > Chordata > Actinopteri > Anguilliformes > Synaphobranchidae > Ilyophis > Ilyophis sp. 1 JC-2022. Next base: position 8,264,958 of record CM040406.1, on the reverse strand, counting down.
GCCACAACTTTCCGGTTTATTTTTTATTTAAAAAATAAATAATTTTCACAGTCGCGCTCAATGCACAACCCACCCTGCCAATTCAGGAGAGCTGGGACATTGGGACCTCCTTCTGTCTGAGGAGGGATCTTTCATATGCGGCGTTTACATGCAGTCTAACGAGCGCCCTTATCAGCCAGCAGGGGTCGCCCAAGAGTGATGCATTGTCCGATTCTACCCTCCCATACCTTGCCATCTCTTCTCCTGTTTCTTGGATTTTCAGATTTTTAAGTCTATAAGAGTTAAATGTTTTGTTGATTGAATCATCCACTACTTAATTCCAGTTTGATTGAATTGCATATACTCTTAAAATAGTTATGTTTGTGATTGTATGTAAATTGCTGTGGCATGTCTTTACAAACATTGGTTTCTTTTTCTTTTTAACTTGAGGATAATTTGACTGCATTTCAGCAATCATGCAACTTATGATAATCACTTGACGTTGTAATAGTCATTTGAAATCCGTTTTTTTTTTTTCAGGAAGTGTGTCAGAAACTGCTGAAAGGCCTCCATCGATACCACAAGAACTTCTTACCCATTCTCAGATGTCTCCATGTGTTAACATCCTCTTTACCCAAGTATCCCCTGGGAAAGCAGGTGAGTACCAAAGAACAATAGGGGTTCATGGATAAAAACTTGATTAATAAACCAAACTTAAATTAACACTTTGTCATGTTAATTTGCTTGCATATAAACATGACAAATACAAATAAATATCTTGTAATCAAACGTGCCAATATAGCAACAACAAAAACAAATTCTTAATTTTGTTTTACTTGCCTTATCGACGGAAAAGATAAGTTTTATAGCTACTTTTGCTGAATGCACTTACACCAGTGCTTGTTCTCAGGGTTCCCTGGCGACAGCCTTGGCAAACAGCCTGGCAGCTGTCATGCAACCAGGAGTAGTAAGGGTCATGAAGTACAATCGCGTTCATTTTTTATTACAAGATATGTACATATGCAGGCAAATAATCACATGATGAAGTGTTTATTTAATGCTGGTTTATTATGTGTCTTTGTTAAATAGCTGTCAGGGTGATTCTCAGCCCCCATTAAATCAATGTTATTTGTCTAACAAAGCTAACAGAGTTAGCTACATGTACTCAAGGCAGGAGAGATGTCCCCAATGTATCATGTAATTCATGGAGAGTAGCTCAGTAGTGAATTATTTTCAGCCCAATAGATTGCTAAATAGATGGAGCTGTTTGTCTGGGCACCAATGATGGTTATATGAGGAAAGGATGTCCTGGCTGTTTATAAATACGTTTTGAATATGCATCAGCTCCCCAATGAAAGTCACTCCTTTTCCCCCCAGATGTTGTCATAGTAGGGCCTACCACACCCAGCACTGAGTGGTTAATTCCATCTTTTCTGGCAGCCTTTGGCAGGGTGCTTCTGTGTAGTCTTATAGCAACTCAAACCAACTTCTATGATATTAGTTTACTGGCTAGTTTAACTTCTTTTTGACTTTTCTTTATTATATAAATTAGATTTTTTATCAGTCCATAGAAGCTGCTGTATTGTCTAGATTTCTATCAAAAGATGGACAGAATATAAAATTGATATTTTCAATGAAATTGGCCTGTGAACCTTCACCCACTTTTAATAGAACATCCTTGGTGCCATTTTAACACATTCATAGTATGTAGATGTTCCCAGCATAACTCCCTTATAACTTTACCATGTCAGATAAGAGAGCTGCATGTGACCTGTCTGGAGACAAACGTGTGGGAGTCTGAGGAGTACGAATCAGCCTTGCAGCTCCTCAGGTAAGTTAGTTGGAAAAATATTAGATGGTTTGGCATCAATGTGATTTGACATTATTACAGGTTGAGATTATCATCATTTAAGGTATGTCCAATGCCCCTTTTTACTACTCTTCAAAAAAAAAAAGTAAAATAAAAAATCTAAAAACTTGCAAGATGAAGTAAACATGCCTTAAATCAACAGCACAGTTTACCAATGCACTTAAAACATATTTTAGTGGCTCTGCTATATCGGGTTTTGCTGAAATTACACCACTCTAAATTTAATTTACTGATTCTTCTAATGGTGCATAATGATAACTTCTGTGTGAATAGACTGTATGCCTGGAAGGCACTTTTTTCAGTGCTGCATGGATTTTACACATCTAGCTTTAATTATTACTCTCCCTTTCTCTATTTAGCATTAGTTTTCCACAAACAGTTGCTTTCCATTTTAAAGGTGCACTATGCAGGATTTGTGGCTTTAAAAATATATTACAGCGAAGCAACAAGCCTGCAGGGCATGTTCAAGAAGCGGAGTCAACCTAGGATTTTCTTTTTCTCAATGGCTACTGTTGAAGTTTAGCAAGGGAATGAAAAGTGACACAGAGTTCGTGTTTTCTGTTGGACGTGTAAGTAGGCTACGTTACCTCTAGCCTAGGTGGCTGAAGTCGAGTATCTTTTGAATCAAATTAATATGCCAATGTAATATAACGTTTTATTTCAGAAAATGATATTTGTTTACAAATATCTTCATGAAAAAGTAATTTACTTTCCATGGTATTAACTAGCTATGATAGACAAGATATGGTCTGCTAATGTTAGGCTACTTATTCCACACATATATCCCAGTTCTAAATACATTTTCAGAATAACTAGCCAAACCCTGAACAAGGAAGCCATTTTTTCAGCCAGACATTTAGGGCACTGAGCTGGTTGAATTTCTTACTGCCATGTTTTAAAACAGGAAGCGGGCCTGAGATCACAGGCTTGCAAATGGGTTTGATACAGATGGATAAAAACTAATAAAATGTGTGCAATTGTATTTATTTTTGTTAATAAAATTATATGTATTGCATCGTAATGGTTTTATGAAATACGCTTACAAAATGAAAACGAAAAATCTCCGCTGCCTCCGGGTGCCAGTCGCAGGCAGCACATGCAGTCAATGCATAAAAAAGTTATTCATCAACAAAACAACAGTTCCTACTGCCTCTGATTGCACCCAACATTCAGAGCTGAACAGCAAGCCTTATGCTTAATGAACACATATACACTGTAGAAACTTGAGGGGTGGGGTCTGGTTGCATTATTTAATTTTCTTCCTTTGGTTTCATCCCCCCCCACCCCCCAGACTAATGCAAATGGGAGTAATGTTGTGTAATGTTACACCCATTTCCCTAGGTTTAATATTTCCACTCTGTGTAGCCTACAGTGTACAGAGTAGGCCTAAACTTATTTCTGCCCTGCCTCTCTTCACTACCTGCTTGTGTTGCCCACATAAGTGACAGAGCATCCCTACAGTCAGAATTGTAGCCTATTATGTAGGCTAAATTGAAAATGGCATAGAAAAATTAAATATTGTATTAAATATTGAATCAGTTTAGCGTTATGTTAAAAAAAGGTGGCTAAAATAACATTTAAACGCTGCTCTGTGACTGGGGTTTCATTATCGAACGAAGATCGCAATTGATGAAGATACTGAAGATGACATTACCATTAGCTAGATTAGTTATTCGCCTTCCTGATGTAACCTAAACAAATCCGTTCTTCTGCGTGTGAGCAAGCAGCCAATCGCAAATCAAAACACTAATTTCATACTTGGAGTTTGTTACTAACCAAAGAGTCCACAAACTCCGCAAATCTATTGAATCGTTGATCATTTCCAAAGACGGGTCACAAAATGGTGTTTTTTAAATGATAGTAAATTAGTTTTTAATATTTTTAGGCGGGGCGACAAGCTCCGTGGGTGGGGGAAACATTTTGACACTGTGTGTCACCTTTTTAAAGGATAGGTTCACTTGTTTTCAACCTGGACCTTATTAAAAGCTTGTTTCCCATCATTTATAATCGTGCATAACACAACCTCACTGATGGCTTTATTATTTTTTGTCTGCAGCTTTTATCTATGTGGCTGTTTTAATATAGAGATTTGAAATGTGCTACAGTGACTAAACATGACCATGTATATTATGATCACTGCCATCTATTGTATTTCTTGGTATTAATGTTATTATGCTTTCTTCCAGTTTTTTATTTTTTTCAGTTCTGGCATAACCGCCTGGTCTGGTTTTACAAAACTTTTCAGCTTGATAGAGGGATTTTTGCTTTGATTGGCGCTACAGCAAATGGTTGAAAATCCAAACTTTGATTTTGCTAGATTGCTCTCCTCTCATAGAAAATAAAATTACATTACATTGTTCATTACACCGAAAAAGGTCTGGTTAGATTTTCTGCCATTTAGAATTTTTTGAAAAACCTTTAAAATCCATCTCCTCCTAGATGCTTTGACCGATTAAAGCCTAAAGGTTCAATAATTATTATTTTTTTAATTCACAAAAAATCTTTTAACATGGTGATTTGAAATGTGCTACAGTGACTAAACCCCTCAGTCCAAACATGACCATGTATGTTTCGATCACTGCCCTCTTGATTTGGTGGCCATTTTAGATTTTATTGGTTCATATGCTACATTTCCCACTTTCACCTGGTTGATTGAAATCAAACTGGGCATACTGATAGAAGGTATGTCCCAAGCACCACTGACCAAATTTGGTATCGTATGGTGGCGCTATAGCTTTTGAATTCCAGAGATTTCAATATTGATAAGCCCTCCTCTGTTTGACCTACCTACTTGAAATTAATGTCACACAATCCCACTTATTTTTCAGAATAAATATGCCTTAACACTAGAACCTCCAGGCTTTTTTCAAGACCGAAAATTAGTCTGCATCCTTTTGTCCTCCATCCCTTATAGTGCATGAAGCGATAATGGATTAGGAGGCAGCTCTGAAGAGCAAGAGTTGGCAGAGAGAGATTTTATAGTTTGCCAAAATCTCCTATGGTCATTTAGACTGTCTGTAGTCTGTGATAAATAATGATCACTTTTGGCTTTTTTGATGGAAGCAGTGCAGCGATTACGTATTTGACGGAAATGTAGCCAGTCGGAGGCCCAGAGCCGATTCCTCTATCATGGCCCTTCACCCTGAACTGGTGAATAGGAGCATGTTTGTTCATAAAATAACTAAAACTGTCATTAAAATATTTCCAAGCAAGGTCAACATCACCAATCAATAAAATACGGTCCCATTTCAAATTAAATAAATCATGAAGGAAGGCTTGCTCAACAAAAGTGCTTAAATTTTATTTTCTGACCAACACGAGCTTAGTATGGGGGATTTTGGTGTCCCTAATAGCACCAACCATGCGGTGATCACTTAGATCATGAGCAAAGACCCCTGTTGCAGAATATTTATGCGGCATATTGGTAATTAAAAGATCGATAAGAGATGATTTGTCTAGACATCTAGGGTTAAAATGTGTAGGGCTTTCAATGACTTGTGTAAGGTTAAAAGACGAGCATTGAGCTTTAAACTCATCAGACGCTGATGAAAGCCAATCCCAATTAATTGAAAAATTTATCTAAATATAGAATGATGTCACATATTTGTTCTAAAGTGCAACAAAATGCTCACTCCTAGGATACTGGCAAAGGATGATCTTCTCACAGATTTACGAAGATGTGTTGAAATCCTGAGACCCGGAAAGACCAAGGAACTAAGGGATGCCCTCAAACAACTGCAGGATCTCACAGACAGATTTCAACAACTGGATGGTGAGCTACAAAAGAGAGAAAAAAGTGATTCCATAATTGGCCTGCTCTGCTGCAGTGTTCCCCACCCCAATATCTGTAATATACCACTGACGACCTTTAAACCCAGGAAGCCAGACTGCAATGTCCGTTCTATTTGGCGAGACCAATTTAAGAAAGCGGCATTTCTGTGAAATAAAAGGAAACATGACATAACTTGTCTTATTGGTGCCTCAGAGTAGTTTGACTGTACCTACTACATGTCAGTTAATTAGCCTTACTAAAGGGCCGCCGCGGTAGTACAACGGTAAGAGCGCTGACTTTCAGTCAGCGCAGTTGTACTCCGAGGATCGGGGTTCGCGCCCCGGTCCTGCCATATCCGAGCGTGGCCGGTGCCCTGTGGAAGCGGCAATTGGCAGCCGCTTCCGGGTGGGGGGAGGGGCTCGGAGAGAATCGCTGCGCACGGGGACCCAGGGCGTGTCACGGTCAGGAGCTCGAGGAGCTGCGCCCTGTAGAGGACGTGGCGCCCGCCTTCCAACTACTAATATACCGATTGACGGGGTTGTGTAGCAGTGGTTCTCTAGCGGTTGCTACACGGGGGGGAATTGAATTAGAATAGGGGTTCAATTGGCTACCAAATTGGGAGAAAAAGGGAAAAAATCAGAAACAAATTTAAAAATAAAAAAAAATTAGCCTTACTAAGCCTGTATTGGTGCATGGAATATTACTCCACATACTTGCCAAGGGTTTTTCTCTGATTAGTTTGAATCGGTGAATCCTATTATGCACAACAGATCTGCCCATTTGGGGTTACTTAAGTTCCTCTTCTATAACTACAGCTTGTACTGATCATTCAGCTCCAGATGGGCATGTAGAGTTCAGGGAAGATGACCACCTTTCTGGGAACGACTTGCAGAAGAAGACTGACTTGTTCCAGCTTCAAAAGGTAGATTTCCATAACATTATTATTGACCACAGGTATATCTAGGTCTATATTCAGTGGAGGTAACTGTAGAACGAATACTTGTTCTTTCCCAAATACAAGAAGAAACTGAGCATTCTTATGAAGTTCCCTCTCCTTCCAGACACTGCTGCAGATGAAGGAGTCTCGTAGGACCAAGAAAAAAAGCCCATTTGAGCTGCTCAGGAATGAAACCATAGCATATTTTGACAGGCTTGTCAAGTAGGTGAAATGTTGCCAAGCTACCCTTACAAAATGTCAGTGTAAATTCTACAAACATGAGGCTATGGGTAACTCAAAAATTAATGGTAGACGAGAGAATTTGCTTGTCATTTCTCGTTTCTATTAGATACACTGCTCAAAGAAATTAAGGGAACACTTAATCATTACAGTATAACACCAAGTCAATTAAACCAACCTGGTCATGCTGGATGATGTTGCAGGCAGCATAATATTCGCCACGGCGTCTCCAGACTCTTTCACATCTGTCACATGTGCTCAGTGTGAACCTGCTCTCATCCGTGAAGAGAACGGGGCGCCAATGGCGAACCTGCCAATTCTGGTGTTCTCTGGCAAATTCCAATTGAGCTGCACGGTGCTGGGCTGTGAGCACAGGTCCCACTACAGGACGTCGAGCCCTCATGCCACACTCATGGAGTTTGTTTCTGACAGTTTGGTCAGAAACATGAACACGAGTAGCCTGCTGGAGGTCATTTTGTAGGGCTCTGGCAGTGCTCCTCCTGTTCCTCCTCGCACAAAGGAGCAGATACCGATCCTGCCGCTGGGTTATTGCCCTTCTACGGCCCTGTCCAGCTCTTCTTGTGTAATGGCCCATCTCCCGGTATCTCCTCCACGCTCTTGAGACTGTGCTGAGAGACACAGCAAACCTTATTGGGACGGCACGTATGGATGTGCCATCCTGGAGGAGCTGGACTACCTGTGCAACCTGAATGGGCTGCAGGGTACCGCCTCATGCTACCAGTCATGTCAAGGGCACTAGCAAAATGCAAAACTAGAGAAAAATAAGAATATGGAGAGAGAAATGGTCTGTGGCCACCACCTGCAAAACTATTTACTTTTTGGGGGTTGTCTTGCTGTTGCCTCTCCTGTCCATCTGTTGTCACTTTAATTTGCACCAAAGCAGGTGAAATGTATTCACAATCATTTATGCTTTCTAACTGGACAGATCGATATCCCAGAAGTTTAATTCACTTGGTGTTTTTCTGTGTTGATTATGTGTTCCCTTAATTTCTTTGAGCAGTGTATAAACATCTGTAGTAACATTCAACCTAAATTGCTTAATTATCTAGAGGAAAAAAAGTAGATTATGCCTCAAATGAAGATTCATCTTTAAGTGAGTATTAGATCTTAGAACTGAATCTACTACAAATATTTGTGTAAATGGCTATATGCTATTCGCTCAACATTTCAGTTTCTACACATTCATGTAAGTGTACTGGAGTCAGTTTCATTTGTAATTTTCTGAGACCTTTATTACAGTTAGACCATGTATGGCATCCAAGAAATAAGAGGGATGGAAGCTACTTCATTGCAAAGTGTTTTTTATTATTGTTGGAGAAAAATATGATTACTTAGCTGCCATTCTTGAAGCTTTTCCCTATTTTTGTGGCACCTAGTTGGCCAAAGCGGCATCTGTGTGGCAGCTGTGTTCTGAGTGCAGCAAGCTGGCTTTTTGGTGCAGCTAGTGTGGCACAAATGGTATTTAACTAGGGCAGTTGTGGTAGCCAGCTAGGTGGTTTGGGCAGCTAGCTAGGAACAAGATGTCAGCTCGCTATGGAAATGATGTCAGGCTTATGCTGGACAGGTTAAAACAGACTACTAGCTAATGTTACCATGTTCCAACATCAAGCAATATTATTAGCCAGGTAGGCTGATGTTTAACATGAGCCAATGTAATGAAATGAGTCAGTAAATATAGTGACAGATGTCAATTACTCTTTGTGAACAAAGCTAAGTGAAGAGTATTAATGTTGTGCGTGATTTATTACTATGCTTTATTGGTATAGCCTCATCCTTTACGAGTGACGAGATGCAATATGAGCTAACGCAAGCCAATCTAAGGTAAATTATAATGTTATGATTTTATAAATGACCAGTGATCCAAGTAACTGACATGGCACTCGTGTTGTAACCTTTTTTTATGTACACACAAGTTGCTTCTATGCTAGCTTATCAGTGGCAAACAGATTTTTTTTTTTTTTGGCAGACTAATTGTAAATTAGCTGTCAATTACCCAATTGGGCAAATGGCTGAGCAGTTTCCTGTACAACACTTGGTTTTACTTGCCACACACAAGCAGGTAAATGTTATTGTTGATTAATCACCTTGTATTTATCACCAATGTTTTATGGTGCCTATAAGTGTATTGGTATTTCCTCAGGATGCATTTGACCCGACCCGAATCCCAGCCGCTATATGAGGTTTGCTACTGCACCTCCTCTGGGACCCTACGGCACCACCTCAACGCCACGCCTCGAACATCCATCCAGATGGCTCTCACTCACCCTTACTGCTATCTTCAGGTACAGCACTGCTATCTTCAGGTCATGTTTTAGGTTTGATTTGCCCTGAAGCAAGAACATTTTCCGGCATGTTCCTGATGGTGGAATATTATTTTATTGTAATCTTATTGTACGTAATATAAACTGTATACGTGGTATGGCAATACTTGTCACTTAGGGAATGGAAAATACTCATTCAAATTTACTGTGCATATGTGCTAGATGAATGTTAAATTTTTCTTGGAGTGAGTATGCATGTGTAACCTATATGCTTTATAATGGACAAAAAATATTTTTGTCATTTTGACAGGTTTTGGATTGGTGTTTAGACCCATAGGTATTTATCACCATATACTGATGAAAAGATAGTAATTCCCACTTGAAAATTATTAAAATGTGAGTTTTATGAGAACTACGGTGATACGAAAGAGCAAAAACAATGTAGCTAATTTAACAACTTCACGGTTATCAAAACTAGATGGGGGGTGGGGGGTGTAATTTTTTATTTTCTTTTTTAAATTCTAATAAATAGGCTATAAATTATATTTCTAAAAGTACTATTTTCTTCAATGTTGTTAGCAAGCTACCAGAAAAGACTAGCAAAAAGTCAGCAGGTCGGTTGTTTGCCATCGATATATACTACCAGGAGCGCTTGCTTCCGTGGAAATTTGGACCAAAGAGTGGTTTCTGACTGCGCATTAATGCCGTTTCTGGCGCAAGAATTGCCCATCGAATCTACGCTCAAAATAATACACAAAAAGCCAGGAAAGGGCCATTTGACTTAAAAAATAATAATACGAGGACTGGTTATTGTTTGTATTGACAGAATCCACAGAATCATTTTGAGACCATTTTAGCTGCCCTATAGAAGTGAATGGAGAGCGACAAATACCCTCCCAATTTGGCAACTAACAAACATATTTTGCCACCATTTATGGTGGCAAAATATCAATGGCCAGGTAACTACACAACCCAAAGTTCAGTTGTGCTTTAAGCTAGCTTTCACAATACGTAAAATAAACATCGAACAAAAAGTTCGGAAATTTGTGTTTGGTAGATTATTTCTGTTTTATACAATTTTATACTGTTGGAAAGCCTGTTTATTTCCCTTTTAAATGGTGCCCTATTTGTAAGGAACATGCATTTGTGGGATGAGCAGCACAGCTGAGTATGTGGGTTGCGCCCATGTAAAATTTGCCAAATCTTCTCTGCTTACACCTGCACTGGAACCTGAACATGTGGAGGAACGTTATGTTCAGCGATGAGTCCAGATTCTGCCTACGGAAGTTGGATCGTAGGGTCAAAGTGTGGAGAAGACGGGGAGAACGCTATGCTGATTTCTGCAACGATTGAGTAACACCTTTTGGTGGAGGCAGTGTGATGGTGTGGGGCGGCATCTCCATCACTGGAAAAACGAGGCTTGTCATCATTGGAGGCAATCTCAATGCCGAGAGATATCGAGATGAGATTCTGCAACCAGTGGCAATCCCATATCTCCACAGTCTGGGACCGAACTCCATCCTCCAAGATGACAACGCTCGCCCCCACAGAGCGGGGTTTATCAGAGACTACCTCCAGAATTTGGGAGTAGAGAGAATGGAATGGCCTGCCAACAGTTCTGACCTCAACCCAATTGAACACTTGTGGGATCAGCTTTGGAGTGCTGTTCGTTCTAGAGTGACCAACACAACCACGTTGGCTGACTTGCGAATCCTGGTTGAGGAGTGGAATGCCATCCCACAGCAGTGTGTGACCACGCTGGTGACCAGCATGAGGAGGAGGTGCCAGGCTGTTGTGGCTGTGTATGGTGTATGGTTCTTTCACACTGAGGCTCCTGACTGTTTGTTAAATTAATAAATTGTAAAATTGCCAATATGTCTTGTTTCTTCCTTGTTACTGATAGACTTCAATCATCCAATCCACCAAACAACACCAAACAAGAGTCACTAGCAACAGCAGAATAAGCTGTTTGGCATTGGCAGAGAAGATTTGGCAAATTTTACATGGGCGCAACCCACATACTCAGCTGTGCTGCTAATCCCACAAATGCATGTTCCTTACAAATGGGGCACCATTTAAAAGGGAAATAAACAGGCTTTCCAATGGTATAAAATGTATTGCCAAGAAGCATTGTTACAACAGAGAAATAATCTACCAAACACAAATTTCTGAACTTTTTGTTCGATGTTTAGTTATTTTGCTTGTTACATTATTTAAACAAATCTTTGCTCTAGATTGAAGGAAATCGCAGTTACATGTTTAAAATGTGAAAATCGCCAAAGCAGGACCAATCACCACCCCCAGCCCTTCAAAAATTCTGGCCGGCCACTGCTTGTCAATTGTCTGGCCACTCTCAGACCCTGTGGAGCACTCTGTACCTGTAAACGATAGCGGCACACCACAATACCAATAATCTGGCCATTGCTGCTGTATTGTGTTGACTAGTACCTGATAATAAACTACAGTAGACCTATGCATATTTGTATACTCGTTTCATACCAATGACCATGATAGCCTATCTCAAAGCTTCAACATGAATAAATTTGCCCATTAGTTCAACATCTGCTTTCACTCTGCTTCTGCTGTTTTATACTGAAAAAAGATAGAAAACAAGTAATCAACAAAAACATTTTTATATCACTATTAAAAAAAAATTTGTAAAGAAAATCGCCATGACTCTCTGACTGTGAACAACTCTAGGCTTGGCTATAATTATATAAAATGGCCTCAATGGTATTGGAAACATTGCATGCACATCATTAGGCTATTGATCTTATTTGGAAATATCAAGTATTCTGGTTAGACTACGAATCAGTGGCAGCCTATGTAAACACCATCAGGGGTGCAAACCTTTTGGCAAAATTTGCCGTTTTTATTTCAAAATAGGTAATTCACGTGGATCGTGCAGATCTGCAATAAAAATATTTGGGGCAGGAGGGGAGGGTCTACTTCTCATCAAAGTAATGTGCGTCACAATCGGTCTTCCAACAAACTGTTTTGTCCACAGAACTGTAAGAACTAGAAAATAGTTTTTTCTCTGATTCCCATGGATCCTTAAGTCTTAAAAGGCATTGAATTAATTAATCTTAAAATAAGCCCTTAATTGGTATTAAAAATTTTTGAATCAATCTTTCAAATGTCTTAAAAATGCTAAGACATGGGACATTGCAATTTAAAATCTCAAAATAATTGGTAACATCTATTTTTTTAAATAATTTGCCGAATGCCTCTCGCATTAACGTCACGCAGATCAGGATAGCGGAACCAACAACACTCATATTTTTTTTTTTTGCGGCCGGGATGCTCGGAGCAGATGCACTGTCTGCTAGCTAGCCAAAGATCCTGATCGACGACATGGGAAAGTGCAAATTGAAATGAAAATTGGCTATTCAACCAAGCTTTCGCGGCATGGCAGGCAATGTATACGAGGCACGGTGTACATTGTGCAGGAAGTCTTTCAAACTCGGCACGATGGGAATAAAGGCAGTGGAATCCCACTTGCAGAGTGAAAAACACAAAACGGCCAAGTCAACCCGCCAACAGAAGCCAGATACGTCCCAGTTCTGTTCTACCCTCGTCTCCCCCACGCCTCCACCCCCAACTCCGATGCCAGAACCAGGGCAAGCAGCAGATCTCCGAACAACATTCGGGTGTACGCCTACACTGAAAGCAGAGGTACTGTGGTGTCTGAACACAGTGACAAAACATCAATCATACAAGTCAAATGTGGGAGTAGGAGACTTATTTTAACCCAACAGGATGCAGAGAAGTTGATTCATGCTTTTATTTCAAGTAGATTGGACTATTGCAATGCACTTTTTACTGGTCTTCCTAAAAAGTCAATAGATAAACTGCAGCTAATTCAGAACGCTGCTGCCAGACTTTTAACAAAAACAAGGAAGAGAGAACACATTACTCCAGTTTTAGCTGCATTGCATTGGCTCCCCGTTTCTTTTAGAATTGATTTTAAAGTCCTTCTACTCGTTTTTAAAGCTCTTAACAATTTAGCACCCTTTTATATTGCTGATTTCCTGTCTTTTTATATCCCCTCACGAGCCCTAAGGTCCTCCACAGCTGGGCTTTTAATTGTTCCTGAGGTCCCCAAAGGGAAAATTGGGGCATCTGCTTTTAACCTTTATGCACCTCAGCTGTGGAACTCAATCCCAAAAAGTATTAGAGAAGCCGGCTCAGTGGACATTTTTAAACGACAGTTGAAAACATACCTTTTTAATATTGCTTTTAACTAACTCCTTTTAAATTTTAAATTTTAAATTATTTTTAACTATTCACCTTACCTATTTTTATTATACTTGTGATTTTTGCATTGTGTGGAACTATCTTTATGTTTTTACTTGTGTTATTACTCATTGTATAATGTAAAGCACTTTGGGCTGCATTCTGTATGAAAAGTGCTATATAAATAAAGTTATTATTATTCCGCGCAATGTTCCCGGACTCAGAAATTGCCCACATGTTTGCATGCAGTTCCGACTAGACAGCCTACATCAGCAAGTTTGGATTAGCCCCATACATCTCAGATCAGCTTGTTGCGGATGCTAACAAGGACGCGTTTGTTTGAATTTTCGACGAGAGCCTCAACCAAACCACAAAAAACAAACGACTGGATCTGCATATCCACTATTGGTGCGAAGATCACGTCCAATCCAGATATTTGGGATCGCAGTTCAGGGGACATGGAACAGCCAAGGATGTACTGCACCATTTCAAAGTAAGTAGCCAGCAAAGATTTATTGTTATATTGATTAAAGCAATATTTCACTTAGTTTTCACCATATGGGTGAATATGCCTATTACCCCCATTTAACCCACTTGAGAAGTTACTCACCTAGTTTCTGTCTCAACTTTGAAATGGTCGCATTTTGCTCCCCATTCACTTTGATGAGATCGTGAAAAAAAACT
>CM040406.1:8225055-8250458 GCA_022702515.1 Ilyophis sp. 1 JC-2022 | reverse complement strand
AATTCTGCTGTGCTTATGAACTCGGCAGCTCGTAGCCCCCACATGGAAGCTTGGACTTATGCATCCGGCAAGCCTGTGTTGAATAGCCTTATGTTAACGTTAAACGTATTTCTGTAGAATACTAATAGGCCTATTTTAAAACTGTATTTTCATATTTTACTTATGCAAACTATTTAGGCTGTACTAACTATTTAGGCTGTATGTCTTTCTTTCAGCTAGAATGTGTTTGCGTCTAGCCTATTGTGCATGCATGTTTCCATATAGACTTGGTTAATTCATTTACATGCTACTTCATGATCCATAGCTCAGGTGGTGCTGTTAATTGTATTTTATTAGACATTAAATACAGCTCATCTACAAACACTTTAAAAAAAATTTGTTTCTGATTTTTTCCCCTTTTTCTCCCAATTTAGTAGCCAATTGAACCCCTATTCTAATTCAATTCCCCCCATGTAGCAACCGCTTGAGAACCACCGCTATACAACCCTGTCAGCCGGTAGTAGGAAGGAGGGCGCCACGTCCTCTACAGGGCGCGACTCCTCGAGCTCCTGACTGTGATTCCAACTCGCCCAGGGCCGTTTGTGCACAGCGATTCTCTCCGAGCCCCTCCCCCCACCCGGAAGCAGCCGCCAAATGCCGCTTCCACAGGGCACCGGCCACGCTCGGATATGGCAGGACCGGGGCGCGAACCCCGATCCTCGGAGTACAACTGCGCTGACTGAAAGTTTATTCTGCATGCATGTCTCTCTCGATATCATTATCTTGATGCATTATTCATCATTAGTTAGCTACCAAAAATAAGTGATATCTGAACAAAAACGTTTTCAACGCAAAAAAGCCAAGTTACTCACGCATAACTAACAATATTGCTTATCGTAGCTCACACCAAATAAACTAGCTCTATTCCAAAGCAATGCTATCCAAACTTTCCTAAATTATTGAATGCAACTTGGCCCTGTGTTTCGTCATCTTACCATCTCAAGATAATGTGGTCAATGAAACTATGTGCCACATCAAACTGCAAAATGAGAATAATTTATAATGGAAATACTCTGATTCAGATGTGTTGCACAAATGTCGGCATCCACTGCTTTGGGTTTATGAAAAGCACAGAATGAATAAAGTATTATTATTATGTATTTATTTATTTGGATTTATATCAAAAACCTGTCAAGGTCAAGGTCAAGGATATCTTTATTATCCCCTAGGGGTAATTAGTTTCACAGCCAGCAGTAGAAAACAAAACAAAACAAAACAAAAACAACAACAAATAGACAGGACAAGAAGTACAAACAATAAATATCATAAAACAGACTACAGGACGAGAAGTACAAAACAAAGAATGTCACTCACTTTATGTTGTTAAGAAGGCCAATAGCAGCAGGAACAAAAGAGTTCTTGAACCTGTTGGTCCTGCACCTTGGCACAATAAATCTGCGGCCGGAAGGGAGCAACATAAACGCTTTAAAAAGCGGATGGCTCGGATCAGCCAGGACAGCACGGGCTTTCTTCAAGGACCTGATCTTATACAGGTCATTTAGACTGTTTAAAGTCATGCCAGCGACCTTACCACAGACTTTAATAAGACCTTCTAATCTATTTCTATTTTTAATGCTGATTGACCCATACCAGCCTATAAATGAAAACGTAAGCACAGATTCAATAAAACAAGAATAAAACATTTTCATAAAAGTGTTATCCACGTTAAAATTACGAAGCTTGCGATAAAAATACATACGCTGATGTACCTTTTTACACACAGCGTCGACCTGTGGCTCAAAGGTCAGTTTATCGTCAATTAAAGTGCCCAGATATTTATAGTGATTGACGACCTCGACTGTCTGATCACCAGTGACCACAGGGGAGATGACTGCAGGATTCTTCCCAAAATCTACAATCATCTCTTTAGTTTTGGCCACGTTGATGTCTAAAAAGGAGGACTTACACCACTCTAAAAAATCTGCCACCACAGGGCCATGATCAGGATTGTCATGGCTCACTAGGGACAGAATAACAGTGTCATCAGCAAACTTAATTATGTGATGCCCTGCATATTGGCTCTGACAAGCATTAGTATATAAAACAAATAAAAGCGGTGATAAAATGCAGCCCTGGGGTGATCCAGTGGATGATAAAAGAATATTCGATAAAACACCATTTACCTTCACACGCTGTGACCTGTCGGTTAAAAAATCCAGCAACCAGCATAATAGACCATGATCAATGTTGTGAGTGGTCTTCAGTCTTTGCACTAAAATATAAGGCTGGATACAATTAAAAGCTGATGAAAAATCAATGAAAAGTAGTCGCACTAATGATTTAGCGCTCTCTACATGTGACAGGATCATGTGTAATAGGGTGTTAATAGCATCATCCACACCCCTACCTGACCTATAGGCAAATTGGAGTGGGTCCAAATCTGCTTGAGTTACAGTCAGGAGCGCTTCTTTCACAATTTTTTCAAATGTTTTCATTATAAGTGAGGTAAGTGCCACAGGCCTGTAATCATTTAATAATTTTGGAGCATTATTTTTGGGCACAGGAACAATTATTGAGTCCTTCCAAGTGCGGGGGACCCTTTGGAGACGGAGAGACATTGAAAAGATAAAACAAAAAATATTTGCTAACTGTTCAGCACAGTTCTTAAGAATCCGACCTCCAATTTCATCAGGGCCAGGGCTTTTTTTATCCTTAATGCCCCGGAAAAGTTTCACAACCTTGTCCCTGCACACCTCCACACTGTTCAGGCTAGAAACAGTGTTGTTTAAAACTGCTTGCTCCTCACTAAAATCATGGTCATTAAAAACAGTATTGTTAAAAACTGCCCCCACTTCTCTAAAACCATGATCACTTAAGCCAGTGTTTTTAAAACCTGCCAGCTCCTCTCTAAAATCATGGACATTAAAACGATTATAAAAGCAGTTCAAATCATTTGATAGCTCAGCATCAGTTTTACCATTAAAAGAAATTGGGCGCTTATTAGTCTGCAACCCCATCATGGACTTCACACCCTCCCACGCTGGCCGTAAATTGCCAGCACTGAGCATACCTTCAATTTTGTTTTTATAATTACGTTTTGCAAGTTTGATTTCCCTTTTAACCAGTTTCTGTAATTCCCTATACTGAGTTACATCACCCCGATTGAAACTAATGTTCCGCTGATTAATTGCACTTTTAACCGATTTGGAGACCCATGGCTTATTGTTTGGGAAGATGTAAATAGATTTCTTGGGGATGATCAACTCTTCACAAAAGTTAACATACGCAGAAACTGTCTCTGCGAGATCATCCAAGTCGTCACAGACATCAGTAAACAAGTCCCAGTCTGTGAGACTGAAGCAGTCCTGAAGACGCTGAATAGAGTCATGTGACCAGACCGGAACTAACCGACGTTCCGGCTTGTGTTTCCTCAGGACTGGTTTGTAGTGAGGGACCAGATAAACACAGTAATGATCAGACGTGCCGAGTGGAGCCCTCCGCAGGGATTTGTAAGCTCCTTTGACCGACCCATAACATAGGTCAAGACAGTTTGTACGTCGTGTCGGACACGTTACATACTGTTCAAAGTTACACAGAGTCTTCCTCGGTTTGCAGTGATTGAAATCTCCCATTACAAGGTACGGTGCATCCGGTGCAATTCCCTGAAGCCGATTTACAGTGCTGGCTATAGCCCGAGTTGCCATATCTGCATCAGCCTTTGGATGGATGTACACAACAGTTACAAATATTTGCGGAAATTCTCTTGGCAGATAAAAGGGGCGTAGGGATACAGACAGGAGCTCAATGTGGGGGGTACACAATGTCTCTCTGACGACCACCGTGTTGCACCAACTCCTGTTGACGTACAGACACACCCCTCCGCCCAGTGACTTACCGGTCACCGTGGGGTCTCTGTCAACACGAAAGGGAACTCCAAAACCGTCTATTTCCATGTCAGTAGATTGATCTTGCTCTTTGAGCCATGTCTCCGTGAAAGCGAGAAGACAAGCGCTTTTATACTCCGACAGGAACTTAACATTAGCTTGAAGCTCATCCATTTTACTTCGGAGTGACTGAACGTTGGCTAAGATGACAGTAGGAAGGGGTATCCGACGAAGACCTCGACTCTTAATCCTCTGGCGCACGCCGCCACGTCTCCCCCGTTTCCGTACCCCCGTCGGTCTGGCTGTCCAGCTGCGGTTTCCCGTTGAGGGATCCGAACGAATAATCTCCGCTGGCAGAAAAGCCGAAGGATCCACTGTGCCTCTGTCGGAGTACCGCATAAGCAGTAGGGAATCCTGGCTGTACCGGTAAGATCCATGGTGCTCACAGAGCCCGCACAAAAAGTGACATAAAACGATCACGACAAGAGAAAGCCCCTTCCAACTTAGGTGAGTCATTGTCGCTTCCTTCACACACAAATTAATCTAAAATACAAGTTAGTAGGGACGATACAACCAGGTTAAAACAGGTAAAACACTCAGGACGGTACGCAACTGCTGCTGTGTGTCGCCATTACCAGCGCCACCTGGTATTTATTTATTTGGATTTATATCAAAAACCTGTGTGGTTCTACAGAGCATAGATATCCTTGTGTTCACAAAATTCTGTTTGCAAATATAACTATTATTATGTTAAGAAAATTACTTATTTGCCATCATCTGACCCACACACATGTCTGGGTACGTTTGTAAAAATGCTATATGTATGCTATTTTATAGGTAAAAATATTACTCATTTTTATCTGCATTTATTTATTCATCCCCCCTTTCTCTATTGTACATGATATTTATTGATATAAATAAAAGCAGTCTATGATTTTAGCATGTTACTCATTTTATATTTTTATTTAGCATTTTAGTATTTTATTTGTTTTATTATTTTATCTCTTATTATTTTAATATTTTTATTATTTTACGCATTTTACCTGGTTATGGCCATACCGAAGGGAGTGAAAAGTGGAGTGGCGCTGTAAACTAGCCTTTAGGCTAAAAACAACACCCAGCTGCTGCTAGCTGAGAGCCAGGCTAACCAGCACCTGTGTCGGATCACCGCAACCGGGCCCTTCACAGGCCAGCGTCGGTAAGTGCTGTCCCATGACCGGCTATTCCACCATTGTTGCTGGGTCTAAAAACCGCTGCCATTAAATCTCAGCGGGCTCTTTCCGAGTCCGAGCCTGTAAATGTCCATCCCTGCTGTTTACGGGACTAGACCCCCCCCCCTCTCCCCCGCTGAAGCTTGCTCCCTGGTCTTAGATCAACACTGCCGCCGAGTCTCTTTCTTTTTTTTCAGCCTTTGTAACCACCTGCACCACATACAACAATGCCTTCACTCACCTCTTCATCTGAGTGCGTGAGTTGTGTCTGCCTGAGCCAGAGGATCGCAGAGCTGGATGGGAGAATATCCGTCCTCTACCAGATAAAGGCAGATGAGCAGCTCATCGACTCTCTGGTGGTCGCTACTACTACGGCTGGAGAGGAGAACTCCACCACCCTCTGTCCAGCCGCTGCCACATTGAGCCAGGCTGAAGATCCCTGGTCCCAGCTGGGAGCGAGACCCAAGGCTCTCGTCAGCTCCACGCCACACCAGACAGAGCCCTGGATCGTAGCTCGTAGGAGGAAACGCTGTGGCAGGCGACTATCCCTTAATCCTCTTCCACCTTGGGTATTCCAGACAGGCAATAGGTTTGTCACCTTGGACAAACTAGATAACACCTCCCTGGCCGGTTGCCCCCATCCTATGTCGTCTCCTGCGTCACTAGCTGCCCCACGGCCACTGTCCTCCTTACCGACGTCTACAACCAGGCAAGCGCTCACGGCGGACAGCCGTGTTCAGTCACACGCCACGTCTGGACAGCCTATTCCCCGGGCTGCAGCTGGCTCTTGGATCTCTCCTCTGCCCCCCCAGGCTGCAGCCCGCTCCCGGAGCCATGGCCCTCCGTCACTGCCGCCACCTCCTCCTTCGACTTCCTTAGTCATTGGCGATCGTCAGACACATTAAGGACAGATTGGCTGTTACCCGCTGTTTCCCTGGAGCCAATGGTCAAAAGTGATTTTTAAATCAATCTTTTTGATCAATCTTTTTAATTCTCTCAAAGTCTGCGGAAAGCAGGACTTTATCTCCGGACTGATTCTGAGGGATAGGGCATTTTAGTAGAGTCCTTAGCCTTCAGACATGGCTACAGTCCGAATGCTGTAGTCACAATATGATGTTCATTGACAATTTTAGTCTCTTCTGGGAACGTTCATCCTTTTTTAGTAAAGACAGCATCTACCCTAGTGTGCTGGGTACACGCAAACTCTCAGAAAACATGTTTTACTCAGTTTGCACGGCCCCACGCGCATGACTAGCCACAACGATATGTCTGGACACACCCCTGGCCACAAATTGCCAGCTGCCACCTGTTGGGTTGCAACCTCTACCTTTCAGTATGTTTCCAATTGCTACTGTTGTCTCTTGTAAAAGGTCTTCCATTGCAAAAGCTCTGAAGGGTTCAATTAAGAATAATTTAATCACCATCAACACGATGCCGACTACTTCCATGTGTAAAAATAAGAGGCTTAATATTATTTAAAGATGCATTTGACTGCCTATCTCGAGATACTTTACAAATTGTTCATTCATCATTAATGATGGGTATTTTCCTAGATGTTTTTAAGACCGCTCTGGTAAAACCACTACTCAAGAAATCTAATCTGGATACTTCCGTTCTGAACAATTAACGGAAGTGTTCAAATAAATAGCAGTGCGTTTAAAAAAAATGAATAAAGTGCAAATATTTTAAAATAGCTTTTAGTTCCATATTTATAGATTCCATATGTAGTGGAAACATTACACATTCAATTCCAAATCAAAGCATTAACAAATTTTTATCAAGTCTGTGTTATTATTTTACAGGAAGCAAAGAAAAGGAATATTAATCTGTTTAAAAAAATAGCAGTGTCAACATTTTTCTCTTCAAACTCAAACACTTACTGTATAAACTGAAGAAATGTTTTCAATTACTGAACTAATATTTAGTTGCATAACCATTGTTTTTGATAACTGCTGCGCATCTGCGTTGCATCAAGTGAACCAACTTCTGGCACAGTTCCTGTGAATTTTTGGGTTTTGCTTCAGAAACTGCATTTTTAATGTCACCCCACAAGTTTTCAATGGGGTTGAGGTCGGGGGATTGAGCCGGCCACTCCATTACCTCAATCATTTTTGTCTGGAACCAAGATGTTGCTCGCTTACCTGTGTGTTTGGGGTTGTTGTCTTGTTGAAACACCCAATTCAGGGGCATTTTCTCTTCGGCATACGGCAACATAATCTCTTCAAGTATTTTGATGTATTCAAACTGATCCATGATCCCTGGTATACGATAAATAGGCCCAACACCGTAGTATGAAAAACATCCCCATACCATGTAAAAGGTCTTCCATTGCAAAAGCTCTGAAGGGTTCAATTAAGAATCATTTAATCACCATCAACACGATGCCGACTACTTCCATGTGTAAAAATAAGAGGCTTAATATTGCTCTTCTGAACATCAGGTCGCTGATAAATAAGATGTTTTTTATTAATGATTTTATCTCTGAGCATGAACTAGATTTTATTTTAATGACAGAAACCTGGCTGTCGTCAGTTGGTTCAGCTGCGCTCATTGAAACCTCTCCTCCCAATTATAGCTTTCTACAATCTTTTATGGAAGGGGAAAGTGGTGGTGGCATTGCCTCAATCTTTTCTGATGTTTTTAACTGTTCAGCAACCTCTTTTGGGGACTTCCAAAGCTTTGAATATCTAGCTATATCACTCAGATCAAAGTCACCCACCCATGTTATTACTCTCTATCGCCCTCCTAGACCAGGGGTAGGCAACCCTGGTCCTTGAGAGCCGCAGGCTCTGCTGGTTTTTGTTGTTACTCGCCACTTAATTGATCAATTAACCTGTTTGTGCATGCCCCCTAGTGGCAGAGACGCACGCGTCTTCTACTTTTATGACACGTCATAAATATGTTGCTCCTGATATTCAAGTTACGAACATATGGATATTACCATATTTATCACCATAACCCGCATATGATCATAATCAGTACTTAATATCCTATCAGCGTGCGAAATATCACGTTTCTACCTGCCACCATTAGCTTGTAATTCATGAACGTAGCATGCTATGCTGCTACACTGTAGCTACTACTACATCTACAATGGACCCGACCACATGTAAGATAGCAGACATTTAAACACATTTGCAAGTTAATTAAAGTTTTTATTTCATCACCAAAAAATCGTTTACTATCACAGCAGCAAGAAACACCTTCCAAGATTCTGAATACATACAAGTAAAACTGTCAACATGCTTACTCACTCCACAGGAAAAAAAACGAGTGATGTTTGCTCGTCACCACATAACTTTCTTTTGCGATAAAAAGCTCCGGTAAAATATTAAATAAACTCGTAACCTTACCTCTGGTTATAAAGATTAAGATGTCCCATGCAAGAATCTGAGGTTATTTTTTGCCTTGGTTGGCCCGTTTTTAACATTTAAGCCTTTTCTCAACATGTGTCCATACTCTAAAATGGCCGTGCGCAAATGATCGCATTTCAAAGAAGCCCTGGTCAATCCTTCAAACGAACTTTATTTCGATTGACACTTATTTCGTCCAATAGAGTACATCTTAAGCTTTCTAAAACGGTATGGCATTCCCATACGTGAATTTAACTCGCCGATGGCTATCCACGCGTAACGCAGCCCTTTGTTGAAAACACCCGGAAGCCATTTTAGATCACAATTCGTGTGTTACGCATGGATAGCGATCAGCTAGTTAAATCTACCTTTGGCAATTCCGTACCATTTCAGAAAGCTTAGGATGTATATATATATATATATGATGGAGAAAAAATATATGTCCCTGTCGGATGTAGTGGAGGAGATTTTTAGTTCGTTTTTTAGTTTTTAGTTCGTCGGAGGGATAGAGTGAAAGTGGATCTGAGGCTGAAAGCATAGACTGTTGTCGAAGATGCTTTTGCACAGGGCGAAGATGTATGTGGCTGTTGACATGTAAGTATTAACTGTATTAACTTAAAAATAACTTTATTTGTGCATCGGTTGAATTTTAGTCACAGTAGTCATGTAAAACATAGCATTTATTATCAAATTTCTTGTGGCTAAATGGTAGCATAAGTCATATCATGTATTGTATAATAAGAATGCCTGTTGATACATAGCTTAGCCATGCATTGGCATGCATGAATTTTAGTCACCGTAGTCATGTAAAATAGAGCATTTATTATCTAATTTCTTGTGGCTAAATGGTAGCATAAGTCATATCATGTATTGTATAATAAGAATGCCTGTTGATACATAGCTTAGCCATGCATTGGCATGCATGCATTTTAGTCACCGTAGTCATGTAAAATAGAGCATTTATTATCTAATTTCTTGTGGCTAAATGGTAGCATAAGTCATATCATGTATTGTATAATAAGTAGGCCTGTTGATACATAGCTTAGCCATGCATTAGCATGCATGGGCCATAAACTAACTTATGACATTGTTGCTGGTTGTGAATGGCAATCCAGTGTCACTGGTTAGTATTGATTTTTGTGATATTTGTAAGACTAAAGTAACAACTTAATTTAGAAAAGAATTACAAAAAGTAATTATTTTTGTAATTCTAATACATTTTTGTAATTCTTAAAGGGTAAAATGTATATTGTAAGAAGGGTAGGTACACATTTTCAGTCAAATGACTTATTATTATTGAATTATATCTTTCTACACACCTCTTTGTAAAGAAAATGTTAATGACCGAAATAAAGTAAACTAACTTAATTTAGGGTAAATCTGAATCGCAGTCCATGTCAAATGTAGCATTTATTTTATTTTTTTGGAAAAGCCTAGCATTTTTATTTTTGATTTCACAACATAGTACACTATGTGGCTCTTATTGTGCACTTTTTTTATTTTGCTTTCTTTTCAATAATTCAGGGCAGAAATCTGCTCCTGATCCCTGCAGGACTCTGGTCACGAGGTCAAGGAGGCCCTGCTGTACCTGCTCACCGCGAGGAGCCCGAGTCTGAGGACGGATGGCACGACGTGGCGGATGAGGATGAAGAGCCTCATCAGTTCCCCTTCTGCCCCCAGAGGACCCCAGGAGTGCAGCTAGACCTTCAGCAGGCCTACAGTAGGGATGTTCCTAATGACTAATTTCCCTGACGTTGAAACGGAAGTTTAAATTTAGACTAGTCGCCTAATCTAAAAGTAAGAAAACACTCAGAAAACAGTCAAAATTGAGCACAATTGAATCTATAAGGTTAAACATTGTCCGGAAAAATATTGCGTATATTATAAGAGCCATTTGAAACCGTTAATCACTTTCTGATCGACGTGACATTAGATTAGTTTTATTGGGCTATTCAACAACGCGGTAGGCCTACTTACTCTTTCCACCTCGCTGGTTTAACTTGCAGGGCAAACAGGCTAATCCGTTCAGTTTTTTTCCTTAGTTAAAAAAAATAAATAATTTAATCCGGCGTTGTTAACATTAGTATCGGATGCTCGTTTTTTTATAAAGCAACATTTGACCAGGAAAACATGAAATTTCAGTGCAAATTTTGTCAATATGTAATTTAAATGTGTACATTAATAAAATAATAAGTTTAACCGACTAGTATTTCTGGTGCCGACTAGCGAGGGTAGCAACGTTTAATCGACTAGTCGACTAAACACGCAGATCCCTAGCCTACAGCCCCCTGGATCTCTTTCGGCTGTTCTTCAGCACACATGTCCTCAAGCTCCTCTGTGACAACACAAATGGCAACGCAGCCCGTAAACATGCTCAGGGACTGCATACACCATGGTCTGATGTGGATGCTGAGGACATGCAAAAATATCTGTCCATCGTCCTGTACCTGGGTCTTGTCAAGACATCTGCTGCCCGTGACCTATGGAGGAAGGACCGGCTTCACAAGCACCCCTTTCCCTGCAGTGTGATGCCGGGCTACAGGTATGAGGCCATTTGTGCATTCCTCCACATGAGCGACACAACAGCAGATGCCATCAATGACCAGCTGAAAGGCCAAGCAGGTTATTATGGCCTGTTTCGCCTGAAGCCTTTGCATGACCAGATCCTGATTGCATGCAGGGCTTACTACCACCCTCATCGGAACCTGGCCATTGATGAACGCATGGTAGCCTCAAAAGCTTGGCATGGGATGAAACAATACTTGAAGGACAAGCCAACAAAGTGGGGCTTCAAGTTATTTGTCCTGGCTGACAGCAAGACGGGCTACACATCAGTGACTTCAGTGTGTACCAGGGGAAAGAAATACATTTCTGGAACCATAAACTGAACTGGAGCTAATAAATGTATCACCCTCTGAATGTGAAGTGATTGTAATGATCCTACTACCTCAAAGAACATCATAAAATGCTTCATATGGACAAAAAAAGCATTGTATTCATTTTCGGAGAGGTTTTTGGACCCCTATATATCAAAACCCAAATTATTTGGAACAAAATGAAAATTTCCTCATTTAGTTGATACAAACATGTGTTTTATGAGTCAGAATACTTTATCTGTTGAAAAAAGCTGATTATCTCTTGATTTACTGTGATGCACATTTTATCCATTTGGATAGATTTGGATACCCTAAGGGACACCAGGATACACTGTTTACAAATTAGCTTATGGAACCTGAGCAGATTGACATATCCCCCTAAAATTCTGTACACATGTTGACAAGTGGTGTGTGCACCAGGACAGTAAAATATGACCTGTTTTACATCTTTTCCTTTCAGAAGTGTACTGTAAACTAAGAATGACAACCTCGTTTTTGTTTTTTTTGCAAAGAGTTTGTGCATTTACAGCCCATAATCTATATGAAGATTATGAAATTTTATTATTTTAATCTAAGACACACAAAGGTACAGGGGTCTTCTCCAATTTAAGCCATTAAACAAGTGTGTGTGGTGAGCACAACTGTAGTTATAAAGGCTTAAACAGAACAGTGCAAAACAGGCGAAAATTGGCCCAATTTTGCTTCTGCACTAACAGGTTAAAGCAGTTGATTACACAGTTAACTCGCCTCACCTGGTTTCTCTGGTCTGAGTAATTGTCATATTTAAGGTGAAAACAAAAACCAGCAGACCCTGCGGCTCTCAAGGACCAGGGTTGCCTACCCATGCTTTGCGCCACCATGCTTCACTGTCTTTACAGTGTACTGTGGCTTGAATTCAGTACCCGGGGGTCGTCTGATGTACTGTCGATGACCACTAGACCCGAAAAGAACAATTTTACTCTCATCAGTCCACAGAATGTTACGCCATTTCTCTTTGGGCCAATCGATGTGTTCCTTGGCTAATTTTAAACCGATTCTGCACATGCGGTTTTTTCAACAATGGTGCTTTACATGGGCTTCTTGCTGATAGCTTAGCTTCAATCAAACGTCTTATGACTGTAACAGCACTTACAGGTAATTTTAGATCATCTTTGATCTTTCTGGAGGTGATGATTGGCTGAATCTTTGCCATTCTGACTTCTTCGATCTGTTTTAACAGTAGTTGCTCGTTTTCTTCTGCGTGTTTCGGGTTTTTGTTGCCATTTTAAAGAATTTGAGATCTTTTTAGCTGAGCATCCTATAATTTGCTGCACTTCTTTATAAGTTTTCCCCTCTCCAATCAACTTTTTAATCAAATTACGTTGTTCCTCCGAACAATGTTTTGAATGGCCCATTTTACTTAGCAATTCAGAAGGAAATATATTTTATAACAATGTGTGAAACATTTGCTTCTCTTCTTCCTTAATAAAGGACAATTAATGACAACTATTTTTTCACAGAATGAATGAATTCTCCAATTAAACTCCACACTGCTATTATTTTGAACATGCCCCTTTCAATGAATGAGTCAATTACTCAGAACAAGCAGTGTGCATGTCATGACAGTTGGGTCGGTTGTTTTTCTATTACACTACTACATCTACAAGTAAATTATTTGCCATGCAGAAATATCACTACTACTAATAACAGTGGTTCATCAGGTTACTGATGTTGTACTGCTATTTTATTTAACACAACTGTATATCCAATCTGCCGTTTGTAAGCAAAATTATAGAAAAAGTAGTTTTTAAACAAATTTATTCCTATCTTGTTGAAAACAATATTCTTGAAAATTTCCAGTCAGGATTCCGCGCTAATTATAGCACTAAAACGGCTTTAGTGAAAGTAGTAAATGATTTACGGCTAAGTGTTGATAGTAACAAAGTTTCAGTTCTTGTCCTGCTTGATTTGAGTGCCGCCTTCGACACTATAGATCATAACATTTTAATTCACCACCTTGAGAAGTGGGTTGGTCTCTCTGGAAATGTGCTAAAATGGTTCCGTTCCAATGTAACCTGCAACTTGGTGAAAATGCCTCTAAACTAGTAGATGCAAACTGTGGCATAGCGCAGGGGAGCATTCTAGGATCGCTTTTATTCTCCCTGTACATGCTTCCTTTAGGCAAGATCATCCAGCATCACAATGTGAATTTCCATTGTTATGCTGAAGATACGCTGTATGTCTCCGTTGAGCCAGACGATCCAAATGCCATGAAAGTTCTTGCAGCCTGTCTAGCCGACATAAATAAAGGGATGAACAAAAAATTCTTGAAATTAAATTAAGAAAAGACAGAGGTACTTTTAGTGGGCCCCAAGTCAAAAAGAGACAAGCTGCAAGCAAAGATGGGAAGCCTGGCTAAACAGATAAAATCTGAGGTCAGAAGCCTGGGAGTTATCTTGGATGCTGACCTAAATTTTAAATCTCACATAGACAAGGTGACCAAGACTGCATTTTTTCATCTAAGAAATATAGCCAAAGTAAGACCCTTTTTAACTCATCAAGATGCTGAAAAGCTGATACACGCTTTTATCTTTAGCCGCTTGGACTACTGTAATGCACTTTTTACTGGCCTGCCTAAGAAGTCTATTGATAAACTTATCCAGAACGCTGCTGCTAGAATTTTAACAAAAACCCAAAAAAAGAGAACATATTACACCCGTCCTTGCTGCTCTGCACTGGCTTCCAGTTTCTTTTAGAATCGATTTTAAAGTCTTGTTACTTGTATATAAAGCTTTAAATGGCCTAGCACCTTTCTATATCAAAGATAGCCTATCCCCTTATTTACCAACTCGAGCACTTAGATCATTCACAGCGGGCTTACTTAATGTACCTGTGGTGAGTGCCTTCTGCTATTATGCGCCAAAACTCTGGAACACTCTCCCACAAAACATTAGAATAGCAGATTCAGTTGGTAATTTTAAAATAGATCAAAACCTTCCTTTTTAATTTGGCTTTTAATACATTTTTTTGTTCTGCTCATTGATACTTTTTCATATTTTTATTTTATTTTATTACATTTTTATTGTTTTATTTTACTTATTTATTTATCTTACTCATTACTCCTTTATACTAAATGTTTTATTTTATTCATGGTTCCATTTCAATATACATTGTTTTATTTTTCTAGTTTATTCTCCTTGTTTCTGTTTTAAACCTTTATAACTGATTATGATTGCTGTGCTTTTCCCTGTTTTTTTTAGTGTGAGCTACGATAGGCAATATTGTTAGTTGTAACTTGGCCACATTTTGATATCAATACTTTTAAAGGCAGGCCTAGTTTTTGCAAGTTGGAATTAAGTAGGGTGATCAGATGTCCTCTTTTTCCCGGACATTTCTATTTTTTGGGACCGAAAATACCTGTCCAGGCGGGATTTCTAAATTCCTAAAATGTCTGTTTAGGATTTCCTTGTTCCATAGAGCATAAACAAAAAATAACCTAGTATTATGTTCATAATGCCCGTCAAACCCGATCCTCTTTTTTTGAAATCCAAAATATGGTCACCTTAAATTAAGAACTTATAGACAGCGCTCTGTAGGCTATGCATGAGTAACTTGGCTTTTTTTTTACGTCGAAGACGTTTTTGTTCAGATTTAGTTATTTATTTTGGTGAACTTCAACACAAATATAATGAAGATATTTCTTCATGTGTTACATTCTCCCCTCTTGAATTTGCCAAAATACCCAAAACAAATTAAACAAAACAACAACAAAAAATGCAACCTTGCTTGCAACCTTTATACACAAGGTTGAGAATACTGGAATTGACATACTTTGTGTATACTAATGCTATTGATCAATATTGAGTTGTTCCTATTTCAGAACTGATGAGGTTAAGTGCAGCGCTTTTCACTTTCCCTTCAATCATGACCAGATGAAGTGCCTTTTACACTTTATTACTACAATTCCCATTATGTCCTGGCAAAACTGACTGCCTTAATGTAAGAAAAAAGTAAAACTGTCCGAGTTTAGGACTTCTACCTAAGCTTTTGAATTCACACTAAGGACAGAATCTGCCCATTTTCTGAAAGTATCTTGGTGTATGTGAAATATGTTCTGGCTACTCATGGTGCAGTTGAGACGATTCACTGGTTTTATGATGCGGCCAACTCGAGATCTGACTGCAGTGAGATCAGGGCTATTCTATGGTGTAAAACTTGTGCCACCAGAAAACAAATTTAGTAAAATTTAATTTGTATATAATGTGATGCACTCGGGTTGGAACGAGTGAACACAAGATTGAAATTAATGAAACCAAGAACCACAAACACATAAATTGAGTTAAACTGTTTATCGACTGTATTGTGGGGAAGAGAGGTAGGGGTTAATGGACACCGAATAAGCCAATCCGCAGTCCAGGAGCGTCGTCGTGGTAGGAAAGCAGGGTTCGGTACACAGAGACGGGTCCTCATGGATAGCAGGATTCGGCAGGTAGGCGGGAAGTCGTACAGGCAGGGATCGGTACACAGAGACGGGTCCTCATGGATAGCAGGATTCGGCAGGTAGGCGGGAAGTCGTACAGGCAGGGATCAGGCACGGGGGAGGTAGTCAGACAGGCGGGGGATTCGGCACACAGCTAGGTCCTCCTTTCAAAGATAGTCATACACAGCGCGTCAACAATACTCTCTTTCTCTCTCTCACCAAACTCCACCATTGATTTCCCCTAAGGTACTCTCTCGATTGTGAGTGAGGTGCCTCTTCTTATGGCATTTCCACTTAGCTCCTTGATGGCTGTCAGGTGCCGCTTGATGAGCAGGAAGCCCATATAAGGACTTCCTGTACTTGCGCTGCTTCCTTTCACCTGTCTCCACTCTGGTCGTATTAAAACCAGGGGGAAAAGGCATGTATCGATGGTTTCTTACCACCCCTCTCATCTCTCTGATGGGGCGGCCGCCACACACCCTCCCCCTCAGCTCTGACCGGGAGGGCGGGGCGGTCCAGCTTCCTAGGGCGTCCCTTCTGGACATGGCGTCCGCGTTTCCATGCGCGGCCCCGGACCTGTGGACGACCGAGAAGGCAAAGGGTTGCAGGGATAAGAACCAGCGGGTGACCCGGGCGTTGGTTTCCTTATTTCTTGACATCCATACCAGAGGGGCGTGGTCGGTGACAAGGGTGAAGTGCCGTCCCAAGAGGTCATATTTTAACTCTTCGAGAGCCCACTTGATTGCCAGACATTCTTTTTCTACCGTGGAGTATTTCTGTTCCCGTGGTAATAGTTTTTGGCTGATGTACGTTATCGGATGTTCCTCACCTCCTTGTAGTTGTGATAGGACGGCACCCACCCCTGTCTCGGAGGCATCCGTTTGGACCACCAAGGGTTTTGTGAAGTCGGGGGTCACCAGCACTGGGTCGGAGCAAAGGGCCTCCTTGAGCTCCAGGAACGCCTTCTCCGTTTCTTCGGTCCACCGGATCCGGTCCGGCCGCCGACTCCTTGTGAGATCTGTGAGGGGGGCAGCAAGGGAGGAGAAACGGGGAACAAAACGGCGGTAGTAGCTGGTGAGCCCCACGAATGTGCGTACCTGTTTCTTGGTTTGGGGGCGGGGCCAGCCTCTGATCGCCTCGACCTTGCTTGTCTGGGGTTTTACACATCCGCGACCGATGGTATACCCCAGGTAGTCTGCGTCCCTGAGGCCGAGGTGACACTTCTTGGGGTTGGCTGTCAGCCCCGCCCCTCGCAGGGCTCCCAGCACAGCTGTGACTTGCTTGAGATGTGTCCCCCATTCCTCCCCGTGGATCACGATGTCGTCCAGATAGGCCGCGGCGTACTCTCGATGGAGTCGGAGGACCCTGTCCATTAGCCTCTGGAAGGTCGCCGGTGCTCCGTGAAGGCCGAAGGGGAGCCGGAGGTAGTGGAAGAGGCCGTCCGGGGTCACAAAGGCTGTCTTCTCCCGGGCGGTGGGCGCCAGAGGGACCTGCCAGTATCCTTTGGTTAGGTCAAGGGTCGAAATATAACGGCTTTTCCCCAAACGTTCGATGAGCTCGTCAACTCTTGGCATGGGGTAAGCATCAAACCTTGATATTTCATTCAGTTTCCTAAAGTCATTGCAAAACCTGATTGACCAGTCCGGCTTGGGGACGAGCACGATGGGGCTGCACCAGGCGCTGTGCGACTCTTCTATAATTCCGTTCTCCAGCATGGTCTTCACTTCCTGACGGACCGCTTCCCTCCTGGCTTCGGGGATCCGGTAGGGCCGCAGCTTCACCTTTTTCCCGGGCTCTGTGATGATGTGGTGTTCCAGAAGGTCGGTGTGGCCAGCGTCTGTGGAGAACACATCCCTATGGTGGTCTATTAACTCACGCAGGTCCTGGCGTTGTCTCTCTGATAGCTGCTCCCCCATGGGAACCAAGATCGCCTCTGTTTTGGCCGGGCCTGGTGGGAGAAACACAGCACACAAAGCATCCCGGGCGACCCACTTTTTCAACAAGTTGACGTGATATATTTTTACCGGGGGTCGTCGCCCGGGCTGGCTGACACGGTAATTCACTTCTCCCACCTTTTCAAGGACTTTTTATGTCCCGTGCCATTTGGCGAGGAACTTGCATTCTGCCGTGGGTACCAGGACCAAAACTCGGTCGACTGGGTTGAACACCCGGGGTTGGGCACTCCTATTATAGACGCGGGCTTGGGCAGCCTGAGCGGCCGCCATGTGTTCTCTTACCATGGGCCATAGCGCTGTCATCCTCTCCTGGACCTCTTCCACATGTTCCACCAGCGTGCGATGGGGAGAGGGCTGTTGCTCCCAGGCCTCTTTGGCCAGGTCCAGGAGTCCACGGGGTTGTCGGCCGTATAGCAGCTCGAAGGGGGAGAATCCGGTGGAAGCCTGGGGCACCTCCCGGATGGAGAACATCAGGTAGGGCAGCAGCTGGTCCCAGTTCCGTCCGTCCGCATCTATCACTTTTCTTAACATTTGTTTTAGTGTTTGGTTGAAACGTTCAACTAACCCATCTGTCTGGGGGTGATATACCGAGGTTCTCAGCTGTGTGATTTTCAACAGTTTGCACAAGTCTTTCATAATGCGAGACATAAATGGGGTACCTTGGTCTGTGAGGATTTCTTCGGGGAGGCCTACCCGTGAGAACATCATCATCAGCTCTCTGGCGATGCCCTTGGAGGCCATGGTGCGCAGGGGGATGGCTTCAGGGTATCTGGTGGCGTAGTCGAGGATCACCAGGATGTACTGGTGTCCTCGGGTACTCTTCGGCAGGGGCCCGACCAGATCCATACCAATCCGGCTGAACGGCACCGATATGATGGGGAGAGGAATTAACGGGTTTCGGTGGTGGGGTTTTGGCGCCACCCGCTGGTACTCGGGGCAACTTCGACAGAAGTCCTCCACGGCCTTTTTTACTCCGGGCCAGTAGAATCTCGCCCGGATGCGCTCCATGGTCTTCTCCACGCCTAGATGAGCTCCTAGCTGGTGCGAGTGGGCTAGGCGTAACACCACGGGGATAAAAGGACGGGGCACCAACAGCAACTAATGCGTCACACCAGCTTTCTGAATCACTTGATATAGCAGAGCCTTTTTTATAGCAAAGTGTGGGAAAATCATTTGTCTTACCCCCTCGATGAGCTGGCCGTCGACCACGGACACCTGCTGGAGAGCGCTGGTGAGGTTGACGTCCTCCAGCTGCGCCGACCCGAACCTTCCTCTTAGCGGCTCTGCCAGGGGGGGCACATCAGCGGCGGGGTTGACCGGGAACATGTCTCCTAAGTCGACTTCCTCTTCGCCCGGTGGGGCGTCTCCCTCCTCGTCGGGTGGGGTCCCCTCCTCGCCCCTCGCCGTCACATACCCAGCTTCCTCTTCAGCCACTGCCTCCGCAGCGCTGGACTCTCCCTCGGAGAGTGGGTCAGTGGATGCTAATGGGTCCACTTCCTGGTACCCACAGAGGCGGGGCGGCGAGTGATGCTGCCTGGGAGGTGCTGGCGAGGGGGGTCCTCGAGGCGCTCGCCTGCTCCCTGTAGCTAGACGCATCCACAGAGAATGGAAGAGGGGGAGGTCACGACCTAGGAGCACCGGCACTAGGTCATTGTCTTGAGGTGGAGCATCGTTGTGGGGTACTGGCGGGTCTCGCCATGTATGCAGGTGACCCCAAGGCTACCCTCCAGATAGGGCCGCTGGGCGAACTCCGGCCGGACCAGTGTCACCATGCTCCCTGAATCCAGCAAGGCTGTGGTGTCTCGCCCATTGGCCTTCACAGGGGTAGAGACGGCTGAACAGCTGTCTTCCGCCCAGCAGGTGGTCAGTAATCCACAGGGTCTGCCGGAGGGGTGTTCGCTGGTCGCCGTGGCCATGTGCACATCTTCTCTATGGGGGCAGCTCCAGGCAATGTGACCCGTCTCACCACACTCGTAGCACTTTCGGTTGTCTGGTGTCATGAGGGGGCGTCTCCAGGGGGCCTCCATGGCTGGCCTTGATGGGGGCCCTTCGACTGGCAGATGTTTTTTTAGGCGGACCTCGGTAGCTGGTGGTCGGGTGGGGTTTTCTTTGCTGGTGGGCCGCCCACTGCGTAGCACACCCTGGGCCGCCTGATAGCCTTCCATGATGTTCACCAGTTCATCTGCTGTTTGGGGGTTTTGCTGGCATGCTAGTTTTTTTGCTTCAAAGGGGAGTGCCCTCATGTAACGGTCCAGGATCACTCTCTCTAGGGGAGTGAGTGTTTTGGGCTCAGCCACCAGCCAAGCATTGGTAATCCTCACCAACTCGTGCATTTGTGCTCTAGGGGGGGCTGCAGGATCAAATGTCCATTCATGAAAACGCTGGGCACGAGTGATCAAAGTAAACCCATACCGTTTCATAATCTCCGCCTTTAGCGCCGTGTATGTTACGCGGGGATCAACCGCCAGATCCTGGTAGGTGGTTTGGGCTACACCGGACAGGAATGGAGCCAGTAGCCCTACCCACTGATCTTCTGGCCATTCTTCTCTCTCAGCTGTCCTCTCGAAGGTCAGCAGGAATGCCTCGATGTCATCAGTGGGTGTTTGCCTGGTGAGGAAACGTGCAGGGTTTGCACGGCGCATCTTTTCCTCCGTTGTTTTTTCCCCGTGGGCAGTGCGTCGCTCTTTTAACTCCGCGCGCAGTAATTCCGTTGTCTGCATTTGCAGCGACATAGCTTGGTCATGTCTTGTCTGCTGCTGGTGATTGCTCTCGATGAGCTGAGCAATCAACGCTGATAACGGAGTCGATTCCATTGCTTCGTTGGGTTTTGATTTATTAATTTCAATCAGAATGCGATTGCCCGCGTTCTCCACCATATGTGATGCACTCGGGTTGGAACGAGTGAACACAAGATTGAAATTAATGAAACCAAGAACCACAAACACATAAATTGAGTTAAACTGTTTATCGACTGTATTGTGGGGAAGAGAGGTAGGGGTTAATGGACACCGAATAAGCCAATCCGCAGTCCAGGAGCATCATCGTGGTAGGAAAGCAGGGTTCGGTACACAGAGACGGGTCCTCATGGATAGCAGGATTCGGCAGGTAGGCGGGAAGTCGTACAGGCAGGGATCAGGCACGGGGGAGGTAGTCAGACAGGCGGGGGATTCGGCACACAGCTAGGTCCTCCTTTCAAAGATAGTCATACACAGCGCGTCAACAATACTCTCTTTCTCTCTCTCACCAAACTCCACCATTGATTTCCCCTAAGGTACTCTCTCGATTGTGAGTGAGGTGCCTCTTCTTATGGCATTTCCACTTAGCTCCTTGATGGCTGTCAGGTGCCGCTTGATGAGCAGGAAGCCCATATAAGGACTTCCTGTACTTGCGCTGCTTCCTTTCACCTGTCTCCCCTCTGGCCGTATTAAAACCAGGGGAAAAAGGCATGTATCGATGGTTTCTTACCACCATCTCTCTGATGGGGCGGCCGCCACAATAAGTTTTGAAATTGAATTTCATTGCACTGAATTTGTATTTCATAAACTGAAATTTTATATACGTTTTTAAATTGAATTTTATTGCACTGAATTTGTATTTCATAATTTGAATTTGTATATACGTTTTGAAATTTAATTATGTGATTTGAATCTGAATTTCGGTAGACTCTTCAGTTCATCTCAGAAATTCAGTTTGTAAAAATGTAATTCTCCAAAAGTTAGGTTTCAGCTTTTCAGTTTGTGCACATCTGGGCACTTCTGGAAAAGCAGTTGTTGGCAGATATCATCAATCTTTGGAGTGAGCGGCGCTGAGATCTGAACACGCAGCATCTTGAGCTTTGTTCCCGCCCATCGTCTGACATCTCTTCTGTCGTCCCAACAGCACCTTGTTCATGTGTCATTTCTTTGTCTTTTCTTCATTATTTATCAAATGGTTCGTTTTAGTGGCCATACAGGTGCAGCTCAAAAAATTCAAATATCGTGAAAAAGTTAAATATTGGAAACTCATGGTGTCACACTCTAATCAGCTAATTAACTCAAAACACCTGCAAAGGTTTCCTGAGCCTTTAAATGGTCTCTCAGTCTGGTTCAGTAGGCTACACAATCATGGGGAAGACTGCTGACTTGACAAATGTCCAGAAGACAGTCATTGACACCCTCCACAAGGAGGGTAAGCCACAAAAGGTCATTGCTAAAGAAGCTGGTTGTTCACAGAGTGCTGTATCCAAGCATATTCATAGAAAGTTGAGTGGAAGGAAAAAGTGTGGTAGGAAAAGGTGCACAAGCAACAGGGATAACCGCAGCCTTGAGAGGATTGTCAAGCAAAATCCATTCAAGAATTTGGGGGAGCTTCACAAGCAGTGGACTGAGGCTGGAGTCAGTGCAAAAAGAGCCACCACGCACAGACGAATCCAGGACATGGGCTACAAATGTCGCATTCCTCGTGTCAAGCCACTCCTGAACCAGAGACAACGTCAGAAGCGTCTTACCTGGGCTAAGAAGAAAAAGAACTGGACTGTTGCTCAGTGGTCCAAAGTCCTCTTTTCAGATGAAAGTAAATTTAATTTGGAAATCAAGATCCCAGAGTCTGGAGGAAGAGTGGAGAGGCACAGAATCCACGTTGCTTGAAGTCCAGTGTGAAGTTTCCACAGTCAGTGATGATTTGGGATGCCATGTCATCTGCTCGTGTTGGTCCACTGTGTTTTCTGAAGTCCACAGTCAATGCAGCCATCTACCAGGAAATTTTAGAGCACTTCATGCTTCCTTCTGCTGACAAGCTTAATGGAGATGCTGATTTCATTTTCCAGCAGGACTTGGCACCTGCCCACACTGCCAAAAGTACAAAAAGCTGGTTCAATGACCATGGTATTACTGTGCTTGATTGGCCAGCAAACTCGCCTGACCTGAACCCCATAGAGAATCTATGGGGTATTGTGGGGTATTGTCAAGAGGAAGATGAGACACCAGACCCAACAATGCAGACAACCTGAAGGCTGCTATCAAAGCAACCTGGGCTTCCATTACACCTCAGCAGTGCCACAGGCTGATCACCTCCATGCCACGCCGCATTGATGCAGTAATTCATGCAAAAGGAGCCCCAACCAAATATTGAGTGCATAGAAATGAACATACTTTTCAGAAGGCTGACATTTCTGTTTAAAATATCCTTTTTTATTGATCTTATGTAATATTCAAATTTTCTGAGACACTGAATTTGAACGGTAATCTTATCGTTCGGAATCTAACCGAGAAAGATGCACCTCCGAAACTTCTATTAAACAACTTCGACAACTGTACTCAGAGGTTTACTCACTGTTCCCAGGGTCAAAACTGGGCACAGTGAAGCAGCTTTCAGTTAATACGCTCCACACCTCTGGAACAAACTTCCAGAAAATCTGAGGTCTGCTCCAACTCTCAGTTCTTTTAAATCAAAGCTTAAAACCTTTTTGTTTGCCTTGACTTTCAACTGAATTAAATCAGGGGCTATCTATTCATGCACTGTAGCCTTTTATATGTTTTTATTGGTTTTAGATTATTTCCTTTTATATTGTCTTTTAAATGTTCTATTGTAGTTTAAATGGTTTTATTGTCTTGTATGTCTTATGTAAAGCACTTTGAATTACCTGCTGTTTGAAAGGTGCTATACAAATAAACTTGCCTTGCCTTTAACGGTGCATATAAGTGTGCCTACATAGGCGTGTGGACAAAGCTGTCTGTTACACACAGGGGTGCGCACAAGCATGACAAAAAATATCAAGATTACAATGTGAAATATTATTGTGTAGGCTATATAAAAAAAATGCATAATAATAAAAGGGTCCATAGGTCAAAGACCACATACCTGTCCCTCAGCGAAGGGGAATGCCACATTAAATTGCTTTCAGCCCACACTATCAACATCCAGGTGATGTGCGATGGTACCTGTAAGGTTACATGTACAGACTACACGCAATTATCCTGGATCAAGCTACATTTATCCTATATTTGCCAATAATTCCTGTAATCTTCTGAGGGGACAATCTTCTGTTACGGGACAATTAAAAGTTTTCCATGAAAAACTTTGCTGATAACACCTATATCAAGCCTAATGCGCAAATTGTCATTTACACCTAATGCGTGAATTTTTATTCAATGGAAAACTCAAATTTTAGTTCAGATGTCATTACAATACAGCTCACTTCATCTAGGCCTACAGCCTGTAAGTAAATAGAATGGTTTTGACTGAAAAAAGTTCAAAACCTTGTCCAGTGTATTGTTTTTCAAATAGCCTAACTACAGTCCCCGGGATTCGCTGTGCATAAAGTTTTTTCGATAGCCAACGGTTAAAAAACTAATTTAAAAATTTCACCATGTTAACTGAATTGTAACCTTATCCTTTATATTTTTTAAATGACAGTGACTAGGTTTCCATACTCATTTTACTAAAACCCAGCTGAAACGATTTTAAAGAGAACTAAAAGTCTAATTAGAAACGAAAACAAATTTGCAGAAAATTACACAATTAATTCAGAATAAATTTTAATGCCATTCTGTGCATGTGTGCTTTAACTTCATGCAGGAGCAGGTCTGTTTCCCCTCAGCATCGCTTATTCATCTGGATTCAACCTCTGCCCCGGGGGGTATTTCTTATGGTGGCACCACACCCAGATATTGCAGACACGAACATGGCGGGAATAAAACAGGCAACTGGCATCTCTAAGACCCCACCTAGGGGATTCCAATATTCATAAACTTCCCATAATCCGTAATGATTCAGTACAAGTAGATTGTTACCCAGGGGCGGCCCTTTTCCATGCAATTCACTTACTAAAGTATAACAGACCCTGTTCTAACGCAGTTTGAATGGTAATCTTATCGTTCGGAATCTAACCGAGAAAGATGCACCTCCGAAACTTCTATTAAACAACTTCGACAACTGTACTCAGTGGCAGAGGATACGTTCCCTACGGCTCGAATTTTGTTTCCCATGATTAACCACTCCCCCATCCTACCTTATCTACAATGCTGCAACTTACAGGAGATATGCAGTTTTCCATGGTACCTCACTTTCTGACGTGGTGCAGTAGGATGTTTGTTATGTAGATGTCATGGTTCGTGGGTTTTAATTTTCTTTTCCGTTGCGGTTCTCGTCCTGGTTTCCCAATTAAGAATCTCTCAGATTTTTTCCACGTTCCGTTCCGGGGTTTGCTTTCCCTCATTATTCTTTTCACCTGTGCTTCTACCTGCGGGGTATTTAAGTTCCTCACTTCCGCTTCCCCGGTGCTTCTTTGTCATTTGACGTTGCATTGAGCCAGGTATAGCCAGGTACCAGCGATCTTGTGATATTAAACGCTGTTTATGTTCACGAGGGACTTGCTATTAGCTTTATTTCAGGTATAGGTATTATTCTTCCTGTTAGGGTTCTGTGCTATTTATTTTGTTCTTTGCTGTTCTCTCTGAGACAGTTTTTCTTTGTTTCTTTGGAATATTATTATAGTAACGCATTACTTTAGTAAATCTACCCTGGGTGTCGTTGCTCCCCAGTGAGATTTTTCACAATCTGTGACTGTGCACTCCGTTGATTGATTTATGTGAGGCAAGAAGTGTTTGTTGATGCTGAATCTGCTCTGGGTGTGGTTGCACCCCAGTGAGATTTTTCCCAATTTTTTTGATTGGTTTGTGTGGCAGATTGTGAGTGTGTGCGCTCCGC
>CM040406.1:8179065-8224555 GCA_022702515.1 Ilyophis sp. 1 JC-2022 | reverse complement strand
ACTAAGCTATGCGGCTAGAGGTTCCATTACTTGTCCTCTCAACAGTTATGGACGAGTTCCTTCTTAAAATGGTTAAACAAAACAATTAAAAAGAAGGTAGAAAGGGGTTTAACAGCTCTTTTCAGAAAGTAAAAGGTTAACTACGATTCGTAATGCGACAATAACATTAGGCTGTTGGTTGTAAACAAGCAGAACACACTCAGTAATAACCCTTAGCATTGCTATCTAACTAGTTGTGTAGCTGGTAATAAGCATTTACCTTTTTATCAGCTCACGTAGAAAAACACTGAATAAATCCCTCTTTTTCAGACACTGTCCAAAATAAGTAGGCCTACTTGACGACCAGGAGAAGCAACCACTTGTTGCCAGATCAATGTTTGCTAAAGTTGGGCCGATGGTCCGGTCTGTTCCATGGCATCTTCCTCCTGATGAGTCTGGTCTTCTGCCACGGCCTGGGAGAAGAGCTTGCGACGTGTTAGCTGGGTGGCTCTCTCGTCCATCTCTCTCCTCAAGAACTCTGGTGCTGAGGTGAAAGTGCGTTGCTGGCCGTGGAACGTCATCTTCAGGGTAGCCGGGTAGATCAGGAAAGCGGGGATGCCTCTCATGTAGCTCCCTCATTACCTCTGCATAGGCCTTTCTCCTCTCGTTAGTGAAAGTGCTGTAGTCCACGTAAAACCGAATGGTCCTCCCGGCGTCCTGTATGGGTGCGTTCTTCCTTGCCTCGTGAGCCCCTTGCAGGTCTTGGTACCTAAGAACCTTGAAAATCATAGTAGTCTGACCATTGGAATTGTTCTTAGGACTATAGATTCTGTGGGCACGTTCTGTGGGCTAGCTTGTTGTTTAGCTAATGCTAGCTCGATGGCTGCACTGAAGTTGCTAGCTTCTGCTGAGGCGCCATTCCCCGACTGCTTACGTTTTGCAGGTGAAATTTTGCTCGGCGAAGCGCCTTCTTTTTTGTTTCCTGACATTTTAGCTAAGTCTCCTACCAGACGAAATAAAAGTTCTGAGTGATTTACCTGTGTTACATCACCTTTCCTTTTAACAACACTCAGTAATCTTTTGTGAACTGAGGACACTAATTGTTGTTGGTTTGAAAGCGGAATTTTTCCCCATTCTTGCATGATATAAGACTACCGCTACTTAACTGTCCGCGGTGTCCATTCTCGTATTTTGCGCTTCATAATGCGCCACACGTTTTCAATGGGAGACAGTTCTGGACTGCAGACAGGCCAGTCTAGCATCCACATTCTCTGACTACGAAGCCACGCTGTTGTAACACGTGCAGAATGTGGCTTGGTATTGTCTTGCTGAAATAAGTGTTTCCCTGAAAAAGAAGTTGTGAATATGTACAGTACCCTCCACTATTATTGGCACCCCTGGTAAAAACGAGCAAAAAGGGTTATAAAAAATTAACCGTTTGGTGAATTAGCTTAATCTCACACTGAAAAAAGGAAAAAATCCAACCTTTAATTGAAGTAAATGTATTATTTTTAAAAAAATCCCTCATGAACAAATTATAATTTTTAACAAAAAATTAATGGCACCCTTGCATTTATATATTATAAAGTAATCATTTTAAATATTTGGTCACATATCCTTTGCATGCCATGACTTCCTGATGTCTGTGACCCAACATCATCAAAAGACTCTTGATATCTTATTTTTCTGGTACTCTTACAAGCGATACTATAACATCTCTGCATTTGAATGGATCTCTATGGGAATTGGTGGGTGGGACTAGATTTAGCTGTAAATTACACTGGAACAGTATGGAACACATGGTTGGCTAAATGGCTGTAAGTTATCAATGGTCTGACGTATCTAACATTCCTTAAACCATCACTCTGTTGCCAGATACGGATAACTTGAAGGGTTTCTTCTCATGACTTATTTTTCTATAGAGTTCAATAGGAAACGTTGTCAGGAGAAACAACCCTTAAAGTGATCCATCCATATCTACTGCATATCTGGCAGCAGAGTGATGGTTTGAGGCTCGTTTGCATATGGGAGCCTGGGGAGAGGGTATAAAGGGGGCTGTTTGCCCAGGCTCGGGGTTAGTTATGGCAGTTGCTTCCTGCTGTAAACATCATTGGCTCAATAAACAAAGATGTCTTACAAGCAAGATCTGCCTGGCTGGTCTTTTAGCGCGCTCACTACAATACCCTTCAAGGCCATTTTAATTTAATTTACCACTCAATTACTTTAATTTAAGTAATTTAATTTAAGGACTCACGGGAACCCTGTAGAAAGCATAAACTTTGCTGTTTTGCCTTTCTATTTTGACGTGGATGCTCAGCCACCGAAACCACTTCTCTTTATATCCCGTTATCCATTAGGTAGGCCTATAGACTTCAGTAGCCTCGTTTGCTCAGAGCAGTGCGGTCAGCTACTAATACAATTTTGTGTGAAGCTGATGTTTTTTACACAGACTGCAGTTATAATAGAGATTTGAGGCTTTACTAACTGAATTGTGTTGTTGTGTTATTAGTGATTACAGATTATTAAAATGTACGAGGTCCTGCAGAAAACACAAATTAAAGGGGTGGAAGACACTTTTCTTCACTTCATTGATATTGCTGTTGTTAATAGTTTCTTGCTGTTTCAGGAGTGGCAACAGTGTCACACAGCACTCAGGGATGAGAGTTGCTTCACAAACTACTCAAGATAGTTTTCAGATAGTGAAACATGATGCTGTCTGGGAGACGCATGTTCTGAATAAACAGTCCAACAGATCCATCCATACCTACTGCATATCTGGCAGCAGAGTGACGGTTTGAGGCTTGTTTGATACTTTACACCCTTGATGAGTTACATTTAGCCAGCTTAATGTAGTTCCAATTCCCATAGACATCCATTCAAATTCAGAGAGGATACAGTATCGCTTGTTAGAGTACCAGAAAATAAGATATCAAGAGTCTTTTGATGTTGTTGGGTCACAGACATCAGGAAGTCATGGTATGTGACCAAATATTAAAAATGATTACTTTATTCTATATATAAATGCAGGGGTGCCAATAATTTTGGCACACATGATTTTGTTAAAAATACTTATTTCTTGATGAGGGATTTTGTTTCTCATCATAAATTTACTTCAATTAAAGGTTGAATTTTTCTCATTTTCTCCGTGTGAGATTAAACTAATTCACTAAACGGTGAATTTTTTATAACCATTTTTACTCATCTTTACCAGGGGTGCCAATAATAGTGGAGGGCACTGTAAGTCTCAATCTGCAACAATACTGAGCAGTCTCACGAGTTTAGTCTAATTGCCTGGCAGGCCATTCATTTATGCAAAATGCATTTTTATAAATGATTATGAATAAGACCTAGCTAGCTAACCTAGCCTCATTTCATAATTTAACATATCCTGCACACTCAATGGGCCTCATTCACGAATCACTCTACGAACAAATTTGTTCTTAAGACTTTCTTTAAAATGTTTTTACAAACATTTCGGGATTAACTGATGTTTGCGTTCTGAGCTTCTCTTCTACCCAAGAAAAATCCCAAATAAGAAAACATTGGAGAATGCCAGAATGTTCATAAAAACATTTTAAAGAAAGTCTTAAGAACAAATTTGTTTGTAGAATGGTTGGTGAATGAGGCCCAATGATTTTATTACCATTACCATATGTGATTTACACGTGAGATGGACCAAAATAGATAATAATAACAGGTAGCAAGCCAGCTATCTATCTAACTGGCTGGGATTACTCCGCTTTGTTTACATTCTAATTGAGCTTGAGCAAGCGACTGGAGGATCACCGAGATGGTGCAAGCAAATCAAATAAATTTTATTTGTATCCCGCTTTTTACAGAAAACTGTCACAAAGACACTGTACAGAGAAACAAAAAACAGAAGGACACAGGTGATAATCAGCACTTCCACTCTGATGTCACAGGGCTAGTAGAGACCTGAACTTGCTGTAATAATCCAGAATGAGGTGTTTTAAGAAATATAGAAATGACTGTAAAAATAAATAATAGTAAATAAGGAAATAAATAAATATGCCCTATTTTCACACGCCAAACTCGACCCACGAAAGAGGAGACAGATTTTACTTTATTTTTTTGCC
This sequence comes from Ilyophis sp. 1 JC-2022, assembly GCA_022702515.1. Classification (NCBI taxonomy): domain Eukaryota; kingdom Metazoa; phylum Chordata; class Actinopteri; order Anguilliformes; family Synaphobranchidae; genus Ilyophis; species Ilyophis sp. 1 JC-2022. The sequence goes on along the minus strand of CM040406.1, from coordinate 8,220,479 downwards.
AAAACAATACACATATCCACCTCCTCAAAGAAAAACAATGTTTTGTGTTCTTGGCAGGTATTTAGTTTATTGCTGCATGTGTAATAGCACTACACTGAGTGACAATATGTGCTATCAGTGAACTTAAGCATTGCTCTGTCATTTGTCTCATGTGCTTGATTGATTGGCAATTGCATTGTTAACCAATTCATTGAATGATTGGTTGATTTGTGGCTAGGAATATTGGCTCTATGGACCCCTTGGTCGTGGAGGAGTGAAATAAAGACAAAATAACAACCCTATATTTTCTCAGGGCCATAGGTCCACACGGTCTGATATTAAATGCAGACTATGAAAGTGTCAGCTATGGCTGGTAGGCCAAAATGGTAGTGCATAATTGGGCACAGCATCATCTGGGTTGGGAGGGATTTCAGTTTGTGGGAAATATGTATCTCAATGTAAACCTGCATGGTTTCCTGTGCTTTCCCAGATTGATAGAGGACGCTGCAACAGTAAGCATAAAAAGCAAACACTAACACTAACTAATTGGGCATTCTACATTGGGAGAAAAATGGGTAAATGTATTTTTATTGAATCCAGGCAAAAACGTTATACCTCTACTGCATTTCCTTTTCAGTATATAGCTGTTTATCTTTCTCTCTTCCAAAGCTGAAATCACAAAAGAGGATCTTTGGTACTGTGGCGCAACTGGAAGCTGTGAATATGCTGGGGCTGCTGCGGGAAACACAACCAGACCGGCACAGAATCTGGTCAACACGTTACTTGGCTGCTATGTCGGTATGGTATGGCATTTATAATGAATGAATGAGTTCATTAATTTTTTATTAAAGTGTCATGCCAAGTAACCTGGCCCATCCCACATTGGATTACAAGACACCTTCACGTAGACAATATCCAAAGACAAAATCTACTGCAGTGCTAGTCCCACATCACAACAAAGGAAATATGACAATGTATGCCCATTGACACAACCACACCTACGTATACACAACACATGCATATACATAAATTCAACAAGAACAAAAATTACCATTATTAATAATAATAATAATAATAATTATTATTATTATTAAATTATTCAAACTTGCCTCAACCACCACCAATGTGTAGCACCCACCCAGGTGATGCAACGGCAGCCATTTTGCGACCGGATGCTCACCACACTGAGGTAGCTGAGATAGATCGGGAGAGAACAATTTTTTGCCAATTAAACTGGGGGATGATTAGGTTGCAGATTGAAAGAGCCAGGTTAGGAATTTAGCCAGGACACCGGGGATCCCCTATACTTTACGATAAGTGTCATGGGGTCTTTAATGACCACAGTGAGTCAGGACCTCGGTTTAATGTCTCATCCAAAAAATTGCATCTCCTACGGCACAGTGTCCCCATCACTGCACTGGGGCATTGGGGATTATTTGACCAGAGGGAAGATTCCCCCCTACTGACCCAGCAGTAAATCTCCGGTTTTTCTTTTCTGGGTAACCTTAACATTAAGATTTGTCTAAAGCAGTGTTTCTCAACCCTGGTCCTGGAAGGCCACAGGGTATGCTGGTTTTTGTTTTTGCCTTAATATCAGCAACCAATTCAGACCCAAAAAATCAGCTGTGGTGAATTAACTGTGTTATCGGCTGCTGTAATTCATCAATTAAGTACCGAGTAACAACGAAAACCAGCAGACCCTGCGGCCCTCCAGGACCAGGGTTGAGATCAAAGTATGTATTAGTTGAGGTTTCACGTCTACGTCACCATGGACCCATTTTCGACTCCACACTTTTTTTCAGCATACAGGATTTTACATCACATATGTGTCTCAAACTGCATACTCCCATGCTCCCGAGTGCACACTCTGGAGCATGGAAGTACGGTAGCACGGAAAGTTTTGATCAGTCGTGGAACGCACTTCATGGCCACATCGGACTGATAGCCTTTCACCTTTGCTGTAACTATCAGGAAAATTCAGATGATATTAGTAAGTACACCTGAGAGGAATCACGTTAGGTCGCTAGCTCGCATTGTAGCTACTGTACAAACAGTAGGCTAAATGTGACTGAAATATATTGGTATAGTTATTATCAGCAACATTTAGCCTGCAACATAATGTTAACCAGTTCATATGAATTCTCCTTCACGCTAATGTCTGTAGCTATGCCAGAAGAATGGTCAGTGGAAGGCAACAATATGAAGATATTCATTGCAGCATTGGATATCTTACAGTGAAATATCAATCTGTGTAGTTATTCTGGTAACAATTTAGTAGAAATGGAGCCGGTAATTAACGTTAATCATCGGGAGCTAGCATTAAAAATTGAGTAGCATTACTACCCCCATAACCGAAACCATTTTGAAAATGCTAATTTAGGCTATATGACCAAAGAAATTGGTTTGTCTGCATTACGTTAGTCTTGCTCTTGTTTGGATGCTTAAAGTAACATTACACAGCAAGGGTCACAGTAACAACAAAAAAACTGGGCAACTCAGTTAGTCAATGTAGCTACAGTAGGCTACTGGCGTGACATGACACTAACGTTAATTAACAATACGATGTTCTTATGTGCCAGAGTAGCTACTGTATAAATTGACGTTACTGTATTTGTAAGTTCCCAGATCACACAGCTGGCTGTAGGCTACTGAGGGTATAACGTTATCTAATGTTACCAAGTGCGACACTAGCTAACTGGGTTGATATACAGCTAGCAAGTAGCCTAAGTTGGATCTTGGGACTGCAAATATTCATGTTTTAGTATCGCTGTGTCTATGACTAACGCCATTATTATCTGGTTAAGTTTAACTCGTTACATTATGCCATTTAATAGCTCGCAAATTGCATTGCAATTCACATAGATATCTAAAGTTAGCTACATTGTTAAGGTAGATCTCACAACTGTGGTCCGCCATTAAGATGGCAAATTTTTGGTATTGGGACATTTTTCTCGAAAGGAATTACGGGAATTATCCCGGTCAGAGCACGTATCGATGCATACTTCAGATTTTGGGGAAACGGAGCATGCATACGGACCCTTTATTTGTGCTCCGCACTACCATACTTCGGTTAGGACTCACACACCAACATAGATGCGTGCTCGCTATGCATGCTTGGAGCATGGAAGTATGCGGTTTGATCAAATTTTTAACAAACGGAGCACGTATCCGAGTACTTTATCCATGCTCCGTACTACCACACTGCGGTTTGGACTCACACTCCAAAATGGATGCGTGCTCCCAATGCGTGCTCAGAGCATGGAAGTATGAGGTTTGACACAAGCACTGTGAACCGGTGTAAAGGTTCCCTTCCCCCACCAAGTTAATAAAACTGAGTGACAACATCACTCAGACTTCTTCTCTTTTTGCTCTCGCATCCAGTGGACTCCTGTGGAGTTCCCTCATCTCCGGAACTCCCACAACTCTAATGGAGTTCTAATTCTGGGGTTCATTCTGCGAAAACACAAAGAACGTTGCTCTCCCAGTGGCCGCTGACTTAGCTTGCCTTGCGGTGACTAAGTCTACTTCATCACATGTGGAAATTAGCGTGCGTCCAGCACTGCACTAGCTGACCCCAAGAAATGTCAGCAAAACAAACTTTCCAACCAGCGAGAGGGATACCTCCATCGCCACCCACAGTGCGACAAGGACACCAGCTCGGCCACTGGAAAACCTCAGCAATTCACAACTCCATGACCATGTGTTCCCAAGAGCGCAACAGCAACCACCAGAGACAACACCAAGGATGGAAGGATCTCAGTAAGAGGCAGTCCCACTAAACATCCCAGGCAGTAGCTACAGTTTGGTTTAGTCTTAACTGAGATTAACGTGGATCTGTGGAATATGTCTGTTTAAAGCTAATAAGCAGGGAGAATATGTTTATTTGAATTAATTCTGTTTGCTGAATTTACCCTGCTTGAATTGGCTAGCTACCCACATAGAGTAACATGACCCACATGGTTTCACTTTTCCTGCATGCTAATTCTTCGTTCAACTCTCCACATCACTAACAATAATAATATAGTCAGTATTTGGTGAAGAACAAATTCTTGGTTGCATGTAATGTTATCAGTGAGGAGCTGCAGTTACGCTTCCGTCTTCTGCACTGCTAGGACTGACACTTCATTGTAGCTAAGTTAGGTTATTCAACCACGCCGATACCACTGTGACTGTAGGCCTACACTATACAACAGCAGCCATGCTGTGTGAGAGGGCCACAGTGTCTCAGCATCATCTAAGAAATTCTCCCCCTTTGTTCAGAGACAAAGGACACATGCGCAGACGCGTACACACACACTTCCATAGTTAGCGTAGCCTTCCCCTGTTAGATTAGTCTGTGTATGCTCTATGTATTTTTTTGTTTGTTTAATACATTTTATATTATTAAACCTGTGTCTGTTTTCATGTTGTGTAAATGTGAGAATCTGAGCCAAATAGTCTATCCAAGAACTCCATCCTTCAGATTATCTATTAAATCTTACATTTTACTAAATTAATTACATTAATAATTTTGATTATTAATTGAAGTTCCAAATTTATGGTTAAATACTGAGACTGATTACTGATGGCGGTTATACTGCTACACCTACGTAAGTGGTGCTTTGTATAAGGATATAGAGGTATGTCGCCTACATTATAATGAGCTCTCAGCCAACTTTCTAACTGTAGTGAGAGCAGAGATATAGCCCCAAACTACTGCACATGTAACCAGGTACCTGGTTTACTATAAACTACAATGACTAAAGGGCTTACAGTTCAGACTGGTTGCCACGCCCACTGAATGACGTTACTGAAGCGGAGGCCGAGGGGCTGGGCATTTTACTGCTAGTCCTTGTCATGGTTCGTGGGTTTTTATTTTATTTTCCGTTGCGGTTCTCGTCCTTATTTCCCTATTGAGAATCTTATCAGATTTTTTCCACGTTCCGTTGTTTGCTTTCCCTCATCATTGTTTTCACCTGTGCCTGTACCTGCGGGGTATTTAAGTTCCTCACTTCCGCTTCCCCGATGCTTCTTTGTCATTCGACATTGCATTGAGCCAGGTACTAGCGACCTCGTGATATTAAACGCTGTTTATGTTCACGGGGGACTTGCTATTAGCTTTTAGTTCAGGTATAGGTATTATTCCTCCTGTTAGCGTTCTGTGCTATTTATTTTATTCTTTGCTGTTCTCTCTGAGACAGTTTTCTTTGTTTGTTTAGTTTGTTTTACACTCTTCCGGCCGTCCGAATTTATGTGCCAAAGGTGTTCTTTTCTTTGCTAAGTTTCCCGTTTTGGCTCCAGTATTGAGCTCGGGAAATTTAGTTTGTGTTTCACTCGTTATTCGAGTTCGCCCTATTTTAGAGGGTTGATTTTCGTTTGACTGTTTAGCCACAAGGAATTAGTTTACTGTCTTTTCTTTCTTTGCATTTATTTTGTTATTTCCTTTATTGGTCCTCACTGCGTGAGTGACTTGTTTCTGATCCCCCTACCTTCGCGTTTGATTATCCGCTACTAAAATCCATAACCGTCCTGCTGCTTGTGCCTGCCTGCAGTGCAGCGTCTCTTCGAGACTAGAGAGGCCATGTAACTCGCTGGCAAGTTAGCCACTAAAATCTTTTCCTTTCCTTCCTTTTTTACCTGCTGCAGTTTTAATTAGTCACACCTTGATCTGTTAAATAAGGTTAATGTTGTTTTCGGGTGAAATCACCCTTTATAATAGGCTGCATGATCAAACCATTTTTAAAAAGCAAAACAGATAGAGGTAAATTGAGTAGCAGTTTCATGCAATATTCTTAAAAAATGTAACTAATGACAACAATAACCAAAATTGGTGCTAATCTTTGTAAAGTCGAGAAGGAACAACTTTTTCCTTATGGAATCAATTGTTTTCAGAACTAACAACGAGAGGTTTTTGCATAACTACGGACAAAATATAACTAGTAAATAGTCATGGTCCGTTGCTATTTTTCCTTTTTTGCTACGGTTTTCGCTCTCTCTCTCCGGTTAGCAATCGCTATGATTTTTTCCACATTCCGTCTCGGGGTTTTGCTAGGTTTTTGCTATTACCTGCTAGATATTTAAGCCCCTCACTTCCGCTTCTTGGCGCTTCTTTGTCATATCATGCCTTCACGAATCAGGGTTGGTTAGGTTCTGGCTTCTCTATATTTTCAAATAAGATTCTGTCTTTTTCACTATTAGATTGGCTTTAGCTGCCCTTGAAGCTCTTTAGGGAATAGTTTCCTTTCGCTATTTCTGTGCATTTACTTCTCTTTCTACTCTCTGCTATTTTGAGTGTGAGAAGTTTACTTTTATTTCATTTAGTTTTCACCTCTTTATCGGGCATTATAGTCTACATTCCGAAGGTGATTCTTTGTTTCTCCCTTTCAAGCTTATGCTCTTGTATTTCTATTTGGGAGTCTCTGATCTTTCACCTTTCTACTCGTGTCTACGAGCCGCACCCGTTTTAGTGGGTTGTTTCTTATTTGGCTACTGCCAGGGAGTTTTCATCCCTTGTTTTTCGTTTCTACTATTATTCAGATTCCTAGACTCCTTTAGTGGTCCTCGCGTTCGTGCGTGACCTGTTCTGTAAATCGTGTTTTGTTTTGTCGCGTTTGGTTCATCATTTCAAACCAAACCCTTACAGTACAAAGAAGCCAGCATGGATGAGTCAGCGACTTCTCCCAAGGGAGATCAGCCGAGGGATAGGACTCCTGAGGAGGGCATTAGAGCACTCCAAGCCTAACAGCTTTCAGTCAGCGCAGTTGTACTCCGAGGATCGGGGTTCGCGCCCCGGTCCTGCCATAGACGAGCGTGGCCGGTGCCCTGTGGAAGCGACAATTGGCGGTCGCTTCCAGGTGGGGGGAGGGGCTCGGAGAGAACCGCTGCGCACAGAAGAACCCAGGGCGTGTCACGGTCAGGAGCTGCGCCCTGTAGAGGACGTAGCGCCCTCTCTAAATATACCGATTGACGGGGTTGTGCAGCGGTGGTTCTCTAGCGGTTGCTACACGGGGGGGAATTGAATTAGAATAGGGGGTTCAATTGGCTACTAAATTGGGAGAAAAAGGGAAAAATCAGAAACAAATTTAAAAAATAAAAAAAAGAGGGCTGGTTCAGAGAGTTAGCAGAGAGCATGCGCCTCTTAACTGCACACTAAGCACCCTCACCTGCTGCCCAGGCTATCTCTCCCCCGGCCAAAAATCCAATTTCTCTTAGTTAATTATTCTGCTTACCCCCTAGTGCTGGGTCACACATGGCTGGTCCAGCATAACCCTCACATTAAATGGGGGAGGGATAAATCCGTCATTCTTCAGTGGGGCCCTCAGCGTATAGCCCAGGGCCACTCTACTCCTTCCTACGTTTCCGGTGAACACCAAAGAGGGTCCAACTCGAGCTCTGACTCTGACCCCGAGGAGGTTATCTCCTGGTTTAGTCAGGAGGATTCTAGTTTTGGTTCCGAGGCTGGTGGCGGGAGTTTGGAGTGGGACACAGATGGGTATTCCACTTGGGAGGGGCTCTCTCTGGACAAATCCAATGGTCACCTCCTCCTGATTCACCTATTGAGGTAGCAGGTGCCAAAATAGCTGGGACACTTGAGTTTCTCTTGCCTCCTAATGTCCCAGTCGAATATACTGAATTAGCCAAGGTTTTTAACAAGCAGAGAGCTAATTACCTCCCTCCTCACAGCACTGTGCTATTGAGTTGTACCCTGGTACCACTCCTACCAGAGGGAATCTTTATTCCTTATCTGCCCCAGAGAGTTTTGCCATGAAGGAATATATTGAGGAGGTGCTAGCCAATGGGTTTATAAGGCCATCCACTTCGCCTGCTGGTGCAGGCTTCTTTTTTGTTAAGAAAAAAGATGGAGGATTAAGGCCCTACATTGATTATCGGTCCCTCAATGCCATAACTATCAAAAACTGGTACCCGCTTCCTCTGATGAATTCTGCGTTCAAGCGTCTTCAGGGGGCAGCTATTTTTTCCAAACTCGACTGCATATAACCTGGTGCGCATGCGTGAGGGTGATGAATGGAAAACCGCTTTCAATACCCATAGCGGGCACTACGAATACCGGGTCATAGCGTTCAGGCTCACTAGCGCCCCCTCTGTGTTTCAGGCATTGGTTAACTATGTACTGCGGGAGATGCTGGAGAGATTTGTGTTTGTAAACTCATATCTGGCTCTTTTCATGCCAGCACTGTTTCGTTTTTAGGGTTCATTATATCGGAGGGCAAAGTCCGTATGGATCCTGATAAAGTCTCTGCTGTACTGAACTGGCCCACTCCTCACTCAGTTAAACAAGTTTTCTTGGTTTCCAACGTTTTCTTGGTTTTTCCAATTTTATCTGCAATTTTTTTGTAATTTCAGTGTACTCGCCACACCCTTTACCGGCCTGACCAAAAAATCGTTAATGGGTCAATTTCACTGGAACCCTAAAGCTGATTCCGCCTTCGTAGAGCTGAAGAGGAGGTTCAGTTGTGAGCCCATTTTAATTACTCCCAATCCCTCCCTCTGTTTTATTGTGGAGGTTGATGCCTCCAAATTAGGAGTAGGCGCCATATTGTCCCAGCACTCTTCCATTGACCGTAAAATGCACCCGTGTGCATATTTCTCTCGTGCTCTCACTCCTGCCGAGAGGAATTACGACGTGGGGGATTGGGAGCTGCTGGCTGTTAAATTGGCTCTGGAGGAGTGGCGTCACTGGTTAGAGGGAGCTGAACACCCCTTTACAGTGTGGACTGACCACAATAATTTGGAATACGTCCAACAGGCTAAGAGATGTAATTCTCGGCAGGCGCGCTGGGAATTATTTTTTACCCGGTTTAATTTTCTGCTGATCTACCGCCTGGGGTCCAAAAATGTTAAACCGGATGCCTTGTCACGCATCTTTGATCAGTCTGACAGCTCCGCCACTCCAGAGCCTATTGTGCCAGCTGCCCAGATCTTGGCCCCCGTATTGTGGGACATTGAAGTGGCAGTTCAAGAAGGGTTGCGCCTAGAACCAGGCCCAGGTTTTTGTACCTCCTGATGTGAGGTCTTGAATACTCCAGTGGGGTCATTTCTCCCAACTCGCTGCACACCCAGGCGCTCACTGCACTAAAGATTTCCTTTCCAGATGCTTTTGGTGGCCTGGGATGGAGAGGGATGTGCGTGAGTTTGTTGCCGCCTGTGCCATTTGCGCCCGGAATAAGGGCTCTTGACTACCCATGCCCAGTCGACCATGGAGCCATATTGCTTTGGACTTTGTTACTGGGGTGCCCGCTTCTCAGGGGAGTACGGTTATTCTCATTATCGTCGATAGGTTTTCCAAAGCGGCACATTTCCTTGCTCTGGCCAAATTACCATCGGCACCGGAGACCACCCAGCTGGTGGTGGATCACGTCTTCAAGATCCATGGATTGCCCCCGGATGTGGTTTCGGACGCGGTCCCCAATTTTTCGCCAAATTTTGTCGCTCCTTTTGCGCACAATTGGGCGTCCATTAGTCTGTCCTCTGGCTTCCATCCACAAACTAATGGACAAACTGAGCGCACCAACCAAACTCTGGAGAACACCTTTCGCTGCTTGGCAGCCTCCAATCCCACTTCATGGAGTCACTATCTTCCCTGGGCTGAATATGCCCATAAAACATTGTGTAATGCCTCCACGGGCCTTTTTCCATTTAAGGTCCAGGTGGGTTATTTGCCTCCGCTTTTTCCAGAGCTGGAAAAAAATGTGGAAGTTCCCTCGGCTGGCTCTTTTGTTCGGAGGTGCCGTGCGGTTTGGAAATGAGTTTGCGCCTCACTTTTGTGAGCTCAGAAGGCTTCTGCCGACAGACATCATCGGTCAGCTCCCCCTTATCGGGTGGGCCAGCAGGTCTGGCTCTCCACGCGAGATCTGCCTCTGCAGGTTGAGTCTCGAAAACTCGCCCCGCGATACGTGGGACCGTTCAAAATCATCAATAAAATTTACCCGGTGACGGTCCGTCTTCAATTACTGCGCTCCATGCACATTCACCCTACCTTTCACATTTCCCGACTAAAGCCGTTGCTCGTCAGTACCCTGTCTCCTGTGAAGAGACCGCCGCCCCCTCCTCGTGTCGTGGAGGGAGGTCTGGCTTATACGGTCCGCAGCATTCTGGCAGAGAGACGAGTGGGTAGGGGTTTTCAATTTTTGGTGGACTGGGAGGGCTATGGCCCTGAGGAACGGTCTTGGGTCCCATCAAAAAATATGGAGTAGATGTGGATGGATCACTGGAAGGGTTATTTCTCCTGACTAATTTTCCTATAGAATTCTATGGGGAAAAAAGTCAGGAGAAACTACCCTTAAAGTCACCCATCCGCATCTACTCCATATCTGGCAACAGAGTGATGGTTTGGGGCTCATTTGAAACCTTAGACCCTTGATGACTTACAGCCATTTCACCAGTCATGTGTTCCATACTGTAATTTACAGCTGAATCTAGAGATCAATCAATCTAGAGAATTCCCATAGAGATCAATTCAAATGCAGAGAGGTTATTGTATTGCTTGTAACAGTACCTGAAAATAAGACATTGAGAGTCTTTTGATGTTGATGGGTCACAGACTTCAGGAAGTAACAGCATGCAAAGGATATGCGACCAAATATGATATGAAATATGATACTTTAAAAATACGGTAAAGCAAAGGGTATGAATACTTATGTAAATGAAAAATTTCAGTTTTTGATTTTTAATACATTTGCTAAAATTTCTAAAAACATGTTTTCACTTTGTCATTATGGGTTATTGAGTGTCGATTGATGAGAAAAAAAATTAATTGTATCCATTTTAAGATGAGTCTGAAACATAACAAAATGTGTAAAACTTGAAAGAGTCTGAAAACTCAGTATGCACTGTAAGTGTAACCTTTCTCATTTATTGAGATATAAAATGAAACACTTGCTATGAACATAAGCATATGAAAAAATGCAGCGGTTGAGATCAAACATTCCATTTAGATCAGTGATTACATTTTGTGGGTGCTTACTTTAACCACAAAACTGTGACTTTAACTCACTCTATTATGTTTGTTTACCCAACGTTACATCACTTCCGGACTGAGAGACATACAGGCCTTTGTACATGATGGCAGAATAAAGCCAAAAAAGTCCTACATTTTTGTTGTATTTAAAAATTATGATTTGAACATCCAATTGACACAGTTGTTTGCTAAATATGTTTACAAAGTAGTGTTTAACCTGCAATATGCCCTTTAAATATCTCATATAAAGTGATTGTAAAGGGCTGAAAAGTAGTTTAAAAAAACCATGGGAATGTATCCACTACACATAAACCAAATATCTATCAAAGTAATGTCAATTACTATAGTAACACACATCTCAAGTCAGACTTAAAATCTGTATTGAAAAAAACCTACCTTGTATGGGCGTGGTCAGGAACCCTCCCCTGCCACCCACCTCCCACCTCAACTTCTCCCAAAACGTACCACCCACAAGTAAACAAACATGCCTGGCTAGCATGGCCACGGCTACATGTATCGATACAGGCTCCAGTATCTATTGAGAATGGCAGAGGGCTTCACGGCAGCTGAGAAAATCAGGCAAATACCACCCTACATGTATGAGCCCAAAGAGCAGTTTCAGCAACAGGCTCTTGCAGACAAGGAAGAGTGTTACAGAATGGTGAGTAATGAGTAACCATTGCTAATGTTGCTGTCAGCAAGCAATGCAAGCAAAACTTTCATGAATTCAACAATGAACCCCAACACTCAGGGGCGTCATTTCAGAAAAAAACTAGGGGGTGGCAAAAAAATAATGTAATTAATTTATGGTTGCAGAAAAGGCAACGTACAGTGAGCACCATAAGTCATTGGACAGAGACACATTTTTTGTTATTTTGGTTCTGTACTCTAGCACTTTGAGTTTGAAAGGATACAACGACAATGAGGTTTGAAGTGCAGGGCGCAGACTGTCAGCTTTAATTTGAGGGTATTTTCATCCATATCGGATTAACCGTTTTTAAAATTATAGAATCTTTTGTACATAGTCCCCTCATTTGCGAGCATCATAATATTGAACAATTTAACAATGTAGAATAAAGTAATCACTTTTAATATTTGGTCGCATATCCTTTGGATGTCAATGACTTCCTGATGCCTGTGACCCAACAATATCAAAAGACTCTTGATATCTTATTTTCTGGTACTCCTACAAGCGATACTATAACGTCTCTGCATTTGAATGGATCTCTATGGGAATTGGGGGGTGGGACTAGCTGTAATTTACGCTGGAACAGTATGGAACACATGGTTGGTGAAATGGCTGTAAGTAATCAAGGGTCTGAGGAATCAAACAAGCCTTAAACCATCTTAAACCAACTCTGCTTTCAGATGTGCAGTAGATATGGATGGGTCACTTTAAGGGTTGTTTCTCCTGACAAATTTTCCTATTGAACTCCATGGAAAAATAAGGAGAAGAAACCCTTCAAGTTATACATCCATATCTACTGCATATCTGGCAGCAGAGTGATGGTTTCATTTAGCCAACTATGTGTTCCATACTGTTCCAGTGTAATTTACAGCTGTGCTTTTCATTACTTCCTAAATAACTAATCAAAAAGAGCTAAGAAAACTAGATATATCAAAATTTGTAACAAACAAAGTCTCCCCATTAGTACCCAAAATGGAAATACTGATCATATCAGTTGTTCAAACTAACTTCCCTAGTATAACAAATATTTACCTTCGCTCTCTCGCCCTCTCGTCCTGTGTTACCTGGCGACTAAGTAGCTAGCCAAGCATTACATCTGCATTGTAGCTAGATATAATGTATAGGCTCACGTTTATCATTGTTAAACAGCAAAATAGTTCATCAATGCTCACTACAGAATCAAAATGGTATATTGTAATGCTTATGCCACAACTTTTAACTTATAGCTAGCCTATGTCTAAACAACACGGTTGGTAAAAATGAATAAATTAAAAACAAGTCCATGGTATAGCTATACTGTAATGCTTTGTTTTTTTTTGTCTTCAAATCATCGTAATAGTTAACAATCTTACTTCATACAGACGTATAGTGAGGAAAACCCTCACGTATAGTGAGGTAAGCATCCAGGAAGTATGCTCGCTTTCTCTTTGACACCAAGCTAATTTGTCCTATTCTAATCATTATTCCCATTATAGTACACCTACTTATTACATCTTTACAATGCAAAAGATAGTGTTCAACATCATGAGTTTTTGCAATTATTTTATGGTCCACCACAATCAACAGAGTATAATTCATGATCGGCTTTTATAGCTAACGTATGCTTGTACCACAATCCACAGTATTACCGTTAAAATTTTAATTGGATAAATTATGCAAAAGTAAAGGGCAGATTGTTCATAGCATAGCTTGTAGGCTAGTTCACATGCGCTTTCACCTGAAGGGGAGTGGAAAGCTGCAGGGTAGTCAAAGTCGAGGCTAGGCCTACATTGAACATGGTTTTGCAGCTAGCTTTATAAGGTACAAGATCGCTATATTGCTCACTTAGCAATATATAACATACCCGCCATTTCTCTCAATATTTGAGAAATTGACTTCAGCATGGAAAACGCTTCAAACTCATTGAAAACGATTTTAAAAAAGGTGCCCCGAGCTGTTAAAGCGGATCTGGTGTGATTGCAGCCTTTAGCTGTGTCTCAAACTGCATACTTCCATGATACGAGCACACATAGCGAGCACACATCCATGTTGGAGCGTGAGTCCAAACTGAAGTACGGTAGTGCGTAGCACGGATAAAGTACCCGTATGCGTGCTCCGTTTGTTCAAAATTTGGAGTATGCATCGATGCTTGCACCGACCGGGAAAAATCCCATAATTCCTTTTGAAAAAAGGTAAATAAAAAATACTAAAATTTCCATCGTAATGGTGGACCACGGTGGCGAGATCTGGCTCAATAATTTAGCTAACCTTAGATATCTTAGAAATATGCAATGCAATTTGCTAGCTATTAAATGACATAACATAGCTTGTTATCTTAGCCAGATAATAATGGCGTTAGTAATAGACACATCGATACTAAAACATGAATAGCCTATTAAATACTTGCAGTCCCATGATCTAACTTAGCCTACTTTCTAGATGGATATCAACCCAGTTAGCTAGCGTTGCACCAACATTAGATATACCCTCAGTAGCTTAAAGCCGTGTGATCTGGGAACTTACAAATACAGTAGTGCTAACGTTAATGTTGACACGACAGTTACCACTCTCAGTTCGTATTAGAGACACGTCTTTACGTACTGACATTTTAGCGACATAATTAACAGTTACATTACAGAACTTACCAAGAACACATCTGGACTACTTTGAAATGTTAGTGCTCCTGACTAGAGCAGAACTTATTTATCTAGATAGCTAGAACTCACCAGTATTGCGACCGCAACATAAAGAAAAAGTCGGTATGGTGGGCACGGTCAAGAACGAGATGGAATTTTGCCAGATACTCCCTCACCCCCCCACAAAAAACGTCATCTGTCATTGACTCCTCTACATGTTGACTGTAAATCTTCCCCTTGTTAAATCCCCTACAGTCTGGCAACTCTGTCCTGTAGCTAGAGGCGTGGTTTTTGCTAATTAAACATTCAGTTTCATGCTGCGTTAGCCGTGGTGACTCATGTTCATCGTGTAATGATTCACCTGAGATAACAGGAGAATTTCGATAAAGTTTAAGAGTTTGATTAAAACATATATAATGATCACAATAATAAATAAAAAAACAGAGAAAGTGGTGGGGCGATGCCAATTGGCCACACCTTTACCGGCGGCCCTGGCGTCTACACTGCATTTAAACAGTGTAGCCTACTTTTAAAATCATGAAGCAAATCGTGTTACAGAATACAAGAGTAACTCGCATCAAACTAATAATATGCTACAATGTCTGTTATAACAAACGGTGAATAACAAGCAAATCAAAACTTGATCAAATCCCATAATCCCATGAAAAAATGGAAATGTGATTTTATGGGCCAACAAGAGTAGGCTTAGTGCTAGTAAGCATCTAGGTATGATTAATTCAGTCCTGACCATCATCTGTAACTCCCGACAGAAACCGAGACATCCAATAAAACAGTTAGAAATAAACTGACTTTTCACCGTTTTCTTACAGTATAACCATTCAAAACACGCAAAATTTCTCATTTAAATATGGCTGTTTGTGGTTGGAGTAATTTGCAATGACTCTTGATCATCCGCAAAGTGTGAAATGTTAACGCCTGCAAATACTTTGGCTGCGCCCGCAAAATAACACCCTTTATTTGGGATCCTAATCGATCTCTCAATCTTTTGCGGGATTTCTCTCCTCATATTTTTATCCTGCGCCTGCGCGCACTGGCAGGCTGACCGCCCACAACACTGACAATTTGTCCCACGCCGCACGTTAATCGATGAGTCCCGCGGATACCGCAGGAGTCCCGTGGGAATGCAGACCTCTACACTGAACTAGAGTAGACTGTATAAAAACACATAGGTTGGGCTGTCAAACTTAGTGGGTGTACCAAAGAAAGTTGATTGACAGATTGTGCCTGTAGGAAAATACGGAAATAAATAGGGTAATATATATGGAAATAAATACGGATATAAAGTAAATAAATCAATAGCTAAATATATACAGAAATTAATAAATAAATTAATATATTCAAATGCATATATGAAAATAAATTGGTAAATATATACAGAAATAAATAAATAAATAAATGTGAAAATAAATCTGAAGAAAAATTTAAAAATAAATGTATAAAAAATGTAATAAAAGTTAAAGGTACTCTTACAAGCGATACTATAACGTCTGCATTTGAATGGATCTCTGAGAATTGGGGGGTTGGACTAGACTTAGCTGTAAATTATGCTGGAACAGTATAGAATACTTGGTGGGTAAAATGTCATTGTTGTGAATAAATATAGATTATTCATTATTTATATATTATTATATATCATACTGTAGGACCAACTATATGAAAATGTAGTGTTAATATGAATATGTTTTTCTGTGGTAGGATAAATTGCACAAAAGGCCCAAATGTGCAGAACAGCACACATTCAAGGCCTCAAATTCAAGGGCAGACACTCACGCCGGGAAAACAAGCTCATTATTTGTATCAAAGTGTGGTCAATGAACAATTGTCCCAAGCTAGGCACACAGTATGATCTCATCTCGACACCTGTAAATCAAGGACATATACACACACCCACATGCAGGGAAATTGAAGGAAAAAACTCGCTCTCAGCAGAAACAGCCATATTGCGAAACACTCCCTAAATTTCCCATGGCGAGTTTTTAGTTATCTCAAAAAGCAGGCAATGGACCCATTCATTCACACACACATTCACACACACACACACACACACACACACACACACACATACACATGGGCAACTAACTGAATGTTTCTAGCCCGTCTGAAGAGATAGCATGAATTACTCCCTAAACATTCCTTGTTAAAACGTCTGGCTCCCTAGCCTTGGAAATGTATGTGTGCGCGCAGTTTGGGAAACCAATAGTCTATTAAATCCAAAGAAAGCATTTCTCTTTTCCTTCACAAACATTTAGTATAAAAGACAATAAATTACAAATAATTTATCATGGTAGTTTTTTAAAGATGTTGTCTTTGGTTTATAAAGCAACCACCTGTGGTAAATAGCATTTAAAAAGCTTATAGCCAGTATTATTTAACCCATCAGAGATGTATGGAACTACTATGGTTAGACCATGGTCAGACTGTTTCTGAAATAATTGAATCATGGTATTACATTAAAATTATTATATAAATAAGGGCCAAGTGTAATACTCAAATAAAACCAGCAGAGACCGCTGCAGACCATGAAAAAAGAGGAAACGGGGAAAAACCCCCAAAAAAGAAAGGGAGGGTCAAAACAAAATATAAAAAGGTCAGCTGAATTTCATGGTGGTGTTGGTACTGGGTATTTTTCCTGTGATTAACGGACCTGTTTTACGTCTTGTGGGTGAGCATGAAATTGACGGACTTAGACTGGACCGTGTGATTGAGTGTTTAGCGATCAGCCTGGGTATGTATATTCATGCAAATCTTTCTATAATAAATTACGTTATACCAGACTCTGGAATGTAGTGTCTATTTGGAAGAAAGCTTGAGTTACGTGTAGTGGAATGGTCCTGACCCCTCCCGACAGGGCGGTGAAAGGATTGTTCGATTTATTATACGACATCATCAAGGGTCTGAGGTATCAAATGAGCCTCAAACCATCACTCTGCCAGATATGCAGTAAATATGGATGGATCACTTTAAGGGTTGTTTCTCCTGACAAATTGTTCTATTGAACTCTATGGAAAAATAAGTCAGGAGAAGAAACCCCTCATGTTATCATCCATATCTACTGAATTTCTGACAGCAGAGTGATGGTTTCCGGCTTGCTTGATACGTCAGACCCTTGATGACTTACAGCCATTTTTATTTATTTTTTATGATTTACAGCCTGTTTTGTGAGATGAGACAGCAGGGGATGTAGCAGCAGTTAGCATTAATTTAGCTACGACACTAGCGGCCCTGCGTCTCGGCGCAAGCAGCCAAACTGTGGGTTAAATCTGAAATCCTCCCCCCTGTCTGCAATCGCCCTCCTCCCCCTGCCATGAACGTTACCATTGCTTAGCAATGCTGGGTTATCTAGCTAGCAAGCTAACGATAGCTCATGGTAAGTTGTTTTAACATTGAGCTAGCAAGCTAACGATAGCTCATGGTAAGTTGTTTTAACATTGAGCTAGCAAGCTAAGGGTAGCTCATGGCAAGTAATTTTAACATTTAGCTAGCAAGCTAACGATAGCTCATGGTAAGTTGTTTTAACATTGAGCTAGCAAGCTAAGGATAGCTCATGGCAAGTAATTTTAACATTTAGCTAGCAAGCTAATGATAGCTTATGGCAAGTTTTAATTGAACAGTTATTCAACAGTTATTCTTAAGTCCTTTCTTAAGTCCTCCTAACCATATCTATGCTCCTAGCTACTGTGATTGCCTAGCTAACGTTACTAGCCAGCTTCTCTAACTAGCTAGGTAATAAGAGCAGCTAATGTTAGTTTAACTATAATGTTTTATTTTGCTTACAAAATAAAACATAGCCACAAATAGCATCTAGCCATAGACTGTAACTCGTGGGTATTCAAATCTTTTAATAAGAGGACAGGTTCGGGCGGGTATTATGAACAATAGCCTAACATTATTAGTTATTTGGTTGTTCAGGCCTATATATGCGTATCTGTGATTGATTGATTATCAATATAGTTGATGGCAATAACGTTACCCTATGTTCGTTCGTGTGTGGTGATGCAGTGCATCTAGCTTGGCTACCGAGCTCTGCTCAGCAGATTTATTTTCAGTCCCAAAATTAAGAAAATGTACAGGGAATAGAGCCAAAGTATGTTTGCACTGACTCAATACGAGGATGTTTAAAATAAAACCAATAATTTATCGGAAAAGAAAAGTCTGTGCATTTCCTGGCTATACCTGGCTCGAATGCAATGTCGTGAGACAAACAAGCACCGGAGAAGCGGAAGTGAGGAACTTAAATACCCCGCAGGCAGAAGCGCAGGTGAAAACAATAATGAAGGCTGCAAACCACGAAATGGAACGTGGAAAAAATCCAATTGATTCCCAATCGTGAAGGCAGGACAAGAGCCGCAAAAGAAAATAAAACAAACAGCCACGAACCACTACAGCTCTGCCATCCTCAACAAACCCCACCCAACAAGCTAAACAAACCCGGGAAACCCGGGTTCAATCCAGTACTTCAATTTGTTGGAGCTGTGCATTGGTAATGGGACAAAATATGAAGTTCATCCGTGCATACACCAGAGGGGTGCACACACACACGTATAGGCTATAATAAATGTTATTATTTACCATGTTGGATTGTGACTGCCTTTTCTTCATACGGTTTTTGAGGAACTGTAAATGTTTGTGATTAGGTTACAGGATGCATATGAAAGTTAATGCCAGCTACGATGTAATGTAGGCTAAGTACTTTAGCTAGCGTATGCACCCACCAACCTACAATGCAGACTATCTGGAACAGTTTTCAGAACGGGGTTTCATCGGATGCTGCGGGAAACCGTGACAGACGGCCAGGCCCCTCCCTGTCTATCAGTCGCGCATGGTACAGTTCACCACTCTCCTCTCGCAGGTAGTTGTGGAGCGCACAACATGCCACCCCCAGTTCCTCCACAATGGCTGGCTTTAGGTTGATTGTCGTCAGAAACACACACCAACGATTGGCTAGAATCTCAAATGCGTTTTCCACGGCCCACCTTGCCCTTGACAGTCTGTAATTAAAAATTTGCTGCTCGGTGGTCAGTCCTCTCCTGGCATATGGTTTTTGTAAATAGGGTTTCAGGGAAAAGGCTTCATCTGCTACAATGCAGAATGGAGTCGTCCTATCAGGTCTTGGCAGGGGGGCAGGTCTCGGAATATTAGCCGTTTTATCCCAAGAGACACCTGAAGGGAACACCCACAGAAAACGCCACCATCAGAGACTCTGCCATTACAGCCAATGTCAATGTACAGAAATTTGTAGTTAATGTCCACCAATGCCATGAGGACAATAGAATTGTATTTCTTATAATTATAGAACTCAGCGCCACTCAGGTACGGGTCGGATTCGCTATATGTTTCCCGTCCAGTGCTCCTAAACAGTTTGGGAACTGCCATGCACTGTCAAACCCATGGGCAACTTCCATCCACTCCTCTGCAGTATTTGGACACTGAAAAGACAGGGGAAAAAGTACGTTTAATATCCTATCCATTATTAGTCTTTATTAGTATTTATTTGTATTTAACAGCTATTAGTATTTAGTGTATTTAATCTATTCAAATGTTTTTAAATATGGTTGAGCACCCTATCCGGAACATGTATTACAAGCTCTGGAAGGACTCTCCTATGGAAAAATATGGAGTTGTGAAATAATCAAGTAGGTTAGACATGATGGTTGTATTGGGGCTTTAGGGCACTAGCCTTATGATTAAGCAGTCTACACATGAGGGTGCTTCATTAAAACTAGGATGGAAAGTAAAGATGAGAAGCTGCAGTAACATTTTAAAACATTTTTAATGTGTTGACTGCTTATATTATTAAAGGTGCAATATGTAACTCTTTTCATTGTTCTCACCACACCGTAACTCAAAATACAAACCTGTTTTGCTTTAATGTTTACAAACAATACAAAGGTAAACAAACCTTTTATGGCTTAAAGTACATCTAAATTTTTATCTTTTTATCTCTTGCAAACTGCTATTCCTTGTATCAAGAGCTCTATCAGAGGTAAAAGATAGTTTTAAATGTAAACAGAAAAGAAAATGTTTGCTTACATTTGTAGGGCGGGTCTCCCTCTTGAACGGCGGCGTATTCGGTCTAGTACACGCCGCCTTACTACGCGCAAGCTCAAAATGACCAAAATAACCTCCAGAGCATAGAAAAGGTGGTCCATTTCTATAATATAGCCTGTGGATGCCAGTAGGATCCCAGCAACAACAAAATATCTATATACAGTATCAATAAAAAAATATAAGAATATACAATAACTACAAGAACTATGATTACATACAAGAAGTATATATACATTAAAAAATAAAGATTAATATAGAGTTAATCTGGAGTTGGTTGAAGTTTGTTGGATCAGTGTGCAGCTGAATTTTAAACGTCCAACATTCTAACAACAACTGCCAACTTTGGCATTGGTTGGGGCAGTGTGCAGGCACCTTAAAGGGTAACCAAGCCCCTAGTTTTAGCTAGACCATGCCTTTTTCGTTATTTAAAAAAATGCATCCAGCGACAGAAAAAAATGGGCTGGACTATGGCTGGCTACCACGCCCCTTCCCATACGCTGCCCTCGCTCTGTCACGAAAAAGAGTATCCCCTCCCTTCCCAAGGCATTTTTGGATGATGATGCGAGGCTGGTAAGCAGGTGAAGTGACCAGAAGAGATGAGAATGTGGCTTGATAACCAATCAGATTAAATATTTGACGTATAAATTATCCTCCTTTTCTAATTTTAATTCCCAATTCTTAGTTCTGTCATGGAAGACCCGTTAGTTAAAAAAAAACATAATTTTAAGACCCCCGTAGGCCTACAATAATTTAATATTTCCCATCTGGCGTCACTGAAGCGGGACAACAAATTGAACGAGACAGAGTAGCCAGCTAAACTGAACGAGATCGAATTAACTGCTCTTCCTACTCGAACGTCTGATACTGCGGTCAAAATGAATGACAAATTGCCACAGTCGGTCTGTAAGTTCACACATTGAGCTTACATCGGCTAGCCTACAAGTTGAATGCAGGATTAATGTATAAAATCAAGTAACTGATATTTATTATTGTAAACTTACACATTGTTATTGGTAAATGCAAGTTTAGTGGGGCGGGCACTGGCAGAATTGTTGGACGTGCATGTAGGTTAGCTACTACAAATACTGAGTTGGCTATCACGGATTTAACTGACGCCATTTAAAAAAAAATATTTATCAAAACTCGAAAAGTTCGAAAGGTTCAATACAATTAGATGTCTCAGAACGAGATCACTCGGACCGTGCAAAGATCCGAACCGCCGATCACTATCCACGACGTCCTGAACTTGATCTCTCCTTTTATATGTCCTGATAAAAGGGCCAGTGTTGTAGGTCGGTCTCGAGACCACTTTTTCCAGGTCTCGGTCTTGGTCTCGGTCTTGGCTCTCTACGGTCTCGGTCTCGGAGGTTTGCGGTCTCGAATATGCCGGTCTCGATGGTAAAAAATATATATGATATCTTGGTGTAAATTGAGACAAAATGTGCTGACGTTTGTCATTTAAAATACGCAGTTGAAACTGTTTTTCATGGGTGCTGACATATCGCGTTATCAAGTAAATGCGTAATGCAGCAAGCAATGAACTTATATACCTTATATACCCGCAACTGCCTCCCATAAAACACGTCGCACGCAGCTCACAGCATTATTTCGGCGTTCAAATTCCGTTGATCGCGTAGGGATTATTGTCTATTATATTTCAGTACAATAGTACAAGTTCGTACACCCCTACGATTTGTGTATACGCGTGCGTGTGTGTGCACACCACGTAACTCTATGGTGCACACGTCACTCGCAAGAAAAGCGTCCAATCCCAAACACGTGAATACAATACAGTACCTGGCCGAGATAGCGTGCATGTAACTTATAAGTACGTTTTGCAGATCCCGCACAATTTACCACTACGTTTCTGTCACGTCAGCGTTCGAACTTTGAAGAATTCTGTGCTGGGTACGACGGGTATCTTGGAATTTTTACATCTATTCTAAGAAATTCCTGCTGAAATTAACATGTCCAGCAGATCTGCTGTTATCAGATTTGGTTACAGAGACCATAAAGAGTTTGCTGATGAGAAAGCAGGGAATAAAAAACACTCTGCTGTGTGTATTTTCTGTCCGGGTACAAGGCGGATCACCGAGACATGCGGAACAAGCTCGGCGTTTACAAGGCATTTGAGTCGGACCCACAAAGCCAAGTAAGTTTAACGAGTTATTGATTCATTTAGTATGTAACAGAAGTAACCTTAACTTAATGGCCTTTGGCTTTGTCGTTTTTATGCCAAGCATGAAGGCCAAACCTGCACAGCCCAGTCATGTGCACTTGTAATTTTTTTGTATTGTGTGCCTGACAACTATTGGGCGAGCGAGGGGAGTCTCGCCACGATTATTCTACTTAACTTATATACAAGTCATTAACAGTTGGGTTTTACTTTTACGTTAGTCGTTACATCATTCTTTGGACCTCTGCCTAAGAGTCTAACATTAGACTAGAATAAGACTCGGTTACATGTCATTGACTGGAGTATCTTTGACAATTGTGCAGAATCAGATGAGCCACAGAAACTAGTATATTACTAGTAACACGGCTTAGACAGTGCGTTATTTCCCTTAGTCCCACATGTACATTTTCCAATTATAGAGTAAACATTGAATAACCTCCATTCTGTGATCAGAGACAGGAGTTCAAGCAGGGGAAAAGAGGGAATTTATTGCTCACAATCCCCTGCCCACCACACCTCACGGAAAAAAGTATTTTTTTTGGGGGGGGGACGACTAAGAACCAAGCTGTACTTGGCATAAGAGTTAAGAGGTATACTGGTTGAGACTCTGTATTGTTGGGCTGGCATCGGAGTAAGAGGTCTGATATTCTGATATCATTTGAGCATAACAGCGTACGATAGAGATGGACCATGTTGTATAGTTTCAAAAGACCTGGAAGTACTTATTGATTTATCAGACTAGCTCATAATGAATGTAATACTAGATGCCAGCATCTTCGGCACCAGTAGAAAGAATTTTTGGATACCCTTTGTTGTACTTGTGATTTACAAGTTAGTACATCAGGCATCTTGATTTGTAATAAGATATTTATGAAAGCGGGCATAATACCTTTTAAAATATTTTTTTCCCCCAGAATAATTCTTAATTTCTGTTGAGCATATTTCATCTGTCTTCACAAGTAATTGAATGCATGGTTGTTTTACAGTTGCATAGTACACGTTGCTACAAAAGAAAGATATGTTGCATATGCATACACATTACATTTACTTTGGTGCAGTGTGCCGTTTGAGTAATGTTGCTATCAGTTCATACGAAATAGTGTTGAATATTCATCATGAACTTATTTTTCCTCATTTGAAATTGGATTTATTTTATGGAGTGAAACTTAAGGTTGGATAATATATTATGAAGCAGTGTGCAATAAGCCAATAAATGTTTATTACCATTGCATTTAGATATTGGTCACTTTTGTTTATTTGTGCCATATTAGACGTATATTAAATGTAAGTGCACACGGTCTCGAGGTCTCGTCTTGGTCTCGGACCATTCAGGTCTCGGTCTTGGTCTCGGACCATGGGTCTTGGTCTCGGTCTTGGTCTCGGACCATGAGTCTCGGTCTTGGTCTTGGTCTTGGTCTCGGGCATGGCGGTCTCGACTACAACACTGAAAAGGGCATTTCCAAATGATGACGAAATTAAGTACCAGAGAGGCATGGCTCCCATTGACACATTTTTTAAATATCATTCAACCCATAGAGGTCAGGATTCTGGTAATTTTCATTGCAAAATGAGAAACATCAACCTTTGTATTGAACATTCGAGATTGGGACTACAGTCAATCACTAGCATTTTGGTGTGGCCCAATACATAACTTATCAACTAAAATAAGTTGTTTCAGTGCTTGGTTACCTTATAAGATGCCTGCTTTTCTGCATGCTCCGCCTTTCAAATCTCCTATTGGCGAGGGACGATGACCGATTCACCTCGGTGGACCTACAGGAGGTGTACTCCCACATCCCCATAATTGGGATCACTGGAAGTACCTCTATTTCCTGCTAGTCAGGGAGTAGAAGAACTCCCATTATGATTGGCAAATCTGTGCCCTAATAAAGGCTCAAGCTAGAAGGGACACATAAACTGTGCTGCCCCATTTAGTCAGCTGGGGCTTGAACCAAAACAGGGGAAGAGTCACTTCACCTCCAAGGAGAGGGGTTTTTATGGCAGCAGCTGCCCAGCTCATGCCACTTAGACTGCTGCACATGCGCCCATTACAGTGGTGGATGGCAGCACACAGGGTGTGACCACACAAGGACGGACTGCGAATCCTTTTCTTCAGGCCAGTGTGTTCGAGAGTGAACATCACCACAAACACCTCAGAGAGTGACTTGGCTGGGAGGGTCAGTCCCTGCAAGGGTAGTGAAGCACTTCATGAGCAGAGATGCGCATCAACCATCCAGAAATTAAGGCAGTGCTTCGTGCATTGACCCATTTCCTCCCAGTAATCCGAGGCAGACACATCCTCGTTCGGACAGTGAGCTCC
Organism: Ilyophis sp. 1 JC-2022; assembly: GCA_022702515.1. Lineage (NCBI taxonomy): Eukaryota > Metazoa > Chordata > Actinopteri > Anguilliformes > Synaphobranchidae > Ilyophis > Ilyophis sp. 1 JC-2022. The sequence continues at coordinate 8,195,675 of CM040406.1, read as the reverse complement.
GCTGTTGTTTCCTACAAAAGCCAACAGTGTGGCATTCAGTCTCCACCCCTACATACCAAGACATTCTAACTCCCGCTCTGGGCCCATGCCTGAGGCGTGTCCCTTAGGGCAGTCCACATGCCAGGCACTGCCAATGTGGCAGCCTATCTGCTGTCCTGAGGGGACATTTTTTTCATCAGCAGAGAATGCTCATTATCCCTGTGGTACTCCATAGTGGGCCCAGTGGGGACCTTTGGCATGGAAGCCTTGGCGAGCCAGTGGCCTTCAACTCTGCTTTATGCTTTCCCACTTTTCCTCTCCTGCCAGTGCTTCTGGCAAGCAGGGCTGTCTCAAGGGTGGGCAGGGCCCAGGGAGAGTCAACCTACGCCAGGCTACGACATCACACAACCAACCAATTGAAGAATGAGTAGGCTATGCCATGCCCTTGAATTCAAATATTGTAATGAACAATAACAACTCGCCACACTTAATTTCTCCAATTAAAATTAAAACAATAATACTGTGGGTTGTGGTACGATCATAGCTATGAACCATTAATTGTAGATTGTTCTATTGATTGAGGTGGACCATAAAATAATAGCAAAAGTACACTAGCTTTTTCATTGTAAAGAGAGGTAAAAAGCAGGCTGAGGGTGGGATATATAAATAAAAGTTTATAAATACTGACAGCATATTAAGAGATGCATCGCAGCAAGTCACACCTATCAGAATTTATTCAGCATTTTTTGATGCATATTTCTCCGGATGATTCTAATCATTATTTCCATTATAGTAGGCCTACGTTTATGACAATGTTTGTGAAGACATACAGTATGTATTCGAGGTGTTAACATTGCAGAGTAATTTTCTTGTGTCACAGTGTGAGACATTGCACTTCGCTTTGTGACACTTGAATGATATCGCACCCTCTGCCTGTCTTTTACAATGTGTTCAACATTGTTCAACAATGGGACTCTTTGCAATTGTTTTATGCTCCGCCACAATCAATCTACAATTTGTGGTTCATAGCTATGCTCGTACCACAATCCACAGTATTATCGTTTTTAAATATTAACTGGAGAAATTGAGCAAAAGAAAAGCGCAGAGCATATCGTGTGACGTTAGCTTGACAAGCGCATTCACGTGAAGGGGAGTCGAAAAACAGCACACTTGCTTCAGCAGCGTTGACCTGCTCATCCTCCTCCATGTTTTTCTTTATGAATCTATCCAAGGAACCTTTCAATTTTACATTTCATTAATCTCTTTTCTTTTTTACGCTCCTGAGCTATAGCCTACTTTCTAAATTTGTCTAGGTCTCTGCTGTTTTAGCATGCTACTTAAAAAAAAAAAAAAACTTAGCTATGCAGCGTAGGGACGTAAGCCTATAGCTACTTCCCACATAATGTCAACTTTCCGAACGCCATTTAGGCTAAATGTATTTCCGTGTGCCTGGGTGCGCTTCACAAAGATATATATTAGATAAATATTATTTTAGAAAAAAGAAAAGAAAAAAAAGGTTGTTATTTAAATAAATTTTCCCTCTCACTGCAGGGCCCTGTGAAGTGCGGGGCCTGGGGAGGGCCTAAGCTGGGGCTTGAACCAAAACAGTCAGCTGGGGCTTGAACCAAAACAGTCAGCTGGGGCTTGAACCCCTCTCCCAAACTGGCCCCATCAAACCTAGCATAGCAGCCTTGAGGGAATTGCGAATGGGGCGCCTCCCAACCAGAACGGATATCACATTACATTACAGTCATTTAGCAGACGCTTTTATCCAAAGCGACATACAGTAAGTGCATACAGAAAGGTCATCGAAGTAACTACAGAACAGATAGGAAAGCACATTATTCCCATACAGTAGCAACTATCCCTAGTAATGAACACTGAATGCAGTTCACAGTGAACTGGGTAAATCAGCTCTACTACAATTCTATTCTAAATATTATAAACTTGGATACACAGTTCAACAAAAACACATTACATTACATTATAGGCATTTAGCAGACGCTCTTATCCAGAGCGACTTACACAACTTCTTACATTTATCCATTCCTATACATCTGGATATATACTGAAGCAATTCTGGTTAAGTACCTTGCTCAAGGGTACAACGGCAGTGTCCTACCTGGGAATCGAACCTGCAACCTTTCGGTTACAAGTCCCGTTCCTTAACCATTATACTACACATACCATGAGGTCCTAGATAAGTATTAGTCCAGGTGGAGTCTGAAAAGGTGTGTTTTCAGGCCACGACGGAAAGCAGGCAGGGTTGGCATGGAACGTAGGGGAATGGGAAGTTCGTTCCACCACTGGGGAGCTAGGGTGGAAAAGCTCCGCAGTCGGGATGAGCAAGTGCCATTGACACGGAGGGGGGGAAGTGCAAGTCGCCCTGCAGTAGATGAGCGAAGTGGTCGAGAAGGAACATAGTTCTGGATCAAGTCCTGCTGGTAGACAGGGCCTGTCCTATTGGCTACAGTGTAGGCCAGGGTCAGAACTTTGAACCTGATCCTGGCTGCAACTGGCAGCCAGTGGAGTGACCTCAACAGGGGGGTGACGTGAAAATTTCGGGAGGTTGAACACAAGCCAGGCAGCTGCGTTCTGGATGAGTTGAAGAGGCAGGATGGCGCAGGCTGGTAAGCTTGCGAGCAGGGAGTTACAGTAGTCCAGGCGTGAGGTGACTATAGTCTGGACCAAAAGCTGGGTGGAGTAGGTGGTCAGGTACGGTCGAATCCTCCTGATGTTGTACAGGAGGAACCTGCAGGACCATGCCGTCGCCCTGATGTGGTCTTTGGAGTCCAGCTGGTCGTCTAGGACCACCCCCAGGTTCTTTGCAGAGCGGGAGGCAGCCACTATGGTCCCGTCGACGGTGATGGAGAGGTCAAGTAGTGGGGAGGTCTTGTATGGCATGAAGAGGAGCTCTGTCTTGTCGAGGTTGAGCTTCAGGTGATGGATAGTCATCCACTCAGAGATGTCGGCCAGACAAGCAGATATCCTCTCCTTCACCTGTTGGGTAGAAGGAGGGAAAGAGAGGAAGAGTTGAGTATCGTCAGCATAACTATGGTATGAGAAGCCATGTGAATTGATTACTGAACCAAGGGACTTTGTATAAATGGAGAACAGCAGAGGACCCAGTACAGATCCCTGTGGGACTCCTGTAGACAGGGGATGGGGTGCAGAGACAGAACCCTTCCAAGAGACTTGGTAGGATTTATCAGCGAGGTACGATACAAACCAGGAGAGGGCAGTCCCAGAAATGCCCATCTCAGAAAGTGTGGAAATCAGGAGTTTGTGGTTGACCGTGTCGAACGCTGCAGACAGGTCAAGTAGAATCAGGACAGAGAAGAGGGATGAGGCTCTAGCAGTGGAGAGTGCCTCAGTCATGGCCAGGAGAGCAGTTTCCGTGGAATGTCCGGTTCTGAAGCTGGACTGATGGGGGTCAAGCAGGTTGTTCTGGTGGAGAAAAACAGACAGTTGGTTATGGACAGCTCGTTCAAGGGTTTTGGACAGGAAGGGCAAGAGAGATACAGGACGGTAGTTCCTGACATCAGAGGGGTCCAAGTTAGGTTTTTTAAGGAGTGGGGTTACACGAGCAGTCTGAAAAACAGCAGGAACATGGCCACAGGTTTGGGAGGTATTGATAATAGAGGACAGATATGGAACGAGCTCAGCAGATATTGACTGGAGGACTGCTGACGGGATGGGGTCCAGTGGACAGGTGGTTGCGCGATGGTGCATCACGAGTTGGAGCACATCTGCATCCTCCAGAGTCTTGAAGGATGACAGCGTGGCGATGGGTTTGGTATGGGGGATGTGGGGTATCACCTGATTTGTGAAGGAGTTGCGGATCTTGGCCACCTTCCCCTCAAAGTGGGTCAGGAAGTCATCTGCAGAGAGGGAGGAGGGTGGAGGGGGGATAAGCAGGGAGGAGAAGGTGGAAAATAGTTTCCGTGGATTAGACACACATGCATTCATTTTAGTCTGAAAAAATGAAGTCTTAGCCGATGTAGTTGCAGCTGTGAAGGCTGCCAGCAGAGTGTGATAGGAGGCCAGGTCATCTGGGGATCTGGATTTCCTCCACTTTCTTTCAGCGCCTCGCAGCATGGTTCTGCTGGATCTGAGGGAATCTGTCAGCCACAGGGAGGGGGGTGATGGTCGAGCTGGTTTGGAGACAAGAGGACAAAGTGAGTTGAGAGACTGAGAGAGGCAGGAGTTAAACATAGAGGTGGGAACATCAACATGCATATTAGCAAAGGAAGCAGGAGGAGGAAGTATAGAGAGAGCGGAAGTAGTGAGAGAGGAGTGCGAGAGGGTGCGGAGATTTCTCCTGAACATAACAGTGGGTGGGTCGTTAGTAGAGTTGAGGGAGAGTGGGAGGGAAAGAGAGAATGAAATAAAGAAATGGTCCGATACATGGAGCGGGGTCACCGTGAGTTCAGACGTGGCGCAGCTCCTGGTGAGTACAAGGTCTAGTTGGTTACCAGCCTTGTGGGTGGCAGGCAATGGGGATTGAGTGAGAGCGAAGGACTGGAAGAGTGAGGCGACACTGGATAGCTGTGAACTCTCTGGATGGAGGTTGAAGTCTCCCAGTAGGATTACAGGGCTGCCATCCTCAGGGAAGGTGCTCTGGAGAGTGTCCAGTTCATCCAGGAAAGCGCCGAGTGGACCTGGAGGGCGATAGAGAACTACAATGTTAAGTGTAGATGGGTGGGTTATAGTGACTGCATGAAACTCAAAAGAGGAGAAATTCAGGCAGTGTGCAGTGGGAATAGAGAATTTCCAAAATGTGGAAATCAGCAGACCAGTACCCCCGCCTCGGCCAGAGGCCCTGGGGGTGTGGGAGAAGGAATAGCCAGCAGACAGAGCAGCGGGAGTGGCTGTGGTATCTGGAGCGATCCAGGTCTCAGTGAGAGCTAAGGAGTGGAGGGACTTCACCTTGGCGTAGGCAGTGATGAAGTCAGTTTTCTGGACAGCTGAGCGGCAGTTCCATCGTCCACCCACCACTGAGAGTTCCTTATGAAAGGACAGGGGTGAGCAGACCAGGTTAGCCGGGCAGCGCCTGCGATGGTTGGACCTCCAGGCGTGAGGCATATAGCACAGAGGAATGGGGGTTAGACACATGGTAGGGGGTGATAAGGCAAGTTAAGTGGTGAAAGGATAAGAACAAACAGACAAGTCATACAAATTGGCGACGAGGCTGCCGTACTTACAGCATCCTCTGCTTTAATTTATGCACTATTTGCTCATTCCCGATTGCATTCAGCTGCTTGCAGGGCTAATTCATTCAGGTGAAGCTAGTTGAGATTAGCAACACAAAAGGCCGGTTGTTGGCTTAATACTAGATACAAGTCAGTTTAAACAGATCGCTAACTACTGCAATTTACTTCAGCTACACAATGACTACAAAGCGGTTCAATTACCTAATGCACAGCTAAAACCGAATGTAAAAAAGATACTTAACCGATCCAACGGCAGAAAATCAACAAATGCTGTCTAGATGCACTCGCAGGGCCAGGGCCTGCTATGGCATCCAAACCTTTGGATTTACAGCCTGCACAATTTAGTCCTTGGACGGAGGTTGCTGTGGTGCCTAGATCCAGGGTGCTAGAGAGGCTTCAGATATTGAAAGTCCCTTCTACAAGGGCACTGTATGCGGGCAAGGTTCAGCTGCTGGTGACATGCTAAGAGGTCTGACCTGGTCGTCTGGCATTCCAGTCGTGTTAGTGTTCCTTGAGTCCTCTTGGAAGAAGGGTTGGCGGAATCGATGCTTTGAGGTTACTTGGTGGTCATCTCTGACTGCCATGGGCATATGAATGGCCTGAGGGTGGGATCACACTTTCACAATCGCCAGTTCCTCCGGGGAGTCAGGCGGCTTTGCCCTCCTTAGTCTAAAGCTCTCACTGAGCCACCCTCGAGCCCTTAGCCGGTCTCATTATGAAGCACCTCTCCCTGAAAACTGCTTTCCTGCTCCTGTTGTGTCTGTGAGGTGTGTAAGCAAGCTGCATACACTGTCAGTACAGCCCTCCTTTATGTGGTTGGGCAGCGGTAGCTGTGGCTTTTATGCTCCCTAATCCCGCTTAAGATCCTCTCGCTGTTGTACAGTTCTCGGCCTTTTATGTGGTAGGCTTTTCATCCTCCCCTCATGAATCACATGAGGAAGCCAGACTTCACTCACTGTGCCCTGTCCATGCCCTGTGGTCTTATGTTTCCCCAGACAGGGGTTGTGGTGGAAAACCAGCAATGTTTTTATTAGTTATGGAGCACCTATGCAGGGCCAGGCCTGATCTAACTGCATTTGACCCACTAGATCATAGATGCGATTCCCATGGCCTACAGCAGTGCCGGCATGCCCCCTCCCACAATGGTGGTGGCTCACTCCACTCAGAGTTTAGCTGCCTCACAGGCTTCATTTCATGGTGCTCCACTTTCTGACGATTGTGCTGCAGCTGGCAGGGCATCGTCCCTCACGTCATCATGGTTTATCGCCTGGACTTGTCATACAAATCAATTGCCTCCTCTGTCCACAGGGCAGCCTTTCAGTCGGCAAAAGAGAATGGGAGGCAGACACACACCATATTTATGGTGGACGTGGTGCCCACCGTGTAGTGGTGGTTCATTTGCTATTCAGTCTCCTAGCAGCTCACCCTCTCGGCGTGGATGGCCCATACCATGGCATGTTGATAGCATGTTGACCTTATTCATAGAACCGGGGTTACCTTTGTAACCATTTGTTTTATTGTTGTCAAGCTAAACTCTGGTTGATAGTTCTATTTGGACCGAAATTCCATTACTCGTTACTGACCATTATTATGCAAAATCCTCTCATCGTTAATTCTGAAAACAATGATTCTATCAGGAAAAAATCAGTTTGTTCTCGTTTTTATACCATAATATGAACACCAATTTTGGTTACTTTTGACATTAGTTACATTATTTATGAAAATTGCATGAAACCACAACTATCCACAAGTATCCAATCAGATTTACCTCCCCCTCTCTGTCTCTGTCACGCAGTGTAGCCTATTTTAAATAGCCTAACTTAGGCTAAGGAAATTGCATTTCAGATTTGCATCATGAGATGGGAACATTTGAAAAAATACTAGATACGGAGTTTGTGAGATGTAATTTTTCATAGCTAAGAAATGGATAAAATACCTTTTTAATACACAGATTAACGTGCTTTGTGAAGTAACTTACTCGCATTCACAACCAGTCAGCATTTTTCACGGTACATCGGGTAAAGTCCTACTATGTTAGGCAACGTTAATATTTACAAACTGAATAAATACACCTCCACCTCTAACCACAAAAATGTCTTTCAAAACATCGAACAAAAAGTTTGGAAATTTGTGTTTGGTAGATTATTTCTCTGTTGTAACAATGCTTCTTGGCAATACATTTTATACCGTTGGAAAGCCTGTTTATTTCCCTTTTAAATGGTGCCCCATTTGTAAGGAACATGCATTTGTGGGATGAGCAGCACAGCTGAGTATGTGGGTTGCGCCCATGTAAAATGTGCTAAATCTTCTCTGCCAATGCCAAACAGCTTATTCTGCTGTTGCTAGTGACTCTTGTTTGGTGTTGTTTGGTGGATTGGATGATTGAAGTCTATCAGTAACAAGGAGGAAACAAGACATATTGGCAATTTTACAATTTATTAATTTAACAAACAGTCAGGAGCCTCAGTAGCGTGTGGAAGAACCATACACAGCCACAACAGCCTGGCACCTCCTCCTCATGCTGGTCACCAGCGTGGTCACACACTGCTGTGCGATGGCATTCCACTCCTCAACCAGGATTTGTCGCAAGTCAGCCAACGTGGTTGTGTTGGTCACTCTAGCACGAACAGCACGCCCAAGCTGATCACACAAGTGTTCAATTGGGTTGAGGTCAGGACTGTTGGCAGGCCATTCCATTCTCTCTACTCCCAAATTCTGGAGGTAGTCTCTGATAAACCCCGCTCTGTGGGGGCAAGCGTTGTCATCTTGGAGGATGGAGTTCGGTCCCAGACTGTGGAGATATGGGATTGCCACTGGTTGCAGAATCTCATCTCGATATCTCTCTGCATTGAGATTGCATTGAGATGCCGCCCACACCATCACACTGCCTCCACCAAAAGGTGTTACTCTATCGGTGCAGCAATCAGCATAGCCTTCTCCCCGTCTTCTCCACACTTTGACCCTATGATCCAACTTCCGTAGGCAGAATCTGGACTCATCGCTGAACATAACGTTCCTCCACATGTTCAGGTTCCAGTGCAGGTGTTGCCAACACCAGCGCAAACGGGCCTGACGGTGAAGGGCAGTCATGGCAGGCCTCCTGGCAGCCCTATGAGCCCGGAGATTGGCTGCGTGCAGTCTGTTCCGGATTGTCTGGGCCGAGAGCCGTGTGCCATATCGTCCTGCAAACCTTGACTGCAAATCTGTAGAAGACAGCCTACGGTTCCTAAGTGCTGAAAGGGTGAGGAACCGGTCTTCTTGGGGTGTCGTCTTCTTGAGACGCCCACTTCGCGGTCTGTCTCTGACATCCCCCGTTTCATGGAACTTGGCCTTCAGTTTGGAGATGGTACTAGGGCTCACTCCAAATAATGCCGCAACTTGCTTTTGCGGAACACCAGCTTGAAGTTGCCCTATCGCACGGGCCTTATCAAGATCAGACAAACGTGGCATGCCGATTCTTGGAGCAGACACCAATTGACCACTGTAGCAGGGCCCATGCTCACAGGTGCTGCCAATCAGGTGCCAATCAGGCACCTGATTGTCAGCACCTGGAGGTACCGGAAGCTCAAAACAAGAGTCTATAGCGACAGCAGAATAAGCTGTTTGGCATTGGCAGAGAAGATTTGGCAAATTTTTCATGGGCGCAACCCACATACTCAGCTGTGCTGCTCATTCCACAAATGCATGTTCCTTACAAATGGGGCACCATTTAAAAGGGAAATAAACAGGCTTTCCAACGGTATAAAATGTATTGCCAAGAAGCATTGTTACAACAGAGAAATAATCTACCAAACACAAATTTCCGAACTTTTTGTTCGATGTTTATATGAAAGTTTTTGTAACTAAGATATTTAGCAAATACAAACTTTTGAATTAGCTAATTTACCGGCTTTATTAATCAGCTGTTGCTGTTGCTATGGGTACCATTCATAAAAGAGGCAAATCTGTGGCTCTGGCTGCAGATAACGTAGATCAGGGGTGCACACACTTTTTCAGCGATGACCCAAGGATATCAATCCATACTTTTCATGACCAAAACTAATGTAATTTTCATTAATTAACAATTAATTGTTAAACCGCTGACAATTGGCATGTTTTTAATACATAAAAGCTAAATGTTACTGAAGTTACTGAAACTAGCAGGCAATTAATCACAAAAAGCATAGTGAAACGAACAGAATTCTATGCCGTATTCGCACTGGACTAGTATTAACTGGGGGCCGTATGTGATTTAGGAATCAGCATTCGCATAGCATAAACAATGTCTGTATTTCACTTGAATGTAGCCTACTGATCAAATCCCAAGGATTTTCACCGGATATGATTGAAATGTAACATTACTTCCACATTGTCAGTTCACAAAGAGTTATGAGTTATTTTCTGAACATTTAAGGCAGGGTATGCAGATTGGTGCATTGACGGTGGCTACAGGATTGGATACAATTCACTTTCAATTCAGTAAATTCGGAAGTAGCCCTACATTTAAAAACTTTTGGCATAAAAATCACATACAAAATGTTGTCAAAATTTGCATTAATAATTTCCACCACGGTGTCCATAATTCTCTACCTGGAAAAGACATCGAAAAACAAGGTATCCCCCCAAATTACTGAGATGCCGTGGTATAAAAATGTTTTAACTTTAATTTTAAACCGGAAGTGGCTGTGTATTTAGAGCTGTTTTAATTATTGGTCATGTTTAGACTTTTTTTTTTAATTTCAGTGCTTGAAATGGGTTGACTTTTCAATGACCCAAAAAATAATTATTTTCACCTATCATTTTCGACCAAAATAGGCCATCGTTTACCCGTCTGGTGTAGACGTCTTTTCAACGCTTTTTGTGCTGTGTGGTGTGTGTTTTTGACAGAACATGCAATGAAATACACAATGCAATATGTGTTATGTTTGTAATCATGGTGTGATAAATGTGCATCAATATATAAAAGTGTCGCTATAGCGATTGCATTTAAAAAGTCACTGAAAATTCCATAGCACAGGCTTATTCAAGTTCTTGAAAACGTCTACCATAGCCAAAGTCAGCAAAGCTGCACCTAAATGCTATAGACCTAGTTAAATAAAGTGTATGGTAAAGATGATTCCTGCAATTAAATCAACGTGAAGTTGTACAGATTCAGATATTGCGTATGCTTGTTGAGTAGTCTTCACTGGATAAAAAAGTTAAGTAATTTTCTCTAAATGTATTGTGCTTAAAACCTTCGGATAATATATTTACTTCAGGCGTTTCACTGAGCATATTTGGTATCCAAATCAGTCTCCTAATTACTGTGTTCTCAAAGTATGTACTGTCTACTAAGTATACTGCATGCTGTTTAGTGCACACCTTTTAGTATGAGATGGGCAGTATGTGAAGAAACTAGAAATTAATTAATGCAGTCCCGGCATCACTTGTATTAAAATTTTCTGCAACCATCTGTGTTTGTTTGGTAATTGGAATTTCACGTCCAGCTGCATGTCATATTTAATGGACCAAAATGTTTACATACAACCTATATTTAAATACAACCATATAAATTTTTAATAAATCAATATCTGAAAAATTTTATAAACTTGGGCTATATGAATTGTATATTACTTACATTGGAAGACCTTCTTTAAGTTGTTTTTCCGCAATGATTTTATTATTTTCTTTTTTCCCCATACTTCCTTGAGGTATTTTATATCATCACATCCTTTTTGCTATGACTTTTGGGTATTCTCGTCAAGTCCACGAGTGCTTAGGGCTGTCCCTTTGTGAAAACATTTGACGAGTGCTCTTATGCAGACTTTTCACACCCTCTACCCACCATTTTTGCAAGTCCGCATCAATGCAGACTTACCTGCCCCCGGAAATATGCAATTAGACCAGTCTCAGGGCTCAGTTTGGGATTCAGCCTTTGATTCAAATTCATACTTTTCAAGAAGTAAGCAAGTTGCATAAATATGACGTGCAGCTTCGTTTTAAAAATGCTGATGTTTTCCTTCAACAACAACAAAAACAACATGTGACATGGCCATGCAATGGCAGGACTACTGGAAGACAGCTGCCACCGTCAAGACTGCAAACAGTAGCTAGGTAGTGTGCAAGTAGTTTGCTCATAGAAGGATTGCTCTTGTGCACATGGTGGGTCTTTGTTTTGTTCAGTTAAATACCAGTACTTGATAGCACACAGTGTGTATTTAAGAATGGAATGTGTTTTTTTTTCCATATAACTATAATGCACTAGAAGGTGGTGGTGCTTTCCAGTAGTCACTGAGGGAAGGGAAGTTACCTTGGGAAAAATAGTATGGAAGATATTTTTTTGCATACTGCAAGTCACATACTAAACAGTAAACAGTATGCAGTCTGCTAGTACTGAGACGGGTGTGTGCGGGTTGGACCTGTAATGCACGACTCAGAACACAGACGTAATAATAAATGCCCGCAAGGGCTTTATTATGGGGAAATCCAAAAATCGTAGTCAAACAAGCAAAGTCCAAAAACCAATAAATCCAGCCAATAACCCAAAATACAGTACCGAGGGAGAAGGCAGTCTCGAAATCGGTATCCATGCACAAGTTCAGTAACCAGAGTAGCTGTCAGCAGAGCAGAAGTACAATTCAGGGGTTAAGCAGAGTTCGTTGGTCGTGGGGCGTTGCAGGAGTCAGACCGAAGTCCTATCCGCGGCAGAGGTACAAACAGACAGCAGGCAAAACTTGTGGTCAAAAACAGGCAGTAGAAACGATAGGCTGGCAGTAACGATGGTCAGTAAACAGGCTTGGATCTATAACAGTAGTCAGACAATGGCTAAATGCTCAAAAGTGACAGTAGATAAACTAACAGGCAACAATTTCGCAAAGAAATGCCATGAACACTGATCTTATATGCAGGTGTAGACAGGTGCAGACACTTAGCTTGAGAGCAGCATGCGAAGGGAAATCAGGTGTGGAGGGCTGACAAGATAACAAGATAATTAGTACTTGTTAGTAATAAACCTATCCTGACCTAGCGTTAGTAAATTAGTAAATGACATGCACGAGGAACGTAAGGTAAACATGAACACATGGTTAGAGAGTTAGTATTACCCAATCCTGATCTAACGTTAGTAGATTAGTAAATAAACACGGGAGAATGAAACAATTAGGGAAGCGTGAGCGACAGCAAGAGAGAGAAACAGCATGAACGCAAGGCTGTGGAAAAACACGGAAATGTGTATGCTAACAATGAACTGCATCGTAACATAAACAGAACACAAGCATGACATGAACAAAAAATAAACTGTGACAAACTAAACATGAAACGTGGCATAAACATGACAGAAACGTAACAAGTACACAGTACACAGGAGACATGACGCAGAGAGGGCTCCGATTCGGATACAGCCGTCGTCCTATATTGAAATCACCCTTGACTTTTGATACATTGATAGAGAACATTTTCATGTCAGTCCAGCCTGTTTGCTGGGCATAATGCATAATGCTCTTGAAGTTGCTCTGTGCAGCAGAGTGACACTGGCCATAATAACAGATTTAGTGGTAATATGAGTTCAAAACAACAAAATAACGGCTTGAAATCACAATTATAGACTCCTGTGTGATTCTGTTCGCTAAAAGTGTAACCTACTGTGGAGTATGTTTAAGTGGTTTGCATGAAGTTTGCCCCGTTCATTTCCTTGCGGCTTACTACCAGGAACTACATGTCCGGTGTAGCGCACGTCCATTTTGGAAACAAAGGTGTCACATTCACGTGGCTCTGGTCTGAATTTTCAGAAAAGACTACATAAACTAACATGCAACAGTCATGTGATCCTGGGCGTAATTCCCAACAAACTTGACCAATCAAGAGTTCTCGTCCTATAAAACTTTCTCTTACGCTTACTCTTGCTGCATGGCTTTAATTCCAATCTGAACACTCCTCTCCTGTTCATCTTTCCGGCTGAGAAAGGGACGAGACTAGGCTGACATAGGTAAGGGAACATGCGGAGAACTATTCTCTCCCTCGGGTTATGCGGCCACAACAACCACTGTCCCAAGCTCTCAGTAAGCGTGTTCCAGCAAAGCCACATAATCTGCGTCCACAAAGGGATCAGTTTATTTACTTGTTACGTGCTATCATTATACAACATAGCTTAAAGTGACAGCCAGATAAATGTGCATAGCCTAGGTTACCACATGCCATAAACTGTAAAGGTTCCAACAACGACTCATCAAAGGAACCTGGACCAGCAAGAAGCTGGATCCGCAAAGAAACAAAGCAAAAAGGACAGACCAACCCAGGGAAGCTGCCAAAAGCCAGAACGTTTTCTCTCGGACATCAAAAGCCACTGACCCCCCTGTGTAGCTTCTCCAGCATAGTAAGACTGACACGAACATCAAGGCAATAGTTTAGGAAAACTGTTGTTTAATGTTTATTGTCAATGTAATTACATGTTTGATTGTATTCGTTGTATTTAGAGTAACTTTAGGCGTAAACAGGAGGTAGAGAAAAACAAAAGAAAAACCCAGGAAACCGGGTGAAGGAAAGAGAAGAAAAAAAAACCTGTTATTTAAGCTCTTTGTAACAAAAAAGCTGAACACCAAAAGGTAACAGGTTGAGAGATATTAGAATAAAACAAAAGAATGGAAGGGAAAGAAATCACCTAATCTAATCCTAAATAATAACCGGACTTGCTGCGTTTCTTATTTGTACAAACCAGAAATACAGTGACCGAATTCCTATACCGTTTACCGACTTTTTTTGTCAACATAGCCAAGACAATCTCGAAGTGAGGAAATGTGGAAGTACACAGCGGAACGGAGGTGAAAAATAAATCAGATAGAGCGTCCTGGCGATGCCAAAAAGGAAACCAAAATGTAGAACAGCAGAGGCTGCAAATAAACATGGCATTAACATATTGCTTGTAGGCTATCGACAGCCAATTAGCCTCATATAGCTACACATAGACTTACAACTAACACTAATTTACAATCCACCTCCCTTTTAAGTCGAGATCTGTACATGCAATCACCCTTATACTAATACCTAACCCATTAGATATAAGATCCAGTGCCTGTAAACAGACAGGGGCCTGGAATTTAAGCTAGATGTAGCAAAATTTCTGTAGCCTCAACACACACCATATTTCAGGTGATGTTAGCTTCATGCAAAAACCTGATTCACAATTCCCTTCAAACAAACCACATGGTCTCTGTACACTATGTGTTCTGGTGTGAACCCACATGCACATACAGAAACAGAACTGTGTATTCTAACATGCTTCATTAATTTTCCACTCTTTGTTTTCCTTTCCATATCATTTCTTGATTTTAGTTTAGTTTATGTTTGTTTAATAAATTATAATTTGTTAAACATGGTTGTCTGATTGTTGTTTGGGTAAATATTTGAGCCTATCCTTTCAAAAAACATACGCCTCCAGATTGGTTATTATTTTTATATTTAACGTTGAAATTCATAATCACGATTTAATAATACATTTTATGAGACTGATTAGTTATACTTTTGTACCATTTGGTCACCGTATGAGGTTCTGTATATGTATATTCTCAACACTAGTGTATATTACCGACGTAACTGGTAACCTAATGTGAAGCTATATAAATGTATTTATATATTCTGAACATTCATTGGTGCCTCCATGTGATGACTGTTAAGATGTACACATTTTAACTATATGTCCTCACTACATATAGTTGAGTCGAAAATAGGGTTAGATGTTAAAAAGTCAATACTCTCTCTTAATTTGGCAATTATGGGAAGAATCAATAACCGGAATCATGTGAAATTAGTTATATGTCAATAGTTTGTTCTGATTTTTGTAAAGTCAACAATTGTTTGTGCTACTTTTGAGATGTTAAAAATTACACTGACACTGCATAAAACACAGTCATATACTGTATTTACTAATAATTTCCTCCTTTTTTGTTGACCAGTATTTTATACACTGACTCTAAAATGTCGCCACAGGTCACAGGTTAATTGGAGAGGAACTGCCAGTCTACTGAGCATAGGTGTCATCCAGAATCAAACCTGCAGTCATCTTATCACACTACCTCATTATGATGGCAGTGGAGAGAGTCACTGTGACGCTTTCACTGTTGCTCTCTGCAGGTTTTGGGGTTCTGGCTATGGTTCTTGTGGCAGTGCTTCTGGACAACATAGATGGGGATGTGGCCCGGACTTACAGGGAGAACAGGGAGCCACTGGGCAGTGCTGTTCTTGTCACATTCAGACATCTCAAGGACAAGAGACAGCTTCTTCTTATCCCCCTGACTATATACAGTGGATTGGAGCAGGCTTTCCTCTCTGGAGACTATAACAAGGTAGTTAAAGGTGCTTCCACCAAATATTGATGTGAGGGGGCTGAATATAACTATTTAATTTGCTGAATATAACTACATATTATAACTACAACTAATTTTGGCTTGAGTGTCAATATGTGGGGTTTTTTATGCTAATAACGTAACTCAATTAAAAAAAATAGAAAATAAGCATTATATTACTTCTATTCAAAGCGTCTTACAATTAGTAATTAATTTGTACATTAGAAGGTGCCAGAATAAAACGTGCCCATGTGAAGTAAGAGGTTCAGGAACACATAATCAGTGCCAAAGCGTGTAAAACGATTCCGCAATTGCGGAATGGGGGGTGTATCGGTTGCGAACGGGGTGGGGGTTGGGGGTGCTAGACCTGACAAACAGCATAACTAGGAACTAATAATAAATTGTATCGCACTTCTTATTTGCAGGAGTGACTACCAAAATCTTTCCAGGAAAAGGATAAATATATTAAACATTTTAAAAATAGGTATTTGGGAAAGCTTGCTAGTCAACGTGGGTTTTAAGAGGAGTTTTAAAAGCACTGACAAATGGGCCAGTTCTGGGGTTCTAGGGAGTTCTATAGATGTGGTGCCATAGGACAAAAGAATCTGTCCCCTATAATCTGTGTGGGCACTTGGATCAGTCAAGATTAGCTTGAGTGGAGAGTGTGTGTAGATGGACGAATTTGATTTAGAAGTTGATTATGTAGTGATCCAAGCATGACTGTTTTCCTGATTTTGGTGAGGATACAGGTGGTGCTATTTTGGTTGACCTGGAGTTGGTTGATGGATTTTGCTGGAAAACTGCTCAGGTTGTCGTAGTCAATGTGGGAGAAAATGCAAGACTTCAGACTTCAGATGGTGATAGGCTGGTTGTTAATGGAGGGGTAGGTGCTGCTGGTAAGAGAGAACTGTTTTGATGTGCCAATGAGTATTGCTTCTGTTCTGCTGCTTTTCAAATAGAGAAAGTTGTCCCTCACCCAGGAGTGGATGTACTCCAGGCAGATGCTGTGGTTTGAGGTAGTGGAGGGGCTTGAAATGAGCTTTGGCGTCATCCACAACAGAAGTTGATTTGATGATTTGGCTGAGTGGAAGTATGTAGATTAAAAACAGAAGGGGCCCTAACA